>JAVIAB010000117.1:81265161-81605078 GCA_032433765.1 Megaustenia siamemsis | reverse complement strand
TGGGTCTAGAGTAGGGCCTCATAAAGGTACACATACAGAGTGGGTCCAGAGTATGCGCATGAAGGTACACTTACAGAGTGGGTCTAGAGTAGGGCCTCATAAAGGAAAACACACAGAGTGGGTTTAGAGTAGGGGCTCATGAAGGGACACACACAAAGTGTGTTTAGAGTAGGGGCTCATAAAGGAACACACACAGAGTGGGTTAGAGTAGGGCTCATAAAGGAACACACACAGAGTGGGTCTAGAGTTGGGCCTCATAAAGGAACACACACAGAGTGGGTTTAGAGTAGGGGCTCATTAAGAAACACACACAAAGTGGGTCCAGAGTAGGGGCTCATGAAGGTACACACATAAGTGGGTCTAGAGTAGGGGCTCATTAAGAAACACACACAAAGTGGGTCCAGAGTAGGGGCTCATGAAGGTACACACACAAAGTGGGTCCAGAGTAGGGGCTCATGAAGTACACACACAAAGTGGGTCCAGAGTAGGGGCTCATGAAGGTACACACACAAAGTGGTTCTAGAGTAGGGCTCATGAAGGAACACACACAGAGTGGGTCGAGAGTAGGGGCTCATGAAAGAACACACACAAAGTGGGTCTAGAGTAGGGGCTCATGAAGGAACACACACAAGTGGATCTAGAGTAGGGACTCATGAAGGAACACACACAAAGTGGGTCTAGAGTAGGGACTCATGAAGAAACACACACACAGAGTGGGTCTAGAGTAGGGGCTCATATAGGTACATACACAGAGTTGTTGAGAGTAGGGGCTCATGAAGGTACATACACAGAGTGGGTCTAGAGTAGGGACTCATGAAGAAACACACACACAGAGTGGGTCTAGAGTAGGGGCTCATGAAGGAACAAGAAACACACAGAGTGGGTTGAGAGTAGGGGCTCATGAAGGAACACACACTCAGAGTGGGTCTAGAGTAGGGGCTCATGAAGGTACATAACAGAGTGGGTCTAGAGTAGGGCTCATGAAGGAACAAGAAACACACAGAGTGGGTTGGAGAGTAGGGGCTCATGAAGGAACACACACAAAGTGGGTCTAGAGTAGGGACTCATGAAGAAACACACACAAAGAGTGGGTCTAGAGTAGGGGCTCATGAAGGATACAACACAGAGTGAGTCTAGAGTAGGGCTCATGAAGGAACACACACACCCAGAGTGGGTCTAGAGTAGGGCTCATGAAGGAAACACACACACAGAGCGTGTCTAGAGTAGGGACTCTTGAAGGAACAAGAAACACACAAAATGGGTCAAGAGTAACGGCTCATGAAGGACAAGAAACACACAGAGTGGGTCGAGAGTAAGGGATCATGAAGGAACAAGAAACACAACAGAGTGGGTCGAGAGTAGGGGCTCATGAAGGAACACACACCGAGTGGGTCGAGAGTAGGGCTCATGAAGGAACACACACAGAGTGGGTCGAGAGTTATGGGGCTCAATGAGGAACACACACAGTGTGGGTCGAGAGTAGGGGCTCATGAGGAACACACACAGAGTGGGTCGAGAGTAGGGGCTCATGAAGGAACACACACACAGAGTGGGTCTAGAGTAGGGGCTCATGAAGGAACAAGAAACACACAGAGTGGGTCTAGAGTAGGGGCTCATGAAGGAACAAAGAACACACAGTGTGGGTCGAGAGTAGGGGCTCATGAAGGAACACACACAGAGTGGTCGAGAGTAGGGGCTCATTAAAGAACACACACAGAGTGGGTCTAGAGTAGGGGCTCATGAAGAAACAAGAAACCACACACAGAGTGGGTCTAGAGTAGGGGCTCATGAAGGAACAAGAAACACACAGAGTGGGTTGAGAGTAGGGGCTCATGAAGGAACACACACTCAGAGTGGGTCTAGAGTAGGGGCTCATGAAGGTATACTTACAGAGTGGGTTCTAGAGTAGGGCTCATGAAGGTACACATACAGAGTGGTCCTAGAGTAGGGCCTCATAAAGGTACACATACAGAGTGGGTCTAGAGTAGGGCCTCATAAAGGTACACATACAGAGTGGGTCTAGAGTAGGGCCTCATAAAGGTACACATACAGAGTGGATCCAGAGTAGGGCTCATGAAGGTACACACACAGAGTGGGTCTAGAGTAGGGGCTCATGAAGGTACAATACAGAGTGGATCTAGAGTAGGGGCTCATGAAGGTACACACACAGAGTGGGGTCTAGATAGGGGCTCATGAAGGTACACATACAGAGTGGGTCTAGAGTAGGGGCTCATGAGGTACACATACAGAGTGGGTCTAAAGTAGAGGCTCATGAAGGTACACATACAGATGTATCGAGAGTAGGGGCTCATGAAGGTACACATACAGAGTGGGTCTAGAGTAGGGGCTCATGAAGTACACATGCAGAGTGGGTCTAGAGTAGGGGCTCATGAAGGTACACATACAGAGTGGGTCTAGAGTAGGGCTCATGAGGGTACAAATACAGAGTGGGTCTAGAGAAGGCCTCATAAAGGTACACATACAGAGTGGGTCTAGAGTAGGGGCTCATGAAGGTACACAACAGAGTGGTCTAGAGTAGGGGCTCAGAAGGAACACACACAGAGTGGGTCGAGAGTATGGGCTCATGAAGGAATACACAACAGAGTGAGTCTAGAGTAGGGCTCATGAAGGAACACACACACACAGAGTGGGTATAGAGTAGGGGCTCATGAAGGAACACACACACACACACACACACACAGAGCGTGTCTAGAGTAGGGACTCTTGAAGGAACAAGAAACACACAAAATGGGTCAAGAGTAACGGCTCATGAAGGAACAAGAAACACACAGAGTGGGTCGAGAGTAGGGGCTCATGAAGGAACAAGAAACACACAGAGTGGGTCGAGAGTAGGCTCATGAAGGAACACACACGCCGAGTGGGTCGAGAGTAGGGGCTCATGAAGGACACACACAGAGTGGGTCGAGAGTAGGGGCTCATGAGGAACACACACACAGTGTGGTCGAGAGTAGGGGCTCATGAAGGAACCACACAGAGTGGGTCGAGAGTAGGGGCTCATGAATGAACACACACACAGAGTGGGTCTAGAGTAGGGGCTCATGAAGGAACAAGAAACAACACAGTGTGGGTCGAGAGTAGGGGCTCATGAAGGAACACACACAGAGTGGGTCGAGAGTAGGGGCTCATTAAGGAACACACACAGAGTGGGTCTAGAGTAGGGGCTCATGAAGAAACAAGAAACACACACAGAGTGGGTCTAGAGTAGGGGCTCATGAAGGAACAAGAAACACACAGTGTGGGTCGAGAGTAGGGGCTCATGAAGGAACACACACAGAGTGGGTCGAGAGTAGGGCCTCATGAAGGAACAAAAACACACAGAGTGGTCTAGATCAGAGTCAATGAGAGAGCTGAAATACGCAATGAGTGGTCCCATGTTGAAAGTAGTAAGTAAAGTAGTGTTTCCTTCATGAAAGTAGTAAGTAAAGTAGTGTTTCCTTCATGAAAGTAGTAAGTAAAGTAGTGTTTCCTTCATGAAAGTAGTAAGTAAGTAGTGTTTCCTCCTTCATGAAAGTAGTAAGTAAAGTAGTGTTTCCTTCATGAAAGTAGTAAGTAAAGTAGTGTTTCCTTCATGAATAGTAAGTAAAGTAGTGTTTCCTTCATGAAAGTAGTAAGTAAAGTAGTGTTTATTTCATGAAAGTAGTAAGTAAGTAGTGTTTCCTTCATGAAAGTAGTAAGTAAAGTAGTGTTTATTTCATGAAAGTAGTAAGTAAGTAGTGTTTCCTTCATGAAAGTAGTAAGTAAAGTAGAGTTTATTTCATGAAAGTAGTAAGTAAAGTAATGTTTACTTCATGCAAGTAGTAAGTAAAGTAATGTTTACTTCATGAAAGTAGTAAGTAAGTAGTGTTTTACTTCATGAAAGTAGCAGGTAAAGTAGTGTTTCTTTGATTAAGATAACAATTAAAGTAATAATTTATTGAAGAAGGCAGTAAGCACCGTAGTAATTTTCTGATGAAAGTAGTAAGTAAAAATTGTTTCCTTGATGAAAGTAGTAAGTAAAGTAGTGAAGCGAGTAATGTAAGTACAAAACTGGATTAGGATTTCCACACAAACGTGGCGATGATCAGATTAGACAAGTCTAAAGTACGGACACTAACCGGAAGCTCACCGTCCTCGTTCAAAAGGAAGTTGGCCACCGGAGGCATGGAGTAGTGGGCGGTGCCGTTAAGTGTCAGCACCTGCAGGGCGAGTAGCGTGTAGTTACCTTCAGCGTCGCCGTTCTTGTCAATCATTGTTAAGTGACCTTGGACACCTGTTACAAAACCAGGGAGCGGGGTTATAGATGCATGTTAGCGTGGCAAACAAAAAGAGATACTACCTGTCATGTTAGCCAGAGTTTATTTGGACAGGCCCAGCGAGATGACTGACAGGTCAAAGTTTAGTGGGAGTACTGAATGGTTTTGTTTCTGGGATGATAGGGGAGGGGCAAACTGGAGGTGGAGTGACATTGGAAGTTGGGAAAATTGCAAATGTAGGTGGGGTGACAATGGAGCTGGGGTAAAGGGCAACTGGAGGTGGAAGTGACATTGGAAGTTTGGGGAAAAGGGCTACTGTAGGTGGGGTGACAATGGGAGCTGGGGTAAAGGGCAACTGTAGGTGGGGTGGTAATGGGAGTTGGGGAAAAGGCAACTTTAGGTGGGGTGACAATGGGAGCTGGGGTAAAGGGCAACTGTAGGTGGGGTGACAATGGGGCTGGAGTAAAGGGCAACTGTAGGTGGGGTGACAATGGGAACTGGGGTAAGGGCAACTGTAGGTGGGTGACAATGGGAGCTGGGGTAAAGGGCAACTGTAGGTGGTGTGACAATGGGAGTTGGGGAAAAGGTCAACTTTAGGAGGGGTGACAATGGGAGTTGAGGGAGGGGCAACTGGGGCATAGTGACAATGGGAGTTCTGGGAAGGTAAATTAGAAGCGGGTTGACAATGGGAGTTGGGGGAATTGAAGTGGGAGCTAGGGATAACGTTGAGATTTGGGGGAATAACAGTTGGAGTGACTACTTTTTGCTTCTATAGTTATTTTCTTGTTGGACGATAGTGGTGATAGCTGTCCAATGATTGGACAATAGTGGTGATAGCTATCCAATGATTGGACAATAGTGGCGATAGCTGTCCAACGATTGGACAATAGTGGTGATAGTTGTCCAATGATTGGACAATAGTGGTGATAGCTGTCCAATGATTGGACAATAGTGGTGATAGTTGTCCAATGATTGGACAATAGTGGTGATAGCTGTCCAATGATTGGACAATAGTGGTGATAGTTGTCCAATGATTGGACAATAGTGGTGATAGTTGTCCAATGATTAGACAATAGTGGTGATAGTTGTCCAATGATCGGACAATAGTGATGATAGCTATCCAATGATCGGACAATAGTGATGATAGCTATCCAATGATCGGACAATAGTGATGATAGCTATCCAATGATCGGACAATAGTGATGATAGCTATCCAATGATCGGACAATAGTGATGATAGCTATCCAATGATCGGACATAGTGGTGATAGTTGTCCATGATTGGACAATAGTGATGATAGCTGTCTAATGATTGTGTGATAGCTCTGTCCCGTGTCTATCTTCTGTGACTTGTTGATTATCTTGTTATTTGTTCTTTCATATCTTGTTACATTCACATTTCATATATATATACATATATAGAGAGACAGACATAACTCGTCATCATAGTTTTGAACAAGTACAAACACAGTCTTTATTAATGATATCCACCTGTTTTACAATGGTTTGACAATGATATCCACCTGTTTTACAATGGTTTGACAATGATATCCACCTGTTTTACAATGGTTTGACAATGATATCCACCTGTTTTACAATGGTTTGACAATGATATCCACATGTTTTACAATGGTTTGACAATGATATCCACCTGTTTTACAATGGTTTGACAATGATATCCACCTGTTTTACAATGGTTTGACAATGATATCCACCTGTTTTACAATGGTTTGACAATGTCTCTGATGCAATCAACAAGTTATAAATTCGCTTATAATTCTGGCGTTACTATAGCGTTACTTGATGGAGCCTATCAGCGATGATTATCATAAGTAACTTCTGGTGATCGTATTATTGTTCTTGGTCAATATATGTATATCTCCATTGTAATGATCCTGAGGAACTTACTGAAACCCCCACTCTAACTCTAGTTACTACAGTTCCACTTCTTTAACACTATTATTATTTCTATGTCTAAAGCGTATCACAAAATCCTCTAGACCAACTATTCTAATCTCCTTTGCTGTGGTCTACTATTTATGTCTTGTCTCTGCCCTCCTCTAGACCAACTATTCTAATCTCCTTTGCTGTGGTCCACTATTTCTGTCTTGTCTCTGCCCTCCTCTAGACCAACTATTCTAATCTCCTTTGCTGTGGTCCACTATTTCTGTCTTGTCTCTGCCCTCCTCTAGATCAACTATTCTAATCTCCTTTGTTGTGGTCTACTTTTTCTGTCTTGTCTCTGCCCACCTCTGCTTCGTGGGCGAAAAAAGATTTAAGTTCCTCTAAGTGATGAGTCTAGAGTCTAAGTTAACCTCTAGATAAGTTGCTTTCTAGCTAAGTTCTCCTGCAGCTAAGTTGCCTTCTATATAGCTAAGTTCTCCTGCAGCTAAGTTACTTTCTAGCTACGTTCTCCTGCACCTAAGTTATCTCTTGTAGCTAAGTTGCTTCTAGCTAAACTCTTTCCCTGCAGCTAAGTTCCCTTCTAGCTAAGTTCTTTCCCTGCAGCTAAGTTGCTTTCTAGTTAAGTTCTCCTGCAGCTAAGTTCTCTCTTGTAGCTAAGTTGCCTTCTAGCTAAGTTTTTCCCTGCAGCTAAGTTGCCTTCTAGCTAAGTTCTTTCCCTGCAGCTAAGTTGCTTCTAGCTAAGTTTCCTTCCCTAGGAGCTAGTTGCCTTCTAGTTAAGTTCTCCTACAGCTAAGTTCACTCTTGTAGCTAAGTTGCCTTCAAGCTAAGTTCTTTCCTGCAGCTAAGTTGCTTTCTAGTTAAGTTCTCTCCTGCAGCTAAGTTCTCTCTTGTAGCTAAGTTGCCTTCTAGCTAAGTTCTTTCCCTGCAGCTAAGTTGCTTCTAGCTAAGTTCTTTCCCTGCAGCTAAGTTGCCTTCTAGTTAAGTTCTCCTACAGCTAAGTTCTCTCTTGTAGCTAAGTTGCTTTCTAGCTAAGTTCTTTCCCTGCAGCTAAGTTGCTTTCTAGTTAAGTTCTCTCTGCAGCTAAGTTCTCTCTGTAGCTAAGTTGCCTTCTAGCTAAGTTCTTTCCCTGCAGCTAAGTGCCTTCTAGCTAAGTTCTTTCCCTGCAGCTAAGTTGCCTTCTGGTTAAGTTCTCCTACAGCTAAGTTCTCTCTTGTAGCTAAGTTGCTTTCTAGCTAAGTTCTTTCCCTGCAGCTAAGTTGCTTCTAGTTAAGTTCTCCCTGCAGCTAAGTTCTCTCTTGTAGCTAAGTTGCCTTCTAGCTAAGTTCTTTCCCTGCAGCTAAGTTGCCTTCTAGCTAAGTTCTTTCCTTGCAGCTAAGTTGCCTTCTAGCTGAGTTCTCCTGCAGCTAAGTTCTCTCTTGTAGCTAAGTTGCCTTCTAGCTAAGTTCTCTCCATGCAGCTAAGTTGCCTTCTAGTTAAGTTCTCCTACAGCTAAGTTCTCTCTTGTAGCTAAGTTGCTTTCTAGCTAAGTTCTTTCCTGCAGCTAAGTTGCTTTCTAGTTAAGTTCTCCTGCAGCTAAGTTCTCTCTTGTAGCTAAGTTGCCTTCTAGCTAAGTTCTCTCCATGCAGCTAAGTTCTCTTTTAGCTAAGTTCTCCTGTAGCTAAGTTCTCTTCTAGCTAAGTTCTCCTGCAGCTAAGTTTCTCTACTCAGCTAAGTTGCTTCTTGCCTCTAAGCTAAGTTCTCTCCCTGCAGCTAAGTTCTCTTCTAGCTAAGTTCTCTCTGCAGCTCTCTTCTAGCTAAGTTCTCCTGCAGGTAAGTTCTCTCCAAATCTGTCTCCCGGGGTCTTTTTGTGTCCATCTTAGCCACTCCTCCCTGGCTAAGGATCATGGGAATCCAATGTATAGACTCCTTATCCTTCGTCCGCCTCCAAAAAATATTTCCTTAACTGCGCCCCCTCTAATTATATCAATAGTCTTATTGCTTTAGGAGTCCTGTCGACCACCTGTCAATCTTCCTAAACTTCGTTCCCTCACAACTAAAGCTCACTTTGGCCACGTGCGGGCGGTTCTTTGTCAGAGTATCTTTCATCTAAGACCGTCTATCTGGATTTCAAGGCGCCTGCCGACACAGGTAGGAATTGCCGACATAAGAATTCCACCTGATTTCGCCTGGCTCGGCCCTTCAAAGGATGTTTGAGGGCTAGCCCTAGCTATCTCGTGTCAACGCCTGTTCGACGGGGTCCCATCGTCCAGCGTCGTTGCGTTATGTAACTTCATCGGCCAGCGTAATCATCTGTCTGGATTCCACGTTCAGGTTAAACACCTGTACGTACTTTCTTGCAGTCTTATAGTTGGTTACGGCACAGCGTCTGTGTTCGGTCGTCTCCTTGCTAATCCTTAAGTCTTCATTTTCATTCTACGCCGCCTACAACTATTGTACCTCTTATCATCGTCGTATCATTCTATTCTTCCTCTGTCGATCTTCATTTTCTTTTACTCTTCCCATCATCCTTCATGGCTGAGTCACACTATAACAAGTGGTGATAGCTGTCCAATGATTGGCCAATAGTGATGATAGCTGTCCAATGATTGGCCAATAGTGGTGATAGCTGTCCAATGATTGGCCAATAGTGGTGATAGCTGTCCAATGATTGGCCAATAGTGATGATAGCTGTCCAATGATTGGCCAATAGTGGTGATAGCTGTCCAATGATTGACCATAGTGATGATAGCTGTCCAATGATTGGCCAATAGTGGTGATAGCTGTCCAATGATTGGACAATAGTGGTGATAGTTGTCCAATGATTGGACAATAGTGGTGATAGCTGTTCAATGATTGGACAATAGTGGTGAATAGCTGTCCAATGATTGGCCAATAGTGATGATAGCTGTCCAATGATTGGCCAATAGTGATGATAGCTGTCCAATGATTGGACAATAGTGGTGATAGCTGTCCAATGATTGGACAATAGTGGTGATAGCTGTCCAATGATTGGACAATAGTGGTGATAGCTGTCCAATGATTGGACAATAGTGGTGATAGCTGTCCAATGATTGGACAATAGTGGTGATAGCTGTCCAATGATTGGACAATAGTGGTGATAGCTGTCCAATGATTGGGACAATAGTGGTGATAGCTGTCCATTGATTGGACAAGCTTAGTGGACAAACGATAATTCACAAACAGAGAGATAGAATCAAGATGCAACAAAGCTTGTCAAATCATTGGACACGTATCACCACTATTGTCCAACAAGGAAATAACTCTAGCGGCAAAACAAGCACTGTACAATACAATCTTCATCCCAACGTTGTGCTGCCAATGCCAGTCCTGGACCCTAGATGCAAGAACAATAATAAAAATAACATCTACTGAGATTAATGTGTCAGACGAATGACAGGAAACAGTCTGAGAGATAAAATCAGAAATGAAGAACTGAGAAAAAGCTAGGAATAGCCCCCGCCATAGAATATATAAGGAAAAAACAGATAAAATGGTTTGGCCACGCGACAAAGGTAGAAAGAACAAAACACAACACAACGAGCCTTCAAACAAATGTTGTGAGAACACCAGACCCAAGGGTCGACCACGAAAAAGATGGATGGATGGAATATTAGAATCACTAGAAAACATAACAGCAGCAGAGGCGAACAGAAGAGCAAAAGACCGCAAATTATATCTCCCTCGACGCTGTAAGGCAGATGGGGACGGGAAGAGGAAGAAGAAAAAACAGTGGGAGTTGGGTAAATAACAGTGGGAGTTGGGTAAATAACAGTGGGAGTTGGGTAAATAACAGTGGTAGTTGGGTAAATAACAGTGGGAGTTGGGTAAATAACAGTGGAGTTGGGTAAATAACAGTGGGAGTTGGGTAAATAACAGTGGGAGTTGGTAAATAACAGTGGTAGTTGGGTAAATAACAGTGGGAGTTGGGTAAATAACAGTGGTAGTTGGGTAAATAACAGTGGGAGTTGGGTAAATAACAGTGGGAGTTGGGTAAATAACAGTGGGAGTTGGTAAATAACAGTGGGAGTTGGGTAAATAACAGTGGGAGTTGGGTAAATAACAGTGGGAGTTGGGTAAATAACAGTGGTAAATAAGTGTGGGTATTGGGTAATAACAGTGGGAGTTGGGTAAATAACAGTGGGGTTGGGGAAAACATTGGATGGTGGGGAAATAACATTGGATGGTGGGGAAATAACATTGGATGGTGGGGAAATAACATTGGATGGTGGGGAAATAACATTGGATGGTGGGGAAATAACATTGGATGGTGGGGAAATAACATTGGATGGTGGGGAAATAACGTTGAGATTTGGAGGAATAACATTTGGGAGTTCCATTTGAATAAAAAATTACACGGAACAAACAAGCTGTGTGTGTGTATGTGTTTGTGTGTGTGTGTGTGTGGTGTGTCTGTGGGTGTGTGTACACAATCCAACCCACTTTGGTAGGCACGACCAATGATCTTGTTGACAATGGCTCTTCCGTCCAAATAACTTCCTCCCTCTGCCAGAACTTGCCCTAGCGCCTTGGCGTACAACAAGACGGCGTCGTAGAGGTACGATGCTTGAATGGGAATCTGTGAATAGATTAATCGAGTAGAGTGGACGACTCGGGGCAGCATGAACGTTGGAATAGCAGGAAGCTTACGGTAGTAGACACGATGTATATGAAAAGTCAAGGATGAGTGAGAAGGTGACAAGTCAAGGACTTGTGAGAAGGTGACAAGTCAAGGAAGTGTGAGAAGGTGAAAAGTCAAGTACTTGTGAGAAGGTGATAAGTCAAGGAGGAGTGAGAAGGTGAAAAGTCAAGGACGTGTGAGAAGGTGAAAAGTCAAGAATGGACACGATGAGATTGAAAAATAGAAATCAAGATTAGTTCAGGCACAATCAGATACGATAATCAAGATTAGTTCAGGTACAATCAGATACGATAATCAAGATTAGTTCAGGTACAATCAGATATGATAATCAAGATTAATTCAGGCACAATCAGATGTAAATTATCATATGATAATCAAGATTAGTTCAGGCACAATCAGATATGATAATCAAGATTAGTTCAGGCACAATCAGATATGATAATCAAGATTAGTTCAGGGGTTAAGACAAAGAAATACGAATGAATGTATAAAGATGCGAAGCTGCAGTCAAGCTAAATGTGAGGGAGAATTGAAAATAAATATAGAAAAAATGGTATGGTAAAAGCTTGACGTCATTAATAGACGACACACATTTGAACGAAGTTCCAGCTCAATAGGCTTCAGCAGGAACAAACAAACAACACACACACATATAGATATGTAAGTAAATAAAACAAATCTTACATAGCTAACAAGTAATGAAACATCCAAAACAAAATAATAAAAACTGGTTAAAGAAAAGAAAAAATGTCATCCCTGTGTCGTGGACCGTGGCCGGAACAAGAAAGAGAGAGAGAATCCGCGCGATGGTACCTGTAATTACCCTGATGGTCAACCATGTAAGGGTTCTAAACATATGTGAGTACACTGTCTAGGTTACCGTGACTACAAAGACACTGACAATGTCTATAAGTATCTGTGAGGCCACCCATACATGTATACACTCACACAAAAGAGCACATATATATATCTACAAACATAACTGCACATACACATACACATATAAATATAGAACAGAAGAATGACTAGTACTCGAAAGTCGGAAAGAATGAGATGTCAGAGGGTGGGGCACAATAAGAAACTTGTGAAAGATAAGTAGCATAGACACAAGAGGTATAGGAGACCACCTAAGTAACAGGGGGGTCTAGTGGAGGAGAGCTATGAATAGCAAGGCATAGTTTAGACACGATTAGATACGATAATCAAGATTAGTTCAGACACGGTTAGATACGATAATCAAGATTAGTTCAGACACGGTTAGATACGATAATCAAGATTAGTTCAGACACGGTTAGATACGATAATCAAGATTAGTTCAGACACGGTTAGATACGATAATCAAGATTAGTTCAGACACGGTTAGATACGATAATCAAGATTAGTTCAGACACGATTAGATACGATAATCAAGATTAGTTCAGACACGGTTAGATACGATAATCAAGATTAGTTCAGACACGATTAGATACGATAATCAAGATTAGTTCAGACACGGTTAGATACGATAATCAAGATTAGTTCAGACACGATTAGATACGATAATCAAGATTAGTTCAGACACGATTAGATACGATAATCAAGATTAGTTCAGACACGATTAGATACGATAATCAAGATTAGTTCAGACACGATTAGGTACGATAATCAAGATTAGTTCAGACACGATTAGATACGATAATCAAGATTAGTTCAGACACGATTAGATACGATAATCAAGATTAGTTAAGACACGATTAGATACGACAATCAAGATTAGTTCAGACACGATTAGGTACGATAATCAAGATAAGTTCAGACACGATTAGATACGATAATCAAGATAAGTTCAGACACGATTAGATACGACAATCAAGATTAGTTAAGACACGATTAGATACGATAATCAAGATTAGTTAAGACACGATTAGATACGACAATCAAGATAAGTTCAGAAACGATTAGGTACGCTAATCAAGATAAGTTCAAACATCATCAGATACGATAATCCAGATTAGTTCAGGCATGATCAAACAGATGAGACATGCCAGTATTTGATGTATCAGACATCAAGTGATCACAGATGAGAGACATGCCAGTATTTGATGTGTCAGACATCAAGTGATCACAGATGTTCTGTTTATGAAATCGGTTGTTACCGTTTGTTTGTTTAAAAAAAAATAATGTACAGAGCTGCCTCCCCCACCCCCTCCCCCTGCACGCCAAGTGGCGTATAGTGAATATGATGTTAGTGACCATCATTTGTATAGACCTTCAGCACATAATTTTTGGGGTAATGTGGTCGGTATACGCCCGTGCCGCTTCATTTTCCCAAAAAAAAAATCCCGTACCGATTTAAGGCTGGGTGAACCTGGTAGCCGTCGATCAGGATTGAGCCCGACCTCTTGTCCCCTGTAGTCCAGTTCACTAACCAGCGAGCTACAGCGGCTCCTTACCCCTCGCTTGTGGTTGTCGGAAAAAGAAAATATTTCTCATTTTTGTGACGTCACCAAACTTCTCACCTTTCTCATTGTTCTTAAATGACCCTAAGTCTGGCTCACACTGTTGTCTACGCTACCCTCTAGAAAGATGGCCCTCATCTCTCCCCCTATATCCCCCCACCCCACTCCAACTCAGCCCCGAACGACAGTTCTTGTGACTGTTACTCTATGTCTTCAAGTACGCGATCTATCATGCTCCAACTCCTACCGTATATCACTGCATGCATTAGCTGATTTCTATTTTCTCAACTCCAGATATTGTGATAAATGTTTACTACCAACAGCTGTGACAAATGTTTACTACCAACAGCTGTGATAAATGTTTACTACCAACAGCTGTGACAAACATTTACTACCAACAGCTGTATCAATCTGTTTTCTGTCTGAATTCTGTATCTCAAATCTTTACCTCAATCGTGTATCTCAATCCTGTATCTCAATCCTGTATCTCAAATCTTTATCTCAATCGTGTATCTCAATCCTGTATCTCAAATCTTTATCTCAATCGTGTATCTCAATCCTGTATCTCAAATCTTTATCTCAATCGTGTATCTCAATCCTGTATCTCAAATCTGTATCTCAATCGTGTATCTCAATCCTGTATCTCAAATCTTTATCTCAATCCTGTATCTCAATCCTGTATCTCAAATCTTTATCTCAATCGTGTATCTCAATCCTGTATCTCAAATCTGTATCTCAATCGTGTATCTCAATCCTGTACCTCAATCGTGTATCTCAATCCTGTATCTCAATCGTGTATCTCAGTCCTGTATCTCAATCGTGTATCTCAATCGTGTATCTCAATCCTGTATCTCAATCCTGTATCTCAATCCTGTATCTCTTGTATAGTATTTGAGTCAAGGTCTAGTTTGTCAATGACGTCACATTTGTCCCGTCTGTGTATTCTTTTATCTTATTTACGTACACAGACGTGTATTCTTTTATCTTATTTACGTGTACATACGTGTATTCTTTTATCTTATTTACGTGTACATACGTGTATTCTTTTATCTTATTTACGTGTACATACGTGTATTCTTTTATCTTATTTACGTACACATACGTGTATTCTTTTATCTTATTTACGTGTACATACGTGTATTCTTTTATCTTATTTACGTGTACATACGTGTATTCTTTTATCTTATTTACGTACACATACGTGTATTCTTTTATCTTATTTACGTGTACATGCGTGTATTCTTTTATCTTATTTACGTACACATACGTGTATTCTTTTATCTTATTTACGTGTACATACGTGTATTCTTTATCTTATTTACGTGTACATACGTGTATTCTTTTATCTTATTTACGTACACATACGTGTATTCTTGTATCTTATTTACGTGCACATTCGTGTATTCTTTTATCTTATTTACGTGTACATTCGTGTTTCTTTTATCTTATTTACGTGTACATTCGTGTATTCTTTTATCTTATTTACGTGTACATACGTGTATTCTTTTATCTTATTTACGTGTACAGACGTGTATTCTTTTATCTTATTTACGTGTACAGACGTGTATTCTTTATCTTATTTACGTGTACATACGTGTATTCTTTTATCTTATTTACGTGTACAGACGTGTATTCTTTTATCTTATTTACGTGTACAGACGTGTATTCTTTTATCTTATTTACGTGTACAGACGTGTATTCTTTTATCTTATTTACGTGTACATACGTGTATTCTTTTATCTTATTTACGTGTACATACGTGTATTCTTTTATCTTATTTACGTGTACATACGTGTATTCTTTTATCTTATTTACGTGTACAGACGTGTATACTTTTATCTTATTTACGTGTACAGACGTGTATTCTTTTATCTTATTTACGTGTACATACGTGTATTCTTTTATCTTATTTACGTGTACAGACGTGTATACTTTTATCTTATTTACGTGTACATACGTGTATTCTTTTATCTTATTTACGTGTACAGACGTGTATTCTTTTATCTTATTTACGTGTACAGACGTGTATACTTTTTATCTTATTTACGTGTACAGACGTGTATACTTTATCTTATTTACGTGTACATACGTTTATTCTTTTATCTTATTTACGTGTACAGACGTGTATACTTTTATCTTATTTACGTGTACAGACGTGTATACTTTTATCTTATTTACGTGTACAGACGTGTATACTTTTATCTTATTTACGTGTACAGACGTGTATACTTTTATCTTATTTACGTGTACAGACGTGTATACTTTTATCTTATTTACGTGTACAGACGTGTATACTTTTATCTTATTTACGTGTACAGACGTGTATACTTTTATCTTATTTACGTGTACAGACGTGTATACTTTTATCTTATTTACGTGTACAGACGTTACTCTTCCTTACAATTCCAACTGTCTGATTTACAATTGTGTAACATCATCACTGTACCCGACTAACAACCTTCTTTAGCCTGTAATTGATGTCTGCTCCCTACCACCACCACAACCACCACTACCACCAACATCTTCTGCGGCAGTACTTCCTCCTCACGCCGAGACAAATGGTTCCGCCATCCCTGACCCACGTAGTTTGTGCAGACACAGAGCACAGCTGACAGTTATGAAGGTCTGCACAGACCGGGGACACTAGTGCTCGAGTAGGCGAGCAAGTGATTTCTCTGTCACTAATGGACTTTCATCAAACATCGCAGCTTATGTCCCCACCATCTCCCATATTTCTGCCTCGCTTTTTACAACAACAAAATGATAACAAGAAACAATAAAATAAGAAGAAAATTGTTGCTTAAGGTCTATGAATGTTTTTAACAAGTTCTGATATTTTGTCTCTTTAAACGTTCGCTATTTGAAAATCAATGCTTCCATTGTTGAGACAGAAGCAATGACACAGTAAGGACACAGCAATGACACAGCAATGACACAGTTATGGCGGCTGCGGAAACAAGCTGGCGTGACACACTATGGAGGTGCCCTCTATCACACGACCTTGTTGGTGATACATGACGGTCTACAATTGGATTGCACAATTAGGGCCAATAATTAAAGAGCCTCAGAGATATAGAAAGATAAGAGGGGCAGTGCCTCGTACTATCGAACTCTGAATTGTTCGAAATTAAAATCAAATAGAAAAAATATAAATAATGACAATGTAATAAATCCGTCCCAAGACTATAACAACATAGTCACTTACGTCAGCAGCTAATACACATCAGGAAAGGTCAAGGTAATAACATGAAATGAGCTGACATGATTAGTCAACATTGTGACGTCACACGAAGAAATATAGTAGGTTGGGAACACAAGATGTAACGTCACACGAAGAAATATAGTAGGTTGGGAACACAAGATGTAACGTCACACGAAGAAATATAGTAGGTTGGGAACACAAGATGTAACGTCACATGAAGAAATATAGTAGGTTGGGAACACAAGATGTAACGTCACATGAAGAAATATAGTAGGTTGGGAACCAAGATGTAACGTCACAAGAAGAAATATAGTAGGTTGGGAACACAAGATGTAACGTCACATGAAGAAATATAGTAGGTTGGGAACACAAGATGTAACGTCACAAGAAGAAATATAGTAGGTTGGGAACACAAGATGTAACGTCACACGAAGAAATATAGTAGGTTGGGAACACAAGATGTAACTTCACAAGAAGAAATATAGTAGGTTGGGGAACACAAGATGTAACGTCACATGAAGAAATATAGTAGGTTGGGAACACAAGATGTAACGTCACAAGAAGAAATATAGTAGGTTGGGAACACAAGATGTAACGTCACACGAAGAAAATATAGTAGGTTGGGAACACAAGATGTAACGTCACAAGAAGAAATATAGTAGGTTGGGAACACAAGATGTAACGTCACAAGAAGAAATATAGTAGGTTGGGAACACAAGATGTAACGTCCACATGAAGAAATATAGTAGGTTGGGAACACAAGATGTAACGTCACAAGAAGAAATATAGTAAGTTGGGAACACAAGATGTAACGTCACAAGAAGAAATATAGTAGGTTGGGAACACAAGATGTAACGTCACAAGATAAAATATAGTAGGTTGGGAACACAAGATGTAACGTCACAAGAAGAAATATAGTAGGTTGGGAACACAAGATATAACGTCACAAAGAAGAAATATAGTAGGTTGGGAACACAAGATGTAACGTCACAAGAAGAAATATAGTAGGTTGGGACACAAGATGTAACGTCACATGAAGAAATATAGTAGGTTGGGAACACAAGATGTAACGTCACAAGAAGAAATATAGTAGGTTGGGAACACAAGATATAACGTCACAAGAAGAAATATAGTAGGTTGGGAACACAAGATGTAACGTCACATGAAGAAATATAGTAGGTTGGGAACACAAGATATAACGTCACAAGAAGAAATATAGTAGGTTGGGAACACAAGATATAACGTCACAAGAAGAAATATAGTAGGTTGGGAACACAAGTTGTAACGTCACAAGAAGAAATATAGTAGGTTGGGAACACAAGATGTAACGTCACAAGAAGATATAGTAGGTTGGGAACACAAGATGTAACGTCACATGAGAAATATAGTAGGTTGGGAACACAAGATGTAACGTCACAAGAAGAAATATAGTAGGTTGGAACACAAGATGTAACGTCACAAGAAGAAATATAGTAGGTTGGGAACACAAGATGTAACGTCTTCTTCTTTTTCTTCTTTTCTCTTTCACTGATACCTAAAAGGTGTCGTGATTTATATCATTTGTCGTTCTTGTGCTGCTCGAATTGTCTGAATTAGTGATTTTCCTTTGTTGTTACATGTCTCTGTCACTGCATCTATCCATCTTCTTCTGGGTCTTCCTCTTGGTCTTTTCCCATGCATTCTTGAGAAGAACGCCCTTGATGGTGATTGTGAGGATTCATTCTGACCAGGTGGCCGAACCATTTAAGTTGTTGTTTGTTCTATATATTCTTGGCAGGGTTTTGTTCCTACCATTTTTCTTATGGTTTCATTTGGTATTCTATCTCTTCTTGTGTTGTTGTTACTTTTCTCAAGCATCGCATCTCACATGTATTGATCTTTCTTAAATGTGATTTAGAAAGGGTCCATGTTTGACTTTCATAGCACAAAGTTGGTATGAAGATGCTATTTATCATTTGTTGTTTAGCTGGCATAGAAATGTTTGGATGTCTTAACAATGGTGAAAGCTGGTATGTGACAGCATTTGCTTTTTGTATTCTCATGTCAATTTCTCTGTCTAGTTTTCCATCTTCTGTGAACATTGCGCCTAAATACTTGAATTCCTCTACTTGTTTTATTTCTTTGTCTTTGATCTTGATGTTTAATGGTGTCTCAATTTGCTTATTCTTATAGCCTCTGTTTTTGCTGTGTTAATTTTCATACTGTAGATTGTGCAGCTTTTATCTAGAGATGTTAAATGCTGTTGTAGCAGGTTTTCATCCTCATATATTAGGCATTGGTCATCTGCGAAGAGTAGCTCATTGATGTTGGAGTTTTCTACCTCTATGTTATTATTTGATTTGTCCTTGTTGTTGGTTGTTTCCTGATTTATTTTGTCCATATATATGATGAAGAGGAGTGGTGAGAGGACACATCCTTGTCTTACTCCTGTTGTAACCTGAAACCCATTCTGACAGACCTTCCGATGTTCTGACGGCACTTTGACTGTTTTTATATAGTGCTATTATATTTTCTAGTAGTTGTCCTGCTACGTCACAAGAAGAAATATAGTAGGTTGGGAACACAAGATATAACGTCACATGAAGAAATATAGTAGGTTGGGAACACAAGATGTAACGTCACAAGAAGAAATATAGTAGGTTGGGAACACAAGATATAACGTCACAAGAAGAAATATAGTAGGTTGGGAACACAAGATATAACGTCACATGAAGAAATATAGTAGGTTGGGAACACAAGATGTAACGTCACAAGAAGAAATATAGTAGTTGGGAACACAAGATATAACGTCACATGAAGAAATATAGTAGGTTGGGAACACAATATGCAGCGTCACAAGAAGAAATATAGTAGGTTGGGAACACAAGATGTAAAGTCACAAGAAGAAATATAGTAGGTTGGGAACACAAGATGTAACGTCACAAGAAGAAATATAGTAGTTGGGAACACAAGATGTAACGTCACAAGAAGAAATATAGTAGGTTGGGAACACAAGATGTAACGTCACAAGAAGAAATATAGTAGGTTGGGAACACAAGATGTAACGTCACAAGAAGAAATATAGTAGGTTGGGAACACAAGATGTAACGTCACAAGAAGAAATATAGTAGGTTGGGAACACAATATGCAGCGTCACAAGAAGAAATATAGTAGGTTGGGAACACAAGATGTAAAGTCACAAGAGAAATATAGTAGGTTGGGAACACAAGATGTAACGTCACAAGAAGAAATATAGTAGGTTGGGAACACAATATGCAGCGTCACAAGAAGAAATATAGTAGGTTGGGAACACAAGATGTAAAGTCACAAGAAGAAATATAGTAGGTTGGGAACACAATATGCAGCGTCACAAGAAGAAATATAGTAGGTTGGGAATACAAGATGTAAAGTCACAAGAAGAAATATAGTAGGTTGGGAACACAATATGCAGCGTCACATGAAGAAATATAGTAGGTTGGGAACACAATATGTAAAGTCACAAGAAGAAATATAGTAGGTTGGGAACACAAGATGTAACGTCACAAGAAGAAATATAGTAGGTTGGGAACACAATATGCAGCGTCACAAGAAGAAATATAGTAGGTTGGGAATACAAGATGTAACGTCACAAGAAGAAATATAGTAGGTTGGAACACAATATGCAGCGTCACAAGAAGAAATATAGTAGGTTGGGAACACAATATGTAAAGTCACAAGAAGAAATATAGTAGGTTGGGAACACAATATGCAGCGTCACATGAAGAAATATAGTAGGTTGGGACACAATATGTAAAGTCACAAGAAGAAATATAGTAGGTTGGGAAACACAATATGCAGCGTCACAAAGACAGATAGAGAGCTGGTTTCATATGAAATACAACATTGTATTTACTGTAGGGTTATGAGGTGATGCGTGGGTGATGTGTGGGTGATGTGTGGGTGATGTGTGGGTGATGTGTGGTTGATGTGTGGGTGATGTGTGGGTGATGTGTGTAGTTGGAGAGGAAAGGGCCAGCTAAGAAATGCATGAAAATGCGAAGCCGCAGTGAAGCTAATTGTGAGAACAAAATGAACATTGATATACATTATTTTTGTAGAGAACCATCCAGGCCAAGGATCAATATCGGTGCTACACAATTACCCGACAACCAAGTCCTGTTCAAGAATGCCTTCCAGAAATGCATGGAGAAAACAGAAGACCTAGACAATATAGATGATTCTCTCTCTCTCTCTCTCTCTCTCTCTCTCTGCGACCAAGACTCAATCAGAGTAGGATTCCAGTCTCTCTCATGAAGTCAGCTGTCTGTTTAAGCGAATCGATCGCCCCATATAATTTCTCCTCCAGGGAGGTGGGCGTGGACCACATTGCTCTTCTCAGGTCTGTGTACTGGGGACAATCCTGTAGAACATGTTTTGTAGTCATATTGTCCAGTGTACAGCGGCATAGGCTGGTTGTACTTATTTTGAATTTGGTGAACATGTGATTTATCATTCTACTGTGGACAGTGCGTAGGCGAAGTATGATGACTTGATCCCTCCTTGATAGTTTGTGGTATCCGTCCCTCTCGTTATGCTTTGGGTGTTCTCGTTTCCATTTTTCATGATACTGACCTTTGAGGATGGATTTGGCTTCATCATAACAACTGAGCGGATGGTTCTCTTGTGGTAATCTCCTTCCTCTTTAGCTAATTTGTCTGCGCATTCGTTCCCGTGTATATTACAGTGTGATGGTATCCACTGAATGAATACTCTCTGGAAGTTATTGCATAGTTGGTCCAGGGTTGTTCTCAAGTCATCTAGTTCATTGTTCTGGGGGCATTTAGAGCTGATAGTACTGGCAGTGCATCAGTCAGAATCACAATTTTGTGCATGTTATTTTTGTGTTGAGTAGCCAGTTGTTGCAGCATCTCTGAGGGCCTCAGTTTCTGCTTTAAAGTTGTTTGAGAATTTCCCAGTAGTTATTGACTTTGTGATCTCGTCCTGATTATTCAGCGTCAAGACACAATTCTCCCTCCATTTCTGGTGGCATTTGTAGCAGAGCCATCTGTGTATATGTGGGACCAAGAGTCCTGTGGGTAGGTATCGTGTATGTGTTTTTCTGCTACGTGTTTCTTTCTGTGTCTGATTGGGTGCCTTTTTTCATGATTCCTGTTATATTTTCCTTAAGTTCTGGTATTTTATGTTTCCCATGAGGAGACATATAGATGGGCCCATGGGTTTCAGTATTGTTTGGAAAGTACTGGGTCTCCAGCAGTTAGTTCGTTTGCGATTGCATCGAAGTTGCTCATCTTTAGTCGTACAATTCCGAAACCAGTCATTCTTTGGTGCATGGGGTGGACTAAGGAGCCTTCTATATTTCTCTGCTTGTTGCAATACTTTAGTGACCCGTCTGTCATCTAAGGGTTGTAAACCTGTTACTGTTTCTAGAGTCTTGATATGTGTAGATTTCATAGCACCAGTGATGATACGGGCAGCTTGGTTCTGTGTTCTGTTAATTTTGCTAAGGTGTGATTTGGGAAGCCATAGCCCAGGCTGTGACTCCATACTCTAGAACTGGTCTGACTCTTCCTACGTATAGTCGTTTCAAGATATTGCTGTCTGCCCCCCAGTCCCATCTTGCCAATTTCTTCATAATATTTGTTCGTTTTCTGGCTTTTTTTTTTGCTCTGTCTGTCTGATTTTTCCAAGTCATTCTGCGATTCATGGTGACGCCAAGATATGTTGGGTTGTGGTCAATAGGGAGTGTATGGTCTTTTATCTTCAAGTTTGCAGAGAGTGTGTTTTCTTGAAAGGCTGAAAATTGTATATGTAGTGTTTTTTTTTTCGTTAATTGGTAAGAACCAGGTGTTCGTCCATTTTCAAGTTCACCTAGGGCATCTTGCATCCTGGGTCCAGCCACGACATACTTTCCTCGCGAGCCCATAACGCCAGATCATCTGCGTATATTGCTGAGTGTATTCTGGGTGGAATGTCCTTACTATGTCATTATGAAAATTAAGAAGAGTTTTTGGGGACAAGACTCCGCCTTGTGGGACACCTTGTTCGATTGTGACCTTCTTACTTAGTTGACCTTGAATTTATATTCTGGCCGTTCTATCCTGAAGGTAATGAGAGACCCAATTGAATAAACGACCCTGGATGCAAGTCTAAAAAGCTTGTTCTTTAAATCCTCTCGCCATACCCTATCAAAGCCTTCTCCATGTCGACTCACACTGCCAGTGTGTGTTTCTTTTCTTGTAGAGCATCCTCTATTTCCTGTGCAATGTAGGTGACCAGGTCTTCAGTTGATCTGTGCTGATGGAAGCCACTTTGTTGTGGTACGATTTGTTGTTTTGTCTCCAAATGCCACATAAGTCTTCTGTTAACCAGCCTTTCCATGAGTTTACTCAGGCAGCTCAGTAGGCTAATTGGTCTATAGCTACTTGGGTCTACTGGGTCTTTTCCACACTTGAGGAAGGGCACCATAATAACTTCTTTCCAGATTGCCGGCACATGACCTCTCTTCCAGCTAGCATTTATTATCATTAGAAGCTGGCCCTTGGCTTTCTGTCCCAGATTTAGGAGCATTTCGTTGGAGATTCATCTTTACCAAGGGGAACTTTGAGCTTCAAACCTTTGAGGGCAACATCTAATTCAGTTGGGGTAAAGATGGTCATCTGATGTTCTTCTGGTGCTAAATGCATGTGTTTTGCATCTTGGTTTTCCGATCTGGCAGCTTTCTGTTTGTCTATTAGAATGTTTATTCTACTAATGTTTTTGTAAGTCTCTATCAGTAGATTTGCTGCCCTTTTGCCTGTGAGGATGTTCTGATTGTGTGTAATGATATTGGAGGTCGGCAGTTGTTTTCGTCGGTCAGAGCTTTCGCTCTGAACATCAAATGGCAGGACAACGTAACTAACTCTAATGTCTTACAGCGAGCTAAACTCCCATCCATCATGGCAGGACACGTAACAAACTCTAATGTCTTACAGCGAGTTAAACTCCCATCCATCATGGCAGGACAACGTAACAAACTCTAATGTCTTACAGCGAGTTAAACTCCCATCCATCATGGCAGGACAAAGTAACCAACTCTAATGTCTTACAGCGAGCTAAACTCCCATCCATCATGGCAGGACAAAGTAACCAACTCTAATGTCTTACAACGAGCCAAACTCCCATCCATCATGGCAGGACAAAGTAACTAACTCTAATGTCTTACAGCGAGTTAAACTCCCATCCATCATGGCAGGACAAAGTAACCAACTCTAATGTCTTACAGCGAGCTAAACTCCCATCCATCATGGCAGGACAAAGTAACCAACTCTAATGTCTTACAACGAGCCAAACTCCCATCCATCATGGCAGGACAAGTAACCAACTCTAATGTCTTACAGCGAGCTAAACTCCCATCCATCATGGCAGGACAAAGTAACTAACTCTAATGTCTTACAACGAGCCAAACTCCCATCCATCATGGCAGGACAAAGTAACCAACTCTAATGTCTTACAACGAGCCAAACTCCCATCCATCATGGCAGGGACAAAGTAAACCACTCTAATGTCTTACAACGAGCTAAACTCCCATCCATCATGGCAGGACAAAGTAACCAACTCTAATGTCTTACAACGAGCCAAACTCCCATCCATCATGGCAGGACAAAGTAACTAACTCTAATGTCTTACAACGAGCCAAACTCCCATCGATCATGGCAGGACAAAGTAACCAACTCTAATGTCTTACAACGAGCCAAACTCCCATCCATCATGGCAGGACAAAGTAACCAACTCTAATGTCTTACAACGAGCCAAACTCCCATCCATCATGGCAGGACAAAGTAACTAACTCTAATGTCTTACAACGAGCCAAACTCCCATCCATCATGGCAGGACAAAGTAACTAACTCTAATGTCTTACAACGAGCCAAACTCCCATCCATCATGGCAGGACAAAGTAACCAACTCTAATGTCTTACAACGAGCCAAACTCCCATCCATCATGGCAGGACAAAGTAACCAACTCTAATGTCTTACAACGAGCCAAACTCCCATCCATCATGGCAGGACAAAGTAACCAACTCTAATGTCTTACAACGAGCCAAACTTCCATCCATCATGGCAGGACAAAGTAACCAACTCTAATGTCTTACAACGAGCCAAACTCCCATCCATCATGGCAGGACAAAGTAACCAACTCTAATGTCTTACAACGAGTCAAACTCCCATCCATCATGGCAGGACAAAGTAACCAACTCTAATGTCTTACAACGAACCAAACTCCCATCCATCATGGCAGGACAAAGTAACCAACTCTAATGTCTTACAACGAGCCAAACTCCCATCCATCATGGCAGGACAAGTAACTAACTCTAATGTCTTACAACGAGCCAAACTCCCATCCATCATGGCAGGACAAAGTAACTAACTCTAATGTCTTACAACGAGCCAAACTCCCATCCATCATGTCAGGACAAAGTAACTAACTCTAATGTCTTACAACGAGCCAAACTCCCATCCATCATGGCAAGACAAAGTAACCAACTCTAATGTCTTACAACAAGCAAACTCCCATCCATCATGGCAAGACAAAGTAACCAACTCTAATGTCTTACAACGAGCCAAACTCCCATCCATCATGGCAAGACAAAGTACCAACTCTAATGTCTTACAACGAGCCAAACTCCCATCCATCATGGCAAGACAAAGTAACCAACTCTAATGTCTTACAACAAGCCAAACTCCCATCCATCATGGCAGGACAAAGTAACCAACTCTAATGTCTTACAACGAGCCAAACTCCCATCCATCATGGCAGGACAAAGTAACCAACTCTAATGTCTTACAACGAGCCAAACTCCCATCCATCATGGCAGGACAAAGTAACCAACTCTAATGTCTTACAACGAGCCAAACTCCCATCCATCATGGCAGGACAAAGTAACCAACTCTAATGTCTTACAACGAGCCAAACTCCCATCCATCATGGCAGGACAAAGTAACCAACTCTAATGTCTTACAACGAGCTAAACTCCCATCCATCATGGCAGGACAAAGTAACCAACTCTAATGTCTTACAACGAGCCAAACTCCCATCCATCATGGCAAGACAAAGTAACCAACTCTAATGTCTTACAACGAGCCAAACTCCATCCATCATGGCAGGACAAAGTAACCAACTCTAATGTCTTACAACGAGCCAAACTCCCATCCATCATGGCAGGACAAAGTAACCAACTCTAATGTCTTACAACGAGCTAAACTCCCATCTATCATGGCAGGACAAAGTAACCAACTCTAATGTCTTACAATGAGCCAAACTCCCATCCATCATGGCAGGACAAAGTAACCAACTCTAATGTCTTACAATGAGCCAAACTCCCATCCATCATGGCAGGACAAAGTAACCAACTCTAATGTCTTACAGCGAGCTAAACTCCCATCCATCATGGCAGGACAAAGTAACCAACTCTAATGTCTTACAGCGAGCTAAACTCCCATCCATCATGGCAGGACAAAGTAACCAACTCTAATGTCTTACAACGAGCCAAACTCCCATCCATCATGGCAGGACAAAGTAACCAACTCTAATGTCTTACAACGAGCTAAACTCCCATCCATCATGGCAGGACAAAGTAACCAACTCTAATGTCTTACAACGAGCCAAACTCCCATCGATCATGGCAGGACAAAGTAACCAACTCTAATGTCTTACAACGAGCTAAACTCCCATCCATCATGGCAGGACAAAGTAACCAACTCTAATGTTCTTACAACGAGCCAAACTCCCATCGATCATGGCAGGACAAAGTAACCAACTCTAATGTTCTTACAACGAGCCAAACTCCCATCCATCATGGCAACACTTAGGAGTCGTAGACTAAGGTGGCTGGGTCATGTCAGAAGAATGGTAAACAATCGTATTCCCAAACAAATATTGTATGGCGAACTTAGGGACGGAAAGAGACCAAAGGGCAGACCAGTGCTGAGATATAAGGATGCAGCGCTGCCTTCAGGGAATTTTCTATCAGTGAAAGGAACTGGGAAAATGCGGCTGCGGATCGCAGCACATGGAGAGCAAACATAAAAAATGGCGCAGCAACTTTCGAGACAGTGCTGATATCAAATTCAGAAGACAAAAGGCGCAAGAGAAAGGAGACAAGGCCGGGTACCGCGGGTACACCATGCTCGTTCTGTGGATGGATCTGTCTGTCCAGGATTGACAAATTCAGCCACGAGAAACAGATGTTCAGTAAAGCAGCACCCAGTATGAGACACTCATGCTTTACCAAACTACTAATTTATCATGATTGCATGCTACCACCGTCTGTCAAGTCATGATTGCATGCTACCAACCGTCTGTCAAGTCATGATTGCATGCTACCAACCGTCTGTCAGGTCATGATTGCATGCTACCAACCGTCTGTCAAGTCATGATTGCATGCTACCAACCGTCTGTCAAGTCATGATTGCTTGCTACCACCCGTCTGTCAAGACATGATTGCTTGCTACCAACCGTCTGTCAAGACATGATTGCTTGCTACCAACTGTCTGTCAAGACATGATTGCTTGCTACCAACTGTCTGTCAAGACATGAATGCTTGCTACCAACTGTCTGTCAAGACATGATTGCTTGCTACCAACCGTCTGTCAAGACATGATTGCTTGCTACCAACTGTCTGTCAAGACATGATTGCTTGCCACCAACTGTCTGTCAAGATATGATTGTTGTTACCAACTGTCTGTCAAGACATGATTGCTTGCCACCAACTGTCTGTCAAGATATGATTGTTGTTACCAACTGTCTGTTAAGACATGATTGCTTGCCACCAACTGTCTGTCAAGACATGATTGCTTGCTACCAACTGTCTGTCAAGACATGATTGCTTGCCACCAACTGTCTGTTAAGACATGATTGCTTGCCACCAACTGTCTGTTAAGACATGATTGCTTGCTACCAACTGTCTGTCAAGACATGATTGCTTGCCACCAACTGTCTGTCAAGATATGATTGTTGTTACCAACTGTCTGTCAAGACATGATTGCTTGCCAACAATTGTCTGTCAAGATATGATTGTTGTTACCAACTGTCTGTCAAGTTATGATTGCTTGCTACCAACCATCTGTGAAGTCATGATTGCTTGCCACCAACCGTCTGTCAAGTTATGATTGCTTGCTACCAACCATCTGTCAAGTCATGATTGCTTGCTACCAACCATCTGTCAAGTCATGATTGCTTGCTACCAACCATCTGTCAAGTCATGATTGCTTGCTACCACCAACTGTCAAGTCATGATTGCTTGCTACCAACCATCTGTCAAGTCATGATTGCTTGCTACCAACCATCTGTCAAGTCATGATTGCTTGCTACCAACCGTCTGTCAAGTCATGATTGCTTGTTATCAACCATCTGTCAAGTCATGATTGGTTGTGACCAACCATCTGTCAAGTCATGATTGCTTGCTACCAACCATCTGTCAAGTCATGATTGCTTGCTACCAACCATCTGTCAAGTCATGATTGCTTGCTACCAACCATCTGTCAAGTCATGATTGCTTGCTACCAACCATCTGTCAAGTCATGATTGCTTGCTACCAACCATATGTCAAGTCATGATTGCTTGCTACCAACCATATGTCAAGTCATGATTGCTTGCTACCAACTGTCGATCAAGTCATGATTGCTTGCTACCAACCGTCTGTCAAGTCATGATTGCTTGCTACCAACCGTCTGTCAAGTCATGATTGCTTGCTACCAACCGTCTGTCAAGTTATGATTGCTTGCTACCAACCGTCTGTCAAGTCATGATTGCTTGCTACCAACCGTCTGTCAAGTCATGATTGCTTGCTACCAACCGTCTGTCAAGTTATGATTGCTTGCTACCAACCGTCTGTCAGTTATGATTGCTTGCTACCAACCATATGTCAAGTCATGATTGCTTGCTACCAACCATATGTCAAGTCATGATTGCTTGCTACCAACTGTCGATCAAGTCATGATTGCTTGCTACCAACCGTCTGTCAAGTCATGATTGCTTGCTACCAACCGTCTGTCAGTCATGATTGCTTGCTACCAACCGTCTGTCAAGTTATGATTGCTTGCTACCAACCGTCTGTCAAGTCATGATTGCTTGCTACCAACCGTCTGTCAAGTCATGATTGCTTGCTACCAACCGTCTGTCAAGTTATGATTGCTTGCTACCAACCGTCTGTCAAGTCATGATTGCTTGCTACCAACCGTCTGTCAAGTCATGATTGCTTGCTACCAACCGTCTGTCAAGTCATGATTGCTTGCTACCAACCGTCTGTCAAGTTATGATTGCTTGCTACCAACCGTCTGTCAAGTCATGATTGCTTGCTACCAACCGTCTGTCAAGTCATGATTGCTTGCTACCAACCGTCTGTCAAGTCATGATTGCTTGCTACCAACCGTCTGTCAAGTTATGATTGCTTGCTACCAACCGTCTGTCAAGTTATGATTGCTTGCTACCAACTGTCTGTCAAGTCATGATTGCTTGCTACCAACCATCTGTCAAGTCGTGATTGCTTGCTACCAACCGTCTGTCAAGTCATGATTGCATGCTACCAACCATCTGTCAAGTC
Source organism: Megaustenia siamemsis (assembly GCA_032433765.1). Lineage (NCBI taxonomy): Eukaryota > Metazoa > Mollusca > Gastropoda > Stylommatophora > Ariophantidae > Megaustenia > Megaustenia siamemsis. The sequence continues at coordinate 81,576,085 of JAVIAB010000117.1, read as the reverse complement.
ATGATTGCTTGCTACCAACTGTCTGTCAAGTCATGATTACTTGCTACCAACCGTCTGTCAAGTTATGATTGCTTGCTACCACCATCTGTCAAGTCATGATTGCTTGCTACCAACCGTCTGTCAGTCATGATTGCTTGCTACCAACCGTCTGTCAAGTCATGATTGCTTGCTACCAACCGTCTGTCAAGTTATGGTTGCTTGCTACCAACCGTCTGTCAAGTTATGATTGCTTGCTACCAACTGTCTGTCAAGTCATGATTGCTTGCTACCAACCATCTGTCAAGTCGTGATTGCTTGCTACCAACCGTCTGTCAAGTCATGATTGCATGCTACCAACCATCTGTCAAGTCATGATTGCTTGCTACCAACTGTCTGTCAAGTCATGATTGCTTGCTACCAACCGTCTGTCAAGTTATGATTGCTTGCTACCAACCATCTGTCAAGTCATGATTGCTTGCTACCAACCATCTGTCAAGTCATGATTGCTTGCTACCAACCGTCTGTCAAGTCATGATTGCTTGCTACCAACCATCTGTCAACTCATGATTGCTTGCTACCAACCATCTGTCAAGACATGATTGCTTGCTACCAACCATCTGTCAAGTCATGATTGCTTGCTACCAACCATCTGTCAAGTCATGATTGCTTGCTACCAACCGTCTGTCAAGTCATGATTGCTTGCTACCAACCATCTGTCAAGACATGATTGCTTGCTACCAACCATCTGTCAAGTCATGATTGCTTGCTACCAACCATCTGTCAAGACATGATTGCTTGCTACCAACCATCTGTCAAGTCATGATTGCTTGCTACCAACCATCTGTCAAGACATGATTGCTTGCTACCAACCATCTGTCAAGACATGATTGCTTGCTAACAACCATCTGTCAAGTCATGATTACTTGCTACCAACCGTCTGTCAAGTCATGATTGCTTGCTACCAACCATCTGTCAAGTCATGATTGCTTGCTACCAGCCATCTGTCAAGTTATGATTGCTTGCTACCAACCATCTGTCAAGTCATGATTGCTTGCTACCAACTGTCGATCAAGTCATGATTGCTTGCTACCAACCGTCTGTCAAGTCATGATTGCTTGCTACCAACAATCTGTCAAGTCATGATTGCTTGCTACCAACCATCTGTCAAGTCATGATTGCTTGCTACCAACCATCTGTCAAGTCATGATTGCTTGCTACCAACCATCTGTCAAGTCATGATTGCTTGCTACCAACCATCTGTCAAGACATGATTGCTTGCTACCAACCATCTGTCAAGTCATGATTGCTTGCTACCAACCATCTGTCAAGTCATGATTGCTTGCTACCAACCATCTGTCAAGTCATGATTGCTTGCTACCAACCGTCTGTCAAGACATGATTGCTTGCTACCAACCATCTGTCAAGTCATGATTGCTTGCTACCAACCATCTGTCAAGTCATGATTGCTTGCTACCAACCATCTGTCAAGACACCAAAGGCCATATATGTATGTGTGTGTGTGTGTGTATGGTTAAAGTTTCACGTAACAAGTGGACAACACAAAGCAGAACGCCTCTTCGTAGCAATAGGCCTTCAACAGGGACTAACATACAGCACACGTACAAATATGTAGGTAAAATAACACAATAAATAATTTAAAAAGTGGAACAAAAAGGAACAAGAAGGAGAAGTGAAAGGAAAATAAAAATAAAGTCTTCCCTGTATGCTCTGATGTAGAAAAAACGGAAGTGCGCACGGGGTGCATGTACGTGCACAGAAATGAAAATGTGCGCACACAGCACGCAGTAACAGAAGTTTCCGAAAACAAGTCCGTGTGCATACACAAAGCGCAAGAAACAGACTAGAAGAATATAGGGTAACCGAGAGGAGGAAAGGTAGAGGTGTTGTAGAGTGGGGTAATATTTAAATAGTTCAGACGAAGTGATGTAGTGTGGACTAGTCGAGGAGAGATGTGAATAGAATAGCATGTGTATATAATAATGTGCTCAACATGAGCAACAGAGAATATACAATAGGGAAAGGACAACCACATGAAAACGCTGTGTAAGAGTGTGATACATTAATGCCTCGTGGGGTGAGCAAACCCAATTGGACTATAAGGCGATTGTCCAAGGCAAACTGACTGCGGTCGCTAGAGGGAGAGAGAATAATACCAGTGATACGGATGCCATGTTTACCTATGTAGTCCGAGGAATTGAAGTGGGAATGGAGTGCCCGTATCATGTTGTACATCTCGAAGGTGTTCAGAAAACTTCCCGATAAACGTCGACCAGACTCTCCAATATAAGTCATGTAACATCGTTGACATATGATGGCATCAATTATATTACGAGACATACAAGTAAAACCATCCCTGATCTGGAATTTTCCGTTAGGGAATAAGACAGAGTTGGTGCGGAGCACGTAAGTACAGGTGATAGAGTCGGTACGGAGCACGTAAGTACAGGTGATAGAGTCGGTACGGAGCACACAAGTACAGGTGATAGAGTCGGTACGGAGCACATAAGTACAGGTGATAGAGTCGGTACGGAGCACATAAGTACAGTGATAGAGTCGGTACGGAGCACACATGTAGAGGTGATAGAGTCGGTACGGAGCACATAAGTACAGGTGATAGAGTCGGTACGGAGCACATAAGTACAGGTGATAGAGTCGGTACGGAGCACATAAGTACAGGTGATAGAGTCGGCGCGGAGCACATAAGTACAGGTGATAGAGTCGGCGCGGAGCACATAAGTACAGGTGATAGAGTCGGCGCGGAGCACATAAGTACAGGTGATAGAGTCGGCGCGGAGCACATAAGTACAGGTGATAGAGTCGGCGCGGAGCACATAAGTACAGGTGATAGAGTCACCAGGAGATAGAGAGGATGGTAGGTAAGGGTTGAGTATTCTCACAACAGCTAAATTGTGAGGATGGTAGGTAAGGGTTGAGTATTCTCACAACAGCTAACTTGTGAGGATGGTAGGAAAGGGTTGAGTATTCTCACAACAGCTAACTTGTGAGACTGGTAGGTAAAGATATTCTCCTGTCAGAGTGGCAGCGGCTAGAAGGAGTGAGTGCCTCAGGAGGAAGATGAGAACCTCTTTGAAGGTAAATGGAAGGATCTAATCTGGATAAAACGAGCGTTGAAAGAATCCTAACATAAGGTGAGCCTGTTGGAGGAAATCTTGGTCATCCTGGCAGTTTGGTGCAGGGAGGAAGAATGGCAGATGATTAGATACTAGCTATAGCAGGGAGGAAGAATGGCAGATGATTAGATACTAGCTATAGCAGGGAGGAAGAATGGCAGATGATTAGATACTAGCTATAGCAGGGAGGAAGAATGGCAGATGATTAGATACTAGCTATAGCAGGGAGGAAGAATGGCAGATGATTAGATACTAGCTATAGCAGGGAGGAAGAATGGCAGATGATTAGATACTAGCTATAGCAGGGAGGAAGAATGGCAGATGATTAGATACTAGCTATAGCAGGGAGGAAGAATGGCAGATGATTAGATACTAGCTATATCAGGAGGATGAATGGCGGATGACTAGATACTAGCTATATCAGGGAGGAAGAATGGCAGATGATTAGATACTAGCTATAGCAGGGAGGAAGAATGGCAGATGATTAGATACTAGCTATATCAGGGAGGAAGAATGGTGGATGATTAGATACTAGCTATATCAGGGAGGAAGAATGGCAGATGATTAGATACTAGCTATAGCAGGGAGGAAGAATGGCAGATGAGTAGATACTAGCTATAGCAGGGAGGAAGAATGGCGGATGATTAGATACTAGCTATATCAGGGAGGAAGAATGACGGATGATTAGATACTAGCTATAGCAGGGAGGAAGAATGGCAGATGAGTAGATACTAGCTATAGCAGGGAGGAAGAATGGCGGATGATTAGATACTAGCTATAGCAGGGAGGAAGAATGGCGAATGATTAGATACTAGCTATAGCAGGGAGGAAGAATGGTGGATGATTAGATACTAGCTATAGCAGGGAGGAAGAATGGCGGATGATTAGATACTAGCTATAGCAGGGAGGAAGAATGGCGGATGATTAGATACTAGCTATAGCAGGGAGGAAGAATGGCAGATGAGTAGATACTAGCTATAGCAGGGAGGAAGAATGGCGGATAATTAGATACTAGCTATTGCAGGAAGGAAGAATGGCGGATGAGTAGATACTAGCTATAGCAGGAAGGAAGAATGGCGGATAATTAGATACTAGCTATAGCAGGGAGGAAGAATGGTGGATGATTAGATACTAGCTATTGCAGGGAGGAAGAATGGCGGATGATTAGTTACTAGCTATTGCAGGGAGGAAGAATGGCGGATGATTAGATACCTGCTATAGCAGGGAGGAAGAATGGCGGATGATTAGATACTAGCTATATCAGGGAGGAAGAATGGCGGATGATTAGATACTAGCTATAGCAGGGAGGAGGAATGGCGGATGATTAGATACTAGCTATATCAGGGAGGAAGAATGGCGGATGATTAGATACTAGCTATATCAGGGAGGAAGAATGGCAGATGATTAGATACTAGCTATAGCAGGGAGGAAGAATGGCAGATGATTAGATACTAGCTATATCAGGGAGGAAGAATGGCGGATGATTAGATACTAGCTATATCAAGGAGGAAGAATGGCGGATGATTAGATACTAGCTATATCAGGGAGGAAGAATGGCGGATGATTAGATACTAGCTATATCAGGGAGGAAGAATGGCGGATGATTAGATACTAACTATATCAGGGAGGAAGAATGGCGGATGATTAGATACTAGCTATATCAAGGAGGAAGAATGGCAGATGATTAGATACTAGCTATAGCAGGGAGGAAGAATGGTGGATGATTAGATACTAGCTATAGCAGGGAGGAAGAATGGCGGATGATTAGATACTAGCTATAGCAGGGAGGAAGAATGGCGGATGATTAGATACTAGCTATAGCAGGGAGGAAGAATGGCAGATGAGTAGATACTAGCTATAGCAGGGAGGAAGAATGGCGGATAATTAGATACTAGCTATTGCAGGAAGGAAGAATGGCGGATGAGTAGATACTAGCTATAGCAGGAAGGAAGAATGGCGGATAATTAGATACTAGCTATAGCAGGGAGGAAGAATGGTGGATGATTAGATACTAGCTATTGCAGGGAGGAAGAATGGCGGATGATTAGTTACTAGCTATTGCAGGGAGGAAGAATGGCGGATGATTAGATACCTGCTATAGCAGGGAGGAAGAATGGCGGATGATTAGATACTAGCTATATCAGGGAGGAAGAATGGCGGATGATTAGATACTAGCTATAGCAGGGAGGAGGAATGGCGGATGATTAGATACTAGCTATATCAGGGAGGAAGAATGGCGGATGATTAGATACTAGCTATATCAGGGAGGAAGAATGGCAGATGATTAGATACTAGCTATAGCAGGGAGGAAGAATGGCAGATGATTAGATACTAGCTATATCAGGGAGGAAGAATGGCGGATGATTAGATACTAGCTATATCAAGGAGGAAGAATGGCGGATGATTAGATACTAGCTATATCAGGGAGGAAGAATGGCGGATGATTAGATACTAGCTATATCAGGGAGGAAGAATGGCGGATGATTAGATACTAACTATATCAGGGAGGAAGAATGGCGGATGATTAGATACTAGCTATATCAAGGAGGAAGAATGGCGGATGATTAGTTACTAGCTATAGCAGGGAGGAAGAATGGCGGATGATTAGTTACTCTCTTTCCTTTTATTTTGCCAGTTGTAACGAAGTATTCCAACTTTTCTCTTCTCATGATGTGCCTGAAAAATGTTGATTGCTTCTTTCTGATGTTTTTGAAGAGCTCCCTTTTTGTGTTGGCCTCTTTGAGAACTTCCTCATTGGTCTTTTTAGCTGTCCAGGGAACTTTCAACATTCTTCTGAGAAATCCCATCTCTGTGGCCTCTAATCGTTTTTTCATTTGTATGTCTACTGTCCATGATTCGCTTCCATAGGTCAGAATTGGTTCTATATAGCACCGATGAACTCTCTTTCTCATTTTTATTGACATAGATTTGTTGCATAAGATATTTTTCATTTTCTGAAATGCTATTTTGGCCTGAGCTATTCTGCTTTTTATTTCTGTGGTGCATCTCCCATCTGATGTTTTTGTGCCCAAGTATTTGAAACGTTGCACTTGTTTCAGATTTGTCTCGTTTATTTTATGCTGCATGATGGTGGTGATTGTTTCTTCGATATAACCATTACTTCTGTTTTCTTACTATTCAGACTGAGACCTTTATTGTTGCTTTCTTTTACTATTATGTCTATCATTTCCCGTAGTTCATTCTCTGTCTCTGCTATTAAGACTGTGTCATCCGCATATCGCAAATTATTTATGTTGTGACCGTTGACTTCAATTCCTGTTTTTTCTACTATTGATCTCATAATATGTTCGCTGTAAAGTGAAAACAAATCCGGTGACAGAACACAGCCTTGTCTGACTCCTTGTTTTATATATTGGAATTGTCCTGTTTGGTTGTTAATTCGTATAGCTGCTGTTTGTTGCCAGTACATGTTTTTTTATGATTCGCAGATCCTTGCCTTCAATGTTTAATTTCTCCAGCATATTGATTATTTCCACATACTTTACTTTGTCAAATGCTTTCGTGTAGTCTATAAAGCACATATATAGATCTTTCTTTACCTCTATAGATCTTTCTATCAATGTTCTTAAGATGTATATTGCATTATTGGTGCCCTTTCCTTCCACAAATCCACACTGGTCTATTCAGTATTACCATATAGTTCTGGTCTATTCAGTAATGACATATAGTTCTGGTCTATTCAGTAATGACATATAGTTCTGGTCTATTCAGTAATGACATATAGTTCTGGTCTATTCAGTAATGACATATAGTTCTGGTCTATTCAGTAATGACATATAGTTCTGGTCTATTCAGTAATGACATATAGTTCTGGTCTATTCAGTAATGACATATAGTTCTGGTCTATTCAGTAATGACATATAGTTCTGGTCTATTCAGTAATGACATATAGTTCTGGTCTATTCAGTAATGACATATAGTTCTGGTCTATTCAGTAATTACATATAGTTCTGGTCTATTCAGTATTACCGTACAAGCCTATGGAAGTGATCTGATTATTTTGTTTAGCCCTCATGTCTCTCATCCCTCTATGTTGTTCTAAACTTGTTGTTTTTTTTTGGTTTCTATTTTTCTCTTTGGAAACTTGAAGTAAGATTGGTCGGATACTCCCAGCTACAGTAGCAGTCATTTCTCAGTCATGCTGGGCTGACGCTTGCTCACTCAGTCTGTTCGTCATTCAGTCATTTAGTCAGTCAGTCCGTCAATTAGCTAGCAGGTCAGCTTGCCAGCAGGTCATTTAGTCAGCTAGTCATTCAGTCAGTCATTCAGTTAGCTAGCCAGCCAGTCATTAAGTCAGCGGTTTAGTCCGTCAGCCAGTCAGCTGGTCAGCAAGACGTACACGGGTTGTCCAGTTCCCTGGCGTGCTAAAGCTGAGCGGCGCCATCTTGTTGTAGGTTCGCACGATGTCATGGAAGCCCTGGAACTCCACGTGGGGGCTGGACTTGACCACGAGCAGGGAGCGCGCCCCTCTCAGGTTCGGCAGCTCGTCTTCTGGGTTCTGGAAAGTGACTGCAACACACTTTGCTTAATGATGTCTTTGTGAAACAGCAACAACTACACACACAACAGTACCGACAATAAAACAGCAACAACTACACACACAACAGTACCGACAATAAAACAGCAACAACTACACACACAACAGTACCGACAATAAAACAGCAGCAACTACACACACAACAGTACCGACAATAAAACAGCAACAACTACACACACAACAGTACCGACAATACAACAGTAGCAACTACACACACAACAGTACCGACAACACAACAGCAACAACTACACACACAACAGTACCGACAACACAACAGCAACAACTACACACACAACAGTACCGACAACACAACAGCAACAACTACACACACAACAGTACCGACAACACAACAGCAACAACCACACACATAACAGTACCGACAATACAACAGTAGCAACTACACACACAACAGTACCGACAATACAACAGTAGCAACTACACACACAACAGTACCGACAACACAACAGCAACAACTACACACACAACAGTACCGACAATACAACAGTAGCAACTACACACACAACAGTACCGACAACACAACAGCAACAACTACACACACAACAGTACCGACAATACAACAGCAACAACTACACACACAACAGTACCGACAACACAACAGCAACAACCACACACACAACAGTACCGACAATACAACAGCAACAACTACACACACAAAACAGTATCGACAATACAACAGCAACAACTACACACACAACAGTACCGACAACACAACAGCAACAACTACACACACAACAGTACCGACAATACAACAGCAACAACTGCACGCACAAAAGTACCGACAATACAACAGTAGCAACTACACACATAATACATCAGTACCGACAATGCAACAACAGCAACTACACACACAACACAACATTACCGACAATATAACAGCAACATATACACACACAACACATCAGTACCGAAAATACAACAGCAGCAACAACACATACAACACAACAGTACCAACAATACATCAAGAACTATACACACAACAGTACCAACAATACACACAGCACAACAGTACCTATAATTCAAAATCAACAACTATACACACAACACAACAGTTCTAACAATACAACATCAATAACCATATACACAACACAACAGCATCAACCCTACAAGATCAACAACAATACAAACAACACAACAGTAGCAACAATAACGCATCAACAACTATATAAGCAACAAACATCTCTTACCTTTGTCCTTGTTGTGTGCATGTCGTGGCAACGCCTTGGGTGACCAAATACTGACCGACTTCTACAGCAAAACTTTGATTATCCAGAACATTCTACTCGACAAATGTGTTCGAAATCCGAATCGTAGGAGTAAATAGGGGAATATGTTCTCATTGGTGGAGTCTATAGTCAATTCTTTATTGAGATTGGTGAGCAGTAGGGATACACAAATTGGTGGGATCTAGAATTATATCTCTTTAGAGTGACATCAACAGCAAACAAACAACAAATAGTAAGCAGCATAGCACAAAATGATCTAAATGGTATACAGCAAACACAAAACAGAAACAGCAAACATGAAGCATTAATAACAAACATTGAAGCATCGATAACAAACATGAAGCATTAATAACAAACATGAAGCATCAATAACAAACATGATGCATCAACAACAAACATGAAGCATCAATAACAAACATGAAGCATCAATAAAAACATGAAGCATCAATAACAACATGAAGCATCAATAACAAACATGAAGCATCAATAACAAACAGGAAGCTTCAATAAAAACATGAAGCATCAATAACAACATGAAGCATCAATAACAAACATGAAGCATCAATAACAAACATGAAGCATCAATAACAAACATGAAGCATCGATAACAAACATGAAGCATCAATAACAAACATGAAGCATCAATAACAAACATGAAGCATCGATAACAAACATGAAGCATCAATAACAAACATGAAGCATCAATAACAAATATGAAGCATCGATAACAAACATGAAGCATCAATAACAAACATGAAGCATCAATAACAAACATGAAGCATCAATAACAAACATGAAGCATCGATAACAAACATGAAGCATCGATAACAAACATGAAGCATCAATAACAAACATGAAGCATCAATAACAAACATGAAGCATCAATAACAAACATGAAGCATCGATAACAAACATGAAGCATCAATAACAACATGAAGCATCAATAACAAACATGAAGCATCAATAACAAACATGAAGCATCAATAACAAACATGAAGCATCAATAACAAACATGAAGCATCAATAACAAACATGAAGCATCAATAACAAACATGAAGCATCAATAACAAACATGAAAAAGCATCAACTGGAACAACAAACATCAGAAGCAAATAAAAAAAACATCAGTAATAGCAATAAAGAACAATAGGAAACACTCATCATCATGATCATCATCAAGTATCATGTCTGGTGGCGTAGGTGATCATGTCTCTCCACAACTTTCGATCTTGACAGTTATTTATCATTTCTTTTGTTGACTTTCTGCCAAGCCATTCTCTTAAGCTGTCTGTTATTTTGTCTCTTTGCTTCCCTCTATCTCTTCGTCCCTCAATTTTCCCAGTTGTTACAATATATTCCAGTTGTTCTCTTCTCATTACATGGCCAAAAAATTATGATTGTTTCTTCCCAATATTGGAAATTAGTTCTTTTTTGGCTTTGGCCTCTTTCAGAACGTTTTCATTACTCTTCTTAGCTGTCCATGGTGTCCTCAGCAATCTTCTGTAAAATCACATTTCTGCAGCCTCCAGTGATGGTTTTGTGTGTTGCCCTGTTGTCCATGATTCACATCGATATGTTAAGATTTGCTCTACTTAAAATTTAAGAACTTTTTTTCTTGTTTCTATTATCAAAACAAAATGCATAGTATCTTCCTAATTTTTTGAAAAGCTGCTTTTGCCTGTGCCATTCTGCATCTCATCTCTAAGAAAACAACGAGCAGCAATACAACAAATAGGAAACAAGAAACATCGGTAGCAACAATAAAGAGCAATAGAAAACAACGAGCAGCAATACAACAAATAGGAAACAAGAAACATCGGTAGCAACAATAAAGAGCAATAGAAAACAACGAGCAGCAATACAACAAATAGAAAAAACAAGAAACAATAATAACAAAAAAAACAGCAACAGCAAACAATAACAGCAACAGCAGACAGTAGAGAACATATTCAAGACAAACAGCAACAGCAGACAGTGCCCGTACAACATGGCGATGTGTGAGGCACACAGTTGAGAAGCAAACGTCAGACAAACATAAGCAGAGAGTCATGTCCGCAGAGTCATCTCATTAACTCAAGTACAGCAGATCACATTCGTACTGGCAGCCCTAATGAATGTTCTCATAGAGAAAGCTGACCAACATCTGAATCAAGTAGGTTGGCATTAATGAACGAGCCAAGTACAACTTACAATAAGAGCTGTCCAAGAAATGTCCCCATTAATGAATGAGCCAAGTACAACTTACAATAAGAGCTGTCCAGGAAATGTCCCCATTAATGAATTAGCCAAGTACAACTTACAATAAGAGCTGTCCAGGAAATGTCCCATTAATGAATTAGCCAAGTACAACTTACAATAAGAGCTGTCCAGGAAATGTCCCCATTAATGAATTAGCCAAGTACAACTTACAATAAGAGCTGTCCAGGAAATGTCCCCATTAATGAATTAGCCAAGTACAACTTACAATAAGAGCTGTCCAGGAAATGTCCCCATTAATGAATGAGCCAAGTACAACTTACAATAAGAGCTGTCCAGGAAATATCCCCATTAATGGATTAGCCAAGTACAACTTACAATAAGAATTGTCCAGGAAATGTCCCCATTAATGAATTAGCCAAGTACAACTTACAATAAGAGCTGTCCAGGAAATGTCCCCATTAATGAATGAGCCAAGTACAACTTACAATAAGAGCTGTCCAGAAAATGTCCCCATTAATGAATTAGCCAAGTACTACCTACAATAAGAAAAGTCCAGGAAATGTCCCCATTAATGAATTAGCCAAGTACTACCTACAATAGAAAAGTCCAGGAAATGTCCCCATTAATGAATGAGCCAAGTACAACTTACAATAAGAGCTGTCCAGGAAATGTCCCCATTAATGAATTAGCCAAGTACTACCTACAATAAGAACTGTCCAGGAAATGTCCCCATTAATGAATTAGCCAAGTATAACTTACAATAAGAGCTGTCCAGGAAATGTCCCCATTAATGAATTAGCCAAGTACAACTTACAATAAGAGCTGTCCAGGAAATGTCCCCATTAATGAATTAACCAAGTATAACTTACAATAAGAGCTGTCCAGGAAATGTCCCCATTAATGAATTAACCAAGTATAACTTACAATAAGAGCTGTCCAGGAAATGTCCCCATTAATGAATTAGCCAAGTATAACTTACAATAAGAGCTGTCCAGGAAATGTCCCCATTAATGAATTAGCCAAGTACAACCTACAATAAGAAAAGTCCAGGAAATGTAAGCCTTAACGAATGAGCCAAGTACAATAAAAACGGTCCAGGAAATGTGGCCATCGATTTGAACATAAGATGAATGGAGCACTGATGGCAGAATTAAAGGGCCGGGAGAAATGAAAGGACGGCGGAGAAGAGAACAATAGTCAACTCGCATGACCTGGACGGCAGGCACAGAAGAGAGTGAAGAATACAGTCATGGATTGAAGGTCAGGGTCGAAGTGCTGTAGCGAGGCTGAGCAAACAGGACAGGAGATTTCTATGAAAATATGAAGTGAGCACTTGATGGACATATTTGATGACAATACAGGCCAATAAAGCATGGCTCTAAGTAGTAATGTAGATCTTAGAAAGCTGCAGGCATGACAAAGCAATAAACACAGGGAGACGGGGGAAAGATGTCAGATATAAGTGGAGCTAATGGAGGCCCTTGGGGGGGGGGGGGGGGGAAGACAATGTGCCACACACGGTGTGTGAAATGGTTGACAACAATACATACTAGTTGGACAAGGATTGAGAGGATATCATGGCTGTCTGGCCACAGCTTCGGTACTGGATTGTCTGGATCAGGTGGCAATCATTGCGATGAGCCACGGTACTGGATTGCCTGGATCAGGTGGCAATCATTACGATGAGCCACGAGGCCTTGATATTCCTAGAGAACGGTGGTTCCAAAATTATTTCACCCGTGTAGTAACTCAACTGTTGGATCATGTAGACTCTACACAGAGGGGCCATCAACCGCTGTGAGGTAACCCCTGAAATAAGCAGCCAAGTATTGCCTCCTCTCTACACCTTCCTTATGACTACCACTTTATAGTTGGCACGTGATGGCATATGCCCTGTAACATTCTCTCACGTGATCACCCGGAAGCTAACTCTTGTCTCTTATTAACTCAGCGACCGGAATTGTTCATTCCTGTTTGATTAGGGTCACAGCCGTGTGCATGTATGTGATGGCTTCAGTAGCTCGCTGCTTGCACACACAGTCAGTTCCGTGTTTTCTGGTTGTAGTCCACGTGCGAACACCCTCAGTGATGGCTTCAGTAGCTCGCTGCTTACACACACAGTCAGTTCCGTGTTTTCTGGTTCTAGTCCACGTACCAACACCCTCAGTGATGACTTCAGTAGCTCGCTGCTTGCACACACAGTCAGTTCCGTGTTTTCTGGTTGTAGTCCACGTACCAACACCCTCAGTGATGACGTGTCGACAAACAATCACCAGCAGCCTCCAAGACGACACCTTGTGCCTGTCAGTTATCCCTACCAACTGAAATATGCTCACTGAATCAAATATGGATGTTCGATAACTGAATCCATTGTTGATGGTGGATAACTGAATCCATTGTTGATGGTGGATATCTGAATCCATTGTTGATGGTGGATAACTGAATCCAGTGTTGATGGTGGATAACTGAATCCATTGTTGATGGTGAATAACTGAATCCATTGTTGATGGTGAATAACTGAATCCAGTGTTGATGGTGGATAACTGAATCCATTGTTGATGGTGAATAACTGAATCCAGTGTTGATGTTCGATAACTGAATGCCATCTTGGTAGTTACCAGACTGATGAAGAGACGGATTTTGAGAAGACAGACTTTGAGAAGACAGACTTTGAGAAGACAGACTTTAAGAAGACAGACTTTGAGAAGACATATGTGACAAGAATCAACCGTAAACAAGTAAGGAGGTTCTAAAGCAAGGGAGGCAGTCCCAAACTAATGTGTGGTTTTCATGACGTCACAGACAACAAAAACGATTTCATGATTTGATGAAATGTCTAGAGTGTGACAGCTCAGTGGAGGAGAAAGATTTCTCAATAAAAAAACAGAATCAATGAGTGCTCGGACATATTCAGAACATGATTTCCTACATGAGATTCTAGAATTCAACAAATCCTTTCTTTATACGAGATTCTAGAATTCAACAAATCCTTTCTTTATACGAGATTCTAGAATTCAACAAATCCTTTCTTTATACGAGATTCTAGAATTCAACAAATCCTTTCTTTATACGAGATTCTAGAATTCAACAATCCTTTCTTTATACGAGATTCTAGAATTCAACAAATCCTTTCTTTATACGAGATTCTAGAATTCAACAAATCCTTTCTTTATACGAGATTCTAGAATTCAACAAATCCTTTCTTTATACGAGATTCTAGAATTCAACAAATCCTTTCTTTAACGAGATTCTAGAATCAAACACAAACTTTCTATATATTTGACTCTAGAATTCAATGCATCCTTTCTTTAGATTTGATTCTAGAATTAACTTTTTTATGTGATATTCTAGAATTGAATACAGCCCTTCTTTAGATGAGTATGAGAGAGAAAACATCAGTTTAAATCTAATTTTTCTTGAATGTATCGTAAGCAGAAACAGGTAGCTACATGAGACAGGTGAGACAGGTGAGAATTTTGATATAGGTGAGAAGCGTGGCACGGGTACGGCTTAAGAAGAAACTTAAGATAGTGTCGATATTTCCAAGAATGTTGAAGATTTCTAGGAAAATGTAGATAAATAACAGTGACCTACTTTTGAAGTATTTGTGGGGCTCCATGGCGACCGACTCGAGCAGCTCGACGTAGATGACCTCGTATTCGCCGGTGTCCAGCAGTCCTCGCTGGTTCAGGTTCACCATGAAGTCGATCATGGCGTTCAGGGAGCCCAGGACCACATAGACTGGAGAGGGATATGAGAGGGGTTAGGTAGGACATGCCAGCTTTAGGGTAGGACATGAGAGGGGTTAGGTAGGACATGCCAGCTTTAGGGTAGGACATGAGAGGGGTTAGGTAGGACATGTCAGCTTTAGGGTAGGACATGAGAGAGGTTAGGTAGGACATGGCAGCTTTAGGGTAGGACATGAGAGGGGTTAGGTAGGACATGCCAGCTTTAGGGTAGGACATGAGAGAGGTTAGGTAGGACATGCCAGCTTTAGGGTAGGACATGAGAGAGGTTAGGTAGGACATGCCAGCTGTAGGGTAGGACATGAGAGGGGTTAGGTAGGACATGCCAGCTTTAGGGTAGGACATAAGAGAGGTTAGGTAGAACATGTCAGCTTTATGGTAGGACATGAGAAGAGTTAGGTAGGACATGCCAGCTTTAGGGTAGGACATGAGAGAGGTTAGGTAGGACATGCCAGCTGTAGGGTAGGACATGAGAGGGGTTTGGTAGAACATGCCAGCTTTATGGTAGGACAGGAGAGGGGTTAGGTAGGACATGCCAGCTGTAGGGTAGGACATGAGATGGGTTAGGTAGGACATGCCAGGTTTAGGGTAGGACATGAGAGAGGTTTGGTAGGACATGCCAGCTATAGGGTAGGACATGAGAAGAGTTAGGTAGGACATGTCAGCTTTAGGGTAGGACATGAGAGGGGTTAGGTAGGACATGCCAGCTTTATGGTAGGACATGAGAGAGGTTAGGTAGGACATGCCAGCTTTAGGGTAGGACATCAGAGGAGTTAGGTAGGACATGCCAGCTTTAGGGTAGGACATCAGAGGAGTTAGGTAGGACATGTCAGCTGTAGGGTAGGACATGAGAGGGGTTAGGTAGGACATGCCAGCTTTATGGTAGGACATGAGAGAGGTTAGGTAGGACATGCCAGCTTTAGGGTAGTACATGAGAGAGGTTAGGTAGGACATGCCAGCTTTAGGGTAGAATATGAGAGGGGTTAGGTAGGACATGCCAGCTTTACGGTAGGACATGAGAGGAGTTAGGTAGGACATGCCAGCTTTAGGGTAGGACATGAGAGAGGTTAGGTAGGACATGCCAGCTTTAGGGTAGGACATGAGAGGAGTTAGGTAGGACATGCCAGCTTTAGGGTAGGACATGAGAGGAGTTATGTAGGACATACACGTTTTAGGGTAGGACATGAGAGGAGTAGGACATTCCAGCTTTAGGGTAGGACATGATAGCATTGAGGGGGGACGTGGCAGTTTTATTATAGGACATTAGTATAAATAGATAGGACTTTCAAGTTTTAGGGCAGTACATGAGTATTAAGGTTGAGCCTGCCAGTCTTAGGGTAGGACCTGACGGTCTTACGGTAGGACACGATAGTTTTAGGGTAAAACATGATAGTCTTGTGGTAGGACATAAATCATGAGTAGTGGAATATATTAGCACATGGCATTGATACATATGGGAATATGTGTATTGCAGATACTTATACTTATATATAATGATATTTTTACATTATAGGAAGGTAGGACTTTATAATGCTGTGAATACGTATACAGGACAGATAATGCACTAGCATAGATTGAGATGAAAATATTTAAACATGACAAATAAGACATCGATGTAGAAAGGACCAATTATAAATTACAGTCAAGTATTGACACAGTCGCACTAATGTTGTTCGACTATAGACTTCTACAGCTAATGAATGATGTTAGACTATAGACTACTTCAGCTAATGAATGATGTTAGATTATAGACTTCTACAGCTAATGAATGATGTTAGACTATAAACCACTGCAGTATATGTAGGCTGTTAGACTATTAATTACTTCAGCTAATAAAGGCTGTTAGACTATAGACTTCTACAGCTAATGAATGATGTTAAACTATAGACAACTACAGCTAATAAATGATGTTAGACTATAGACTACTACAGCTAATAAATGATGTTAGACTATAGACTGCTACAGCTAATGAATGATGTTAGACTATAGACTACTACAGCTAATGAATGATGTTAGACTATAAACTACTACAGCTAATGAATGATGTTAAACTATAGACTACTTCAGTTAATGAATGATGTTAAACTATAGATTACTACAGCTAATGAATGATGTTAAACTATAGACTACTTCAGCTAATGAATGATGTTAGACTATAGACTACTACAGCTGATAAATGATTTTACACTATAGACTATTACAGCTAATAAATTATGTTAAACTATAGACTACTTCAGCTAAAAAATGATGTTAGACTATAGACTGCTACAGCTAATAAATGCTGTTAGACTATAGACTGCTACAGCTAATAAATGATGTTAGACTATAGACTGCTACAGCTAATAAATGATGTTAGACTATAGACTGCTACAGCTAATGAATGATGTTAGACTATAGACTGCTACAGCTAATAAATGATGTTAGACTATAGACTTCTACAGCTAATAAATGATGTTAGACTATAGACTGCTACAGCTAATAAATGATGTTAGACTATAGACTACTACAGCTAATAATGCTGTTAGACTATAGACTGCTACAGCTAATAAATGATGTTAGACTATAGCCTACTACAGCTAATAAATGATGTTACACTATAGACTACTACAGCTAATAATTGTTTGTTAGACTATAGACTACTACAGCTAATAAATGATGTTACACTATAGACTACTACAGCTAATAAATGATGTTATACTAAAGACTACTACAGCTAATAAATGATGTTACACTATAGACTACTACAGCTAATAATTGTTTGTTAGACTATAGACTACTACAGCTAATAAATGATGTTACACTATAGACTACTACAGCTAATAAATGATGTTACACTATAGACTACTACAGCTAATAAATGATGTTATACTATAGACTACTACAGCTAATAAATGATGTTACACTATAGACTACTACAGCTAATAATTGTTTGTTAGACTATAGACTACTTCAGCTAATGAATGATGTTAGACTATAGACTACTACAGCTAATAAATAATGTTAGACAACAACGATAGCCATTCAACAGATAGTCCAACGATAGCAGACAACATGACAAGCCAGACAGTTAAGCGAGATTACAACTTGTTGATGTTTGGCGCAGACCTATGCTACTGTTGACTAAACGTCATGACGTCGGTCTCACGTGTTCAACCTGTGAGTGTTGTCATGACGTGGGTCTCACGTGTTCAACCTGTGAGTGTTGTCATGACGTCGGTCTCACGTGTTCAACCTGTGAGTGTTGTCATGACGTCGGTCTCACGTGTTCAACCTGTGAGTGTTGTCATGACGTCGGTCTCACGTGTTCAACCTGTGAGTGTTGTCATGACGTGGGTCTCACGTGTTCAACCTGTGAGTGTTGTCATGACGTGGGTCTCGCGTGTTCAACCTGTGAGTGTTGTCATGACGTGGGTCTCACGTGTTCAACCTGTGAGTGTTAACGTCCTTGTGAGGCGCATGCAGCGAACGAAGATGGACGGACGAACGGATGAGAAGAAAGTAAAGAGACAAAAAAGTCGGTTGTAACAACTGGACACCAGCCGCAGTCTTATAAGAGAAATTGAGAGAGAAGAATGGACGTGGTCTACCTGCGAGAAAGTGACAGGTTTAGCAGGTGAATGTCTTACTTCGAGTGTCCTCAAATGTGTCCTGGACGATCTTGGAAATGGGTTGCCGGATTCGAGGGACATGTGTGGCTCCGCATAATGCATCATGTGATTGACAACCAGGCCATGCACGGCCGCCAACATTTTCAGTCTATTAGCCAGTGACTCGTAGATTTTACTGGAAACACAAAGAATATAAAGGTTTGACGAAACATAGAGACGGACATATAAATATAGGTCTGAGGCAACATAGAGACGGATATACAAATATAGGTCTGACGCAACATAGAGACGGATATACAAATATAGGTCTGACGCAACATAGAGACGGATATATAAATATAGGTCTGACGCAACATAGAGACGGATATACAAATATAGGTCTGACGCAACATAGAGACGGATATACAAATATAGGTCTGACGCAACATAGAGACGGACATATAAATATAGGTCTGAGGCAACATAGAGACGGATATACAAATATAGGTCTGACGCAACATAGAGACGGATATACAAATATAGGTCTGACGCAACATAGAGACGGATATACAAATATAGGTCTGACGCAACATAGAGACGGATATACAAATATAGGTCTGACGCAACATAGAGACGGATATACAAATATAGGTCTGACGCAACATAGAGACGGATATACAAATATAGGTCTGACGCAACATAGAGACGGATATACAAATATAGGTCTGACGCAACATAGAGACGGATATACAAATATAGGTCTGACGCAACATAGAGACGGATATACATATATAGGTCTGACGCATGACGGAGACGGACACAAAAATATAGGTCTGACGCAACATAGAGACGGACATACATATATAGGTCTGACGAAACATAGAGACGGACATACATATATAGGTCTGACGCAACATAGAGACGGACATACATATATAGGTCTGACGCAACATAGAGACGGACATACATATATAGGTCTGACGCAACATAGAAACGGACATACATATATAGGTCTGACGCAACATAGAGACGGACATACATATATAGGTCTGACGCAACATAGAGACGGACATACATATATAGGTCTGACGCAACATATAGACGGGCGTACAAATATGGGTCTGACGCAACATAGAGACGGACATACATATATAGGTCTGACACAACATATAGACGGGCGTACAAATATATGTCTGACGCAACATAGAGACGGACATACATAAATAGGTCTGACGCAACATAGAAGCGTCCATACATATACAAGTCAAACACAACATAGAGACGGACATACATATATAGGTCTGACGCAACATAGAGACGGACATATATATATAGGTCTGACGCAACATATAGACGGGCGTACAAATATGGGTCCGACACAACGTAGATACGTACAAACATATATAGGTCTGACGCAACATAGAGACGGACATACATATATTGGTCCGACACAACGTAGATACGTACAAACATACATAGGTCTGACGCAACATAGAGACGGACATACATATATGGGTCCGACACAACGTAGATACGTACAAACATACATAGGTCTGACGCAACATAGAGACGGACATACATATATAGGTATGACGCAACATATAGACGGGCGTACAAATATGGGTCTGACACAACATAGAGACGGACATACATATATTGGTCCGACACAACGTAGATACGTACAAACATATATAGGTCTGACGCAACATAGAGACGGACATACATATATTGGTCCGACACAACGTAGATACGTACAAACATATATAGGTCTGACGCAACATAGAGACGGACATACATATATTGGTCCGACACAACGTAGATACGTACAAACATATATAGGTCTGACGCAACATAGAGACGGACATACATATATTGGTCTGATTCTTGAGACATCAGAAGGAGAACATTAAAGGAGTCCACGTGACAGTACAAAGGAAGATGAAAACAGAAGGGAAACTATCTGAATGTAGAACACAAGTTTAGGCATAAGGGAGTCAACCTACAAGTCTAAATGGAGAAAAAAAGGGGGGAAAGGGGGGGGGGGCGAAAGGGAGATCACCAAGTAGTATGAGATGTGGAAACATAAGGGAAACCAAATAGTAGTCTAAGAGAGTGAAAACATAAGGGAAACCAAATAGTAGTCTAAGAGAGTGAAAACATAAGGGAAACCAAATAGTAGTCTAAGAGAGTGAAAACATCAGGGAAACCAAATAGTAGTCTAAGAGAGTGAAAACATCAGGGAAACCAAATAGTAGTCTAAGAGAGTGAAAACATCAGGGAAACCAAATAGTAGTCTAAGAGAGTGAAAACATCAGGGAAACCAAATAGTAGTCTAAGAGAGTGAAAACATCAGGGAAACCAAATAGTAGTCTAAGAGAGTGAAAACATAAGAGAAACCAAATAGTAGTCTAAGAGAGTGAAAACATCAGGGAAACCAAATAGTAGTCTAAGAGAGTGAAAACATAAGAGAAACCAAATAGTAGTCTAAGAGAGTGAAAACATCAGGGAAACCAAATAGTAGTCTAAGAGAGTGAAAACATAAGAGAAACCAAATAGTAGTCTAAGAGAGTGAAAACATCAGGGAAACCAAATAGTAGTCTAAGAGAGTGAAAACATAAGAGAAACCAAATAGTAGTCTAAGAGAGTGAAAACATAAGAGAAACCAAATAGTAGTCTAAGAGAGTGAAAACATCAGGGAAACCAAATAGTAGTCTAAGAGAGTGAAAACATCAGGGAAACCAAATAGTAGTCTAAGAGAGTGAAAACATCAGGGAAACCAAATAGTAGTCTAAGAGAGTGAAAACATCAGGGAAACCAAATAGTAGTCTAAGAGAGTGAAAACATCAGGGAAACCAAATAGTAGTCTAAGAGAGTGAAAACATAAGAGAAACCAAATAGTAGTCTAAGAGAGTGAAAACACAAGAGAAACCAAATAGTAGTCTAAGAGAGTGAAAACATCAGGGAAACCAAATAGTAGTCTAAGAGAGTGAAAACATCAGGGAAACCAAATAGTAGTCTAAGAGAGTGAAAACATAAGGGAAACCAAATAGTAGTCTAAGAGAGTGAAAACATCAGGGAAACCAAATAGTAGTCTAAGAGAGTGAAAACATAAGAGAAACTAAATAGTAGTCTAAGAGAGTGAAAACATAAGGGAAACCAAATAGTAGTCTAAGAGAGTGAAAACATCAGGGAAACCAAATAGTAGTCTAAGAGAGTGAAAACATAAGGGAAACCAAATAGTAGTCTAAGAGAGTGAAAACATAAGGGAAACCAAATAGTAGTCTAAGAGAGTGAAAACATAAGGGAAAACAAATAGTAGTCTAAGAGAGTGAAAACATAAGAGAAACCAAATAGTAGTCTAAGAGAGTGAAAACATAAGGGAAACCAAATAGTAGTCTAAGAGAGTGAAAACATAAGGGAAAACAAATAGTAGTCTAAGAGAGTGAAAACATAAGGGAAAACAAATAGTAGTCTAAGAGAGTGAAAACATAAGGGAAACCAAATAGTAGTCTAAGAGAGTGAAAACATAAGGGAAAACAAATAGTAGTCTAAGAGAGTGAAAACATAAGGGAAAACAAATAGTAGTCTAAGAGAGTGAAAACATAAGGGAAAACAAATAGTAGTCTAAGAGAGTGAAAACATAAGGGAAACCAAATAGTAGTCTAAGAGAGTGAAAACATAAGGGAAACCAAATAGTAGTCTAAGAGAGTGAAAACATCAGGGAAACCAAATATGTAGACTAAGAGAGTGAAAACATCAGGGAAACCAAATATGTAGACTAAGAGAGTGAAAACATAAGGGAAACTGTGTGGTACTTACATGTCTGAGGCGTGTTCTCCTGTGTGGTATGTTCTTGTCAGAGGTGTGTTCTCCTGTGTGGTACTTACTTGTCTGAGGCGCGTTCATCTGTGTGGCACTTACTTGTCTGAGGCGTGTTCACCTGTGTGGTACTTACTTGTCTGAGGCGTGTTCACCTGTGTGGTATTTTCTTGTCAGAGGTGTGTTCTCCTGTGTGGTACTTACTTGTCTGAGGCGCGTTCATCTGTGTGGCACTTACTTGTCTGAGGCGCGTTCATCTGTGTGGCACTTACTTGTCTGAGGCGCGTTCACCTGTGTGGCACTTACTTGTCTGAGGCGTGTTCACCTGTGTGGTACTTACTTGTCTGAGGCGTGTTCATCTGTGTGGCACTTACTTGTCTGAGGCGTGTTCACCTGTGTGGTACTTACTTGTCTGAGGCGTGTTCATCTGTGTGGCACTTACTTGTCTGAGGCGCGTTCACCTGTGTGGTACTTACTTGTCTGAGGCGTGTTCATCTGTGTGGTACTTACTTGTCCATCTTGCCGTATATAACGGAGAATTTGCTCCAATGGAAGTGCTTGAGAAGGGAGACCACTGACGTGATGATCCGGTACTCAGGTGGGAACGTTCTGGCAAAGGTTGGGTAGTTGGCCTTGTCGGAGACCGTGTCGTCGGGGCACAGCTGTGGGGGTAGAGTGGAGGGTGTTAGTGAGGTCTGGGAAACAGTGAAGTGTGTTAGTGAGGTATGAGAAACAGTGGAGTGTGTTAGTGAGGTATGAGAAACAGTGGAGTGTGTTAGTCAGGTATGAGAAACAGTGGAGTGTGTTAGTGAGGTCTGGGAAACAGTGAAGTGTGTTAGTGAGGTATGAGAAACAGTGAAGTGTGTTAGTGAGGTCTGGGAAACAGTGAAGTGTGTTAGTGAGGTCTGGGAAACAGTGAAGTGTGTTAGTGAGGTCTGGGAAACAGTGAAGTGTGTTAGTGAGGTATGAGAAACAGTGAAGTGTGTTAGTGAGGTCTGGGAAACAGTGAAGTGTGTTAGTGAGGTCTGGGAAACAGTGAAGTGTGTTAGTGAGGTATGAGAAACAGTGGAGTGTGTTAGTCAGGTATGAGAAACAGTGAAGTGTGTTAGTGAGGTCTGGGAAACAGTGAAGTGTGTTAGTGAGGTCTGGGAAACAGTGAAGTGTGTTAGTGAGGTATGAGAAACAGTGAAGTGTGTTAGTGAAGTATGAGAAACAGTAAAGTGTGTTAGTGAGGTATGAGAAACAGTGAAGTGTGTTAGTGAGGTATGAGAAACAGTGAAGTGTGTTAGTGATGTATGATAAACAGTGAAGTGTGTTAGTGAGGTATGAGAAACAGTGAAGTGTGTTAGTGAGGTCTAGGAAACAGTGAAGTGTGTTAGTGAGGTCTGGGAAACAGTGAAGTGTGTTAGTGAGGTCTAGGAAACAGTGAAGTGTGTTAGTGAGGTCTAGGAAACAGTGGAGTGTGTTAGTGAGGTCTAGGAAACAGTGAAGTGTGTTAGTGAGGTCTAGGAAACAGTGAAGTGTGTTAGTGAGGTATGAGAAACAGTGAAGTGTGTTAGTGAGGTCTAGGAAACAGTGAAGTGTGTTAGTGAGGTCTAGGAAACAGTGAAGTGTGTTAGTGAGGTATGAGAAACAGTGAAGTGTGTTAGTGAGGTCTGGGAAACAGTGAAGTGTGTTAGTGAGGTATGAGAAACAGTGAAGTGTGTTAGTGAGGTCTAAGAAACAGTGAAGTGTGTTAGTGAGATATGAGAAACAGTGAAGTGTGTTAGTGAGGTCTGGGTAACGGTGGAGTGTGTTAGTGAGGTCTGGGAAACTGTGAAGTGTTAGTGAGATCTGGGAAATAGTGAAGTGTTAGTGAGGTCTGGGAAACGGTGAAGTGTGTTAGTGAGGTCTCAGAAACAGTGAAGTGTGTTAGTGAGGTCTGGTAACGGTGGAGTGTGTTAATGAGGTCTCAGAAACAGTGAAGTGTGTTAGTGAGGTCTGGGAAACGGTGAAGTGTGTTAGTGAGGTCTCAGAAACAGTGAAGTGTGTTAGTGAGGTCTGGGAAACAGTGAAGTGTGTTAGTGAGGTCTCAGAAACAATGAAGTTTGTTAGTGAGGTCTGGGAAACGGTGGAGTGTGTTAGTGAGGTCTGGGAAACGGTGGAGTGTGTTAGTGAGGTCTGGGAAACGGTGAAGTGTTAGTGAGATCTGGGAAATAGTGAAGTGTTAGTGAGGTCTGGGAAACGGTGAAGTGTGTTAGTGAGGTCTCAGAAACAGTGAAGTGTGTTAGTGAGGTCTAGGAAACGGTGGAGTGTGTTTGTGAGGTCTGGGAAAAGGTGGAGTGTGTTAGTGAGGTCTGGGAAACGGTGAAGTGTGTTAGTGAGGTCTGGGAAACGGTGAAGTGTTAGTGAGTTCTGGGAAACGGTGAAGTGTGTTAGTGAGGTCTCAGAAACAGTGAAGTGTGTTAGTGAGGTATGAGAAACAGTGAAGTGTGTTAGTGAGGTATGAGAAACAGTGAAGTGTGTTAGTGAAGTATGAGAAACAGTGAAGTGTGTTAGTGAGGTATGAGAAACAGTGAAGTGTGTTAGTGAGGTATGAGAAACAGTGAAGTGTGTTAGTGAGGTATGAGAAACAGTGAAGTGTGTTAGTGAGGTCTAGGAAACAGTGAAGTGTGTTAGTGAGGTCTAGGAAACAGTGAAGTGTGTTAGTGAGGTATGAGAAACAGTGAAGTGTGTTAGTGAGGTCTGGGAAACAGTGAAGTGTGTTAGTGAGGTATGAGAAACAGTGAAGTGTGTTAGTGAGGTCTGGGAAACAGTGAAGTGTGTTAGTGAGGTCTCAGAAACAGTGAAGTGTGTTAGTGGGGTATGAGAAACAGTGAAGTGTGTTAGTGAGTTCTGGGAAACAGTGAAGTGTGTTAGTGAGGTATGAGAAACAGTGAAGTGTGTTAGTGAGGTCTGGGAAACAGTGAAGTGTGTTAGTGAGGTATGAGAAACAGTGAAGTGTGGTAGTGAGGTCTGGGAAACAGTGAAGTGTGTTAGTGAGGTCTAGGAAACAGTGAAGTGTGTTAGTGAGGTCTGGGAAACGGTGAAGTGTTAGTGAGATCTGGGAAATAGTGAAGTGTTAGTGAGGTCTGGGAAACAGTGAAGTGTGTTAGTGAGGTCTGGGAAACGGTTAAGTGTTAGTGAGATCTGGGAAATAGTGAAGTGTTAGTGAGGTCTAGGAAACGGTGGAGTGTGTTAGTGAGGTCTGGGAAACGGTGAAGTGTGTTAGTGAGGTCTCAGAAACAGTGAAGTGTGTTAGTGAGGTATGAGAAACAGTGAAGTGTGTTAGTGAGGTCTAGGAAACAGTGAAGTGTGTTAGTGAGGTCTAGGAAACAGTGAAGTGTGTTAGTGAGGTCTCAGAAACAGTGAAGTGTGTTATTGAGGTCTGAGAAACAGTGGAGTGTGTTAGTGAGGTCTGGGAAACGGTGAAGTGTGTTAGTGAGGTCTCAGAAACAGTGAAGTGTGTTAGTGAGGTATGAGAAACAGTGAAGTGTGTTAGTGAGGTCTAGGAAACAGTGAAGTGTGTTAGTGAGGTCTAGGAAACAGTGAAGTGTGTTAGTGAGGTCTCAGAAACAGTGAAGTGTGTTATTGAGGTCTGAGAAACAGTGAAGTGTGGTAGTGATGTCTGGTATTGAGAGAAACTCACGAATAAATAGTTGAAGTAATTATGACTTGTCTCCTTCTTTCCTTGCGCTGATTCTTAAGCTTGTCTTAAAAGTCTATATGTTCATATTCTACAGTCCAATATTTCATGTCCTAATTATGTTAAAGGAATTTCAACCAGGACATTCTCAAAGAGACCAACATAAAAAGGGAGCTCATAAAAAAAAAAAACATCAGAAAGAAACAATCATTTTACTGGCAGAACATGAGAAGAGGAAAGTTGGAATACTTCGTTACAACTGGCAAAATACAGGGAAAGAGAGATCGCGGACGACAAAAAGAGAAGATACTAGATAGCTTTGTGTCATGGCATGGAAAACAGTCAACAACAGAACTGATGCGATGCATGGTGGTTAGAAGGTTGTGGAAGGACATGAACGCATACGCCAACCGGTATGGCACATGATGATGACGAATTATCTCTAATCTGCTGCCATTTTGTGGCCCTGGAGAGGTTGCTTCTTCTCATCTACCTTCTCTTCTCACTGGTATTCTGTCTTTATTTTGTCATCTACTCTTGTGTCTTCTCCGTGTTATCTCATATATTATTCACATCTCTTTCTGTGTGTGTGTGTGTTCATACGGGTTTTCAACAATTGTATTATTTGCATCATCGTCATCATCATCATCATCATCATCATCGTCATCATCATCATCATCATCATCATCACCATCATCACCATCATCATAATCACCATCATCATAATCACCATCATCATAATCACCATCATCATCACCATCATCATAATCACCATCATCATCATCATCATCATCACCATCATCATAATCATCATCACCATCATCATCATCATCACCACCATCATCATCATCACCATCATCATCATCATCACCATCATCATCATCATCATCATCATCATCATCACCATCATCATAATCATCATCACCATCATCATCATCATCATCATCATCACCACCATCATCATCATCACCATCATCATCATCATCATCATCACCATCATCATCATCACCATCATCACCATCATCATCATCATCATCATCATTATGGAACTTTAGAATTTATGTTCATCGATTTGACATCATTCCCATCCCCCCCCCCCACCCACCCACCCACCAGTCTAACTTTCCTCACACAATGACAACATGTTTCTGCTGCCACTCTCTAATACTATCTTCCCACAATTTGTAATTCTGTCATCCAACATTATCTAATTATATCATCCCCAGTCTCTAATTCTGTTATCCAATATTCTCTGATTCTATCATCCAACATTATCTAATTCTATCATTCCCCAGTCTCTAATTCTGTGAACCCTTAAGTTGAAGCTCCTATTTCTTCCAATTTCTTGTCGTGAACTACGTACATACAATCAACACCCTATAGGACTGTATTTTCCTGTGACCTCTGCTGAGTGTCGTCGAGCCATAGATATCAAATCGGGAAACATTTCCATCCTGTCCCGTGTTCACATAATGTGTTTTCCTTGGTTGCAGATGTTCCCAAATCGTTGATTATTTCTCCACACCCCAACTGCTAAACCCTTCCTTACAATAATTGCTAATGAATCTTTCCTTCTTGTCTGCCGCACAATCACAAGCTCGTGTTTTCTCATTCCAAAACGATTTCACTACACTCGTCTGTCACTCTCAGCCCACACTATCAATGTCAACTTTCTTGTTCCAGTCGCTTTTTTCATTCTGATTTTCATCGCTATCTTCTCTCGTCTTTCGTTCATTTTCACATCCTTCATTTGACTAATTATCACAACTTTTGTTGTACCAGTAATCACAAAGTTGTTGTACCAACAATCACAATGTTGTTGTACCAGCAATCACAATGTTGTTGTACCAGCATTCACAAAGTTGTTGTACCAACATTCACAATGTTGTTGTACCAGCATTCACAAAGTTGTTGTACCAACATTCACAATGTTGTTGTACCAGCATTCACAAAGTTGTTGTACCAACATTCACAATGTTGTTGTACCAGCATTCTCAATAATGTTGTACCAATATACACAATGTTGCTGTATCAGCATTCACAATGTTGATACACAAGCAATCACAATGTTGTTGTAACAGCAATCACAATGTTGTTTTACCAGAAATCACAATGTTGCTGTTCCAGGAATCACAATGTTGTTGTACCAGCATTCACAATGTTGTTGTACCAGCATTCACAATGTTGTTGTATCAGCAAACTCAATGATGTTGTACCAACATTTACAATGTTGTTGTACCAGCATTCACAATTTTGTTGTACTAGCAATCAAAATGTTGTTGTACCAGCAATCACAAAGTTGTTGTACCAGCATTCACAATTTTGTTGTTGTACCAGCATTCACAATTTTGTTGTTGTACCAGCATTCACAATTTTGTTGTTGTACCAGCATTCACAATTTTGTTGTTGTACCAGCATTCACAATTTTGTTGCTGTACCATCATTCACATTGTTGTTATTGTACCAGCATTCACAATTTTGTTGTACCAGCTATCACAATGTTGGCTACCACAGCTCTGTTCCCCCACTATGTCTCCTACACACAACTCTCTGCTCCCCTACTTCACCATGTCTTCCACACACCGCTCTGTTCCCCCACCATGTCTCCTACACACAACTCTCTGCTCCCCCACTTCACCACACAGTCTTCCACACACAGTTGTTTGCCCCGCTACCCACAACTTCTATCACACCGCTCTGTCCCACCCCCTCATCATGTCTCCCACACACCGCTATGTCCCCCCACTCACCATGTCTCCCACATACCACTCTGTTCCCCCCCATCATGTCTCCCACACCGCTCTGTCCCCATCATGTCTTCCACACACTGCTCTGTCCCTCCATCATGTCTCCCACACACTGCTCTGTCACAACCACTCACCATGTCTCCCAAACACCGCTCTGTCCCACCCTATCACATTGTCTCCCACACACCACTCTGTCCCCCATCATGTCTCCCACACACGGCTCTGTCCCCCATCATGTCTCCCACACATTGCTCTATCCCGCCCCCCACACCCCTTCACCATGTCTTCCACATACCGCTCTATACCCCCTCATCATGTCTCCCACACACCGCTCTGTCCCACCCCTTCACCATGTCTCCCACACACCGCTCTTTCCCACCCCTTCACCATGTCTCCCACACACCGCTCTGTCCCACCCCTTCACCATGTCTCCCACACACCGCTCTGTCCCACCACTTCACCATGTCTCCCACACACCGCTCTGTCCCACCCCTTCACCATGTCTCCCACACAGCTCTGTCCCACCCCTTCACCATGTCTCCCACACACCGCTCTGTCCCACCCCTTCACCATGTCTCCCACACACCGCTCTGTCCCACCCCATCACATTGTCTCCCACACACCGCTCTGTCCCACCCCTTCACCATATCTCCCACACACCGCTCTGTCCCACCCCATCACATTGTCTCCCACACACCACTCGGTCCCCCATCATGTCTCCCACACACCGCTCTGTCCCCCCACCATGTCTCCCACATATCGCTCTATCCCACCCTCACACCCCTTCACCATGTCTCCCACATACCACTCTGTACCCCCCCCCCCATCATGTCTCCCACACATTGCTCTATCCCACCCCACACCCCTTCATCATGTCTCCCACACACCGCTCTGTCCCACCCCTTCACCATGTCTCCCACACACCGCTCTGTCCCCCCACCCCAATCATGTCTCCCACACATTGCTCTATCCCACCCCCCACCCCCTCATCATGTCTCCCACACACCGCTCTGTCCCACCCCCTCATCATGTCTCCCACACACCGCTCTGTCCCACCCCTTCACCATGTCTCCCACACACCACTCTGTCCCCCCCCCACCCCAATCATGTCTCCCACACATCGCTTCCACCTCCCCTGTCTCCCACTGTTCACAGACATGTTAAGATCTCAATGTAACTGCTCCTATTGATCTGAACCTTATCTTCCTCTCCTTATCTTCCTCTCCTTATCTTCCTCTCCTTATCTTCCTCTCCTTATCTTCATCATCATCATGTTGCCAGCACTGTTGTAATAAGTTTCTCTCCGGACAGATTTATCTTATTTTCTATAATTCTGTCGAGAGAGCCGTGCCGACTAAATCGTGAATTAGCAGTTCTCTAACCTTAATTAGCCAGCTCCTAGGTTGTCACCCTTGACCTGTCGTGGTCGCCATCTTTATCTCAACTTCTCGGAGATCTGTCTTTATCTTCAATGTCAAAGCTCTTATGGAGGATAGGTCATAGGTCAGAGGTTATAGGTCACGGGCACGAGATCTCCATCCCTGCTCTAGGACATTCTCTCTAGAGAAGGCACTGTCAATGAAGGTGTCCATGAACTAAACTAGCGACGTTTAACTCTCAGACGCTCTGTCTACCGCTAGTTAGCTAACTAGCGACATTCAACTCTCTCAGACGCTCTGTCTACCGCTAGTTAGCTAACTAGCGGTAGACAGAGCGTCTGAGAGTTGAACGACTTTGACATTCAACTCTCTCAGACGCTCTGTCTACCGCTAGTTAGCTAACTAGCGACGTTCAACTCTCTCAGACGCTCTGTCTACAGCTAGTTAGCTAACTAGCGACATTCAACTCTCTCAGACGCTCTGTCTACCGCTAGTTAGCTAACTAGCGACGTTCAACTCTCTCAGACGCTCTGTCTACAGCTAGTTAGCTAACTAGCGACATTCAACTCTCTCAGACGCTCTGTCTACCGCTAGTTAGCTAACTAGCGACGTTCAACTCTCTCAGACGCTCTGTCTACCGCTGGTTAGCTAACTAGCGACATTCAAGTCTCTCAGACGCTCTGTCTACCACTAGTTAGCTAACTAGCGACATTCAAGTCTCTCAGACGCTCTGTCTACCGCTAGTTAGCTAACTAGCGACATTCAACTCTCTCAGACGCTCTGTCTACCGTTAGTTAGCTAACTAGCGACATTCAACTCTCTCAGACGCTCTGTCTACCGCTAGTTAGCTAACTAGCGACATTCAACTCTCTCAGACGCTCTGTCTACCGCTAGTTAGCTAACTAGCGACATTCAACTCTCTCAGACGCTCTGTCTACCGTTAGTTAGCTAACTAGCAACATTCAACTCTCTCAGACGCTCTGTCTACCGCTAGTTAGCTAACTAGCGACATTCAACTCTCTCAGACGCTCTGTCTACCTCTAGTTACCTAACTAGCGACATTCAACTCTCTCAGACGCTCTGTCTACCGCTAGTTACCTAACTAGCGACATTCAACTCTCTCAGACGCTCTGTCTACAGCTAGTTACCTAACTAGCGACATTCAACTCTCTCAGATGCTCTCTCTATATATAACTAACTGCTAGCCAATCTCATCATCATCATCATCGAGTGCCTTCTCCGCAACGAAGGTTGGCTACCATGAATCGCCATCCTTCTCTGTTTCTTGCTTTGATGGTGCAGGCTGTCATATATTGACCTAACCATCTTTTGATGTTACTCGTCCATGTTAGTCTTGGTCTGCCTCTGCCTCTTTTACCTTGTATTTTTCCTTCCAATATTACTTTTAGTAGGCTGTTGTGTCTTTTAACATGCCCCAAAAATGTCATTTGTCTTGTCTTAATTGTATTTAGTAGTTCTCTTTTTATTTTCAGTTGTTTTAAAACTTCATCATTTGTTATCTTTAGTTTCCATCCAATTCTACATATTCTTCTATAAATCCACATTTCAAAGGCTTCAATTTTCTGTTCTGTTTTCTTGACTAATGTCCATGTTTCTGCACCATACAGGAATATTGAGAAGATGTAACATTTTGCCATTCTTAGTTTCAGCCCTGCTGATATTTGTTTTGTTGTTAGTATATTTTTCATGGCATTAAAATTACTTTTTGCCATACCTATTCTTTTGTTTATTTCAGTTTTGCATTTTCCATCATTGGTTATAGTATGTCCCAGGTAGTTGTAGCTCTGGACTGTCTCCAGATGTATTCCCTCAACTGTGATATTTAATTGTAGGTCTTGAGAATTTTCTTTGTTTATGATCATAGTTTTAATCTTTTGATATTCATTTCTAGTCCATATTTTTTGCTTGTTATGTTTATCACATTTAGCAATTGTTGTATGTCTTTAGGATTTTCTGCTAGTAGAACAGTATCATCAGCATATCTTAGGTTATTGATTATCTTTCCATTAATGTTTAGGCCTGCTATTTCTGAGATGTTTTTAAAGATTTGCTCAGTGTATAGATTGAACAAGCTTGGTGATAGGATGCATCCTTGTCTTACTCCTCTTTTTATGTTGTGGGTGTAGAGTTGTTCTCCTTGTTATATTTTATTATTGCTGTTTGCTCCCAGTACAAATTACATATTAGTCGTATGTCTGCGTCGTCTAGATTTATATCCTTTATGCAGTCTATAAGTTGGTTATGGTGTATTCTATCGAAAGCTTTGGTGTAGTCTATAAAGCAGACATATATTGGTTTGTTTACTTCTGTGTATTTTTCAATCAATGTTCTCATGCTGAATATGGCTTCTTTTGTGCCACTGTTTTTCCTGAATCCAAATTGTTGCTCATCTAATTCAGTATAGATTTTATTCTGAATCCTTCCCTGTATTACTTTTAGTAAAATTTTTGTTACCTGGCTCATTAGGCTTATTGTTCTGAAGTCACTGCATTCAACTGCACCATTCTTTTTAGGCAATGCAATGAAAGTTGATGTTTTTAGATCGTTTGGTATGTATCCTGTATGGTATATGTCATTGCATATACCATACAGATATAGCCAATCTCACCGAACTAAAAATAAACAAATAGAAACAAGGAAAATACCCATCGAGCAAATATTGAAAATCTTATTGGCAGAAGATCATCAACGGATACATGCTACTGGGAACATGAGGTGATGGCAACATGAGGTGATGGGAACATGAGGTGATGGCAACATGAGGTGATGGGAACATGAGGTGATGGCAACATGAGGTGATGGCAACATGAGGTGATGGGAACATGAGGTGATGGCAACATGAGGTGATGGGAACATGAGGTGATGGGAACATGAGGTGATGGGAACATGAGGTGATGGCAACATGAGGTGATGGCAACATGAGGTGATGGCAACATGAGATGATGGCAACATGAGGTGATGGGAACCATGGTCGCATGCGATAACAGGCACAGTTCATTAAAAAAAAAGACAATAATTACCAATTTGATGTTACGATATCGAAAAACAAGAAAACATCAAGAAAACATCAAGAAAACATCAAAAAGCTGAAGCGTTATGTCAGATAGTGTAAACAAACAACTGACGGCACGGTAGACAAGATCAATCTGGTATTTCTAGTCCACGAGGGGGCGTCATCATATGTTCAAGTTAGCTGTCACAGAGCACCATATATTTTATCGCGTGAACTACATTCCTGTTAAAATATATAATTTAACGGTGGTATATTTGAACAAGACGTTAATTAGTGTAACTTGAGGTTGGAAGACACCAAGAGACGTGGCAGCGTTGTTCTAACACCGGTAATTAACATCATTGAGGAGTTGTGGCCCCTAACATAGGGGAAGTAACACGATGCTGTCTGTAATGCTGTCATGTAGAGGATACTAATGATTAACTGAGCCCGGGCGCTGCTTGTCCATTCCGGAGGGAAATCGGGAGAATATGGGTTGGCATCTTTGCAGGCTGATTAGACTTCTAGTCACGGAAATGAAAGTGATTTTGTTCAACAATTCACGCTTTCATCATCCACAGCAGTGACGACGACCTTGAGTGGACTGAGACACAAATAGTAAAGAGGTACATCGCTTCGCAATTTTGCTGAATGTTTGTAGCCAAATTAGGAGAATACTTTCACTTGTTTCTTTGTGATACCTGATGAAGGTGTTTCCCGAAACGTCGTAGTTTGTCTTGTGTTTCTAATACTTCAGCTGCTCCAAGCCATTTTAGGTTTATGTGAGAGCTTCCCTAATGTGGAGAAGAGGGGTGGGGGGTGTAGGCCAAACACGTCGGCCTGTGGACAAGAAGGTTCCAGGTTCGATCCTCACCACAGGCGGTGGTAGATTATTTCGTTGATCGAATCCCTGGTTTCTTTGTGACATGACCCTGGTCTGCTTTCTTTGTGACTTGACCCTGGTCTGCTTTCTTTGTGACATGACCCTGGTCTGGTTTCTTTGTGACTTGACCCTGGTCTGGTTTCTTTGTGACTTGACCCTGGTCTGGTTTCTTTGTGACTTGACCCTGGTCTGATTTCTTTGTGACTTGACCCTGGACTGGTTTCTTTGTGACTTGAATCTGGTCTGGTTTCCTTGTGACTTGACCCTGGACTGGTTTCTTTGTGACTTGACCCTGGTCTGGTTTCTTTGTGACTTGACCCTGGTCTGGTTTCTTTGTGACTCGACCCTGGTCTGGTTTTTTGTAACTTGACCCTGGTCTGATTTCTTTGTGACTTGACCCTGGACTGGTTTCTTTGTGACTTGAATCTGGTCTGGTTTCCTTGTGACTTGACCCTGGACTGGTTTCTTTGTTACTTGACCCTGGTCTGGTTTTTTTGTGACATGACCCTGGTCTGGTTTCTTTGTGACTTGACCCTGGTCTTGTTTCTTTGTGACTTCACCCTGGTCTGGTTTCTTTGTGACTTCACCCTGGTCTGGTTTCTTTGTGACTTCACCCTGGTCTGGTTTCTTTGTGACTTGAACCTGGTCTGGTTTCTTTGTGACTTTACCCTGGTCTGGTTTCTTTGTGACTTGACACTGGTCTGGTTTCTTTGTGACTTGACCCTGGTCTGGTTTCTTTGTGACTTGAACCTGGTCTGGTTTCTTTGTGACTTTACCCTAGTCTGGTTTCTTTGTGACATGACCCTGGTCTGATTTCTTTGTGACTTGACCCTGGTCTGGTTTCTGTGTGACTTGACCCTGGTCTGCTTTCTTTGTGACTTGACCCTGGTCTGGTTTCTTTGTGACTTGACCCTGGTCTGGTTTCTTTGTGACTCGACCCTGGTCTGGTTTCTTTGTGACTTGACCCTGGTCTGGTTTCTTTGTGACTTGACCCTGGTCTGGTTTCTTTGTGACATGACCCTGGTCTGGTTTCTTTGTGACTCGATCCTGGTCTGGTTTCTTTGTGGCTTGACCCTGGTCTGATTTCTTTGTGACTTGACCCTGGTCTGGTTTCTTTGTGACTTGACCCTGGTCTGGTTTCTTTGTGACTTGACCCTGGTCTGGTTTCTTTGTGACTTGACCCTGGTCTGGTTTCTTTGTGACTTGACCCTGGTCTGGTTTCTTTGTGACTTGACCCTGGTCTGGTTTCTTTGTGACTTGACCCTGGTCTGGTTTCTTTGTGACTTGACCCTGGTCTGATTTCTTTGTGACTTGACCCTGGACTGGATTCTTTGTGACGTGAATCTGGTCTGGTTTCCTTGTGACTTGGCCCTGGACTGGTTTCTTTGTGACTTGAATCTGGTCTGGTTTCCTTGTGAATTGATCCTGGTCTGGTTTCTTTGTGAATTGACCCTGGTCTGGTTTCTTTGTGACTTGACCCTGGTCTTGTTTCCTTGTGATTTGACAGTGCCATGGTATTTTTGTGACTTGACCCTGGTCTGGTTTCTTTGTGACTTGACCCTGGTCTCTGGGAAGTGAGATCCGATGCCCTACCCTCTGTGGGAAGTGAGATCCGATGCCCTACCCTCTGTGGGAAGTGAGATCCGATGCCCTACCCTCTCTGGGAAGTGAGATCCGATGCCCTACCCTCTGTGGGAAGTGAGATCCGATGCCCTACCCTCTGTGGGAAGTGAGATCCGATGCCCTACCCTCTGTGGGAAGTGAGATCCGATGCCCTACCCTCTGTGGGAAGTGAGATCCGATGCCCTACCCTCTGTGGGAAGTGAGATCCGATGCCCTACCCTCTGTGGGAAGTGAGATCCGATGCCCTACCCTCTGTGGGAAGTGAGATCCGATGCCCTAACCCTCTGTGGGAAGTAAGATCCGATGCCCTACCCTCTGTGGGAAGTGAGATCCGATGCCCTAACCCTCTGTGGGAAGAAAGATCCGATGCCCTACCCTCTGTGGGAAGTAAGATCCGATGCCCTACCCTCTGTGGGAAGTGAGATCCGATGCCCTACCCTCTGTGGGAAGTGAGATCCGATGCCCTACCCTCTGTGGGAAGTGAGATCCGATGCCCTAACCCTCTGTGGGAAGTGAGATCCGATGCCCTAACCCTCTGTGGCAAGTGAGATCCGATGCCCTAACCCTCTGTGGGAAGTGAGATCCGATGCCCTACCCTCTGTGGCAAGTGAGATCCGATGCCCTACCCTCTGTGGGAAGTGAGATCCGATGCCCTACCCTCTGTGGGAAGTGAGATCCGATGCCCTACCCTCTGTGGCAAGTGAGATCCGATGCCCTACCCTCTGTGGGAAGTGAGATCCGATGCCCTACCCTCTGTGGCAAGTGAGATCCGATGCCCTAACCCTCTGTGGCAAGTGAGATCCGATGCCCTAACCCTCTGTGGGAAGTGAGATCCGATGCCCTACCCTCTGTGGCAAGTGAGATCCGGTGCCCTACCCTCTGTGGGAAGTGAGATCCGATGCTTTAACCCTCTGTGGGAAGTGAGATCCGATGCCCTACCCTCTGTGGGAAGTGAGATCCGATGCCCTACCCTCTGTGGGAAGTGAGATCCGATGCCCTAACCCTCTGTGGGAAGTGAGATCCGATGCCCTAACCCTCTGTGGGAAGTGAGATCCGATGCCCTAACCCTCTGTGGGAAGTGAGATCCGATGCCCTAACCCTCTGTGGGAAGTGAGATCCGATGCCCTACCCTCTGTGGGAAGTGAGATCGGATGCCCTACCCTCTGTGGGAAGTGAGATCCGATGCCTACCCTCTGTGGGAAGTGAGATCCGATGCCCTACCCTCTGTGGGAAGTGAGATCGGATGCCCTAACCCTCTGTGGGAAGTGAGATCCGATGCCCTACCCTCTGTGGGAAGTGAGATCGGATGCCCTACCCTCTGTGGGAAGTGAGATCGGATGCCTACCCTCTGTGGGAAGTGAGATCCGATGCCCTACCCTCTGTGGGAAGTGAGATCCGATGCCCTACCCTCTGTGGGAAGTGAGATCCGATGCCCTATTACATAACAGGAGGTCCCGTGTTCATACTGCGCACGTTAAACAACAATTGGCCGAGATAAAAAAGAACAGACCAAAATGTACTGTACCCGGGAAAAACTGTCAGGGAAAAAAATATGTGAAAACGTTAGAGTTGTCAACCGTTAGAACTAACAAACGTTAGAACTATCAAATGTTAGAACTGTCAAACGTTAGAGCTGTCAAACGTTAGAACTGTCAAATGTTAGAACTGTCAAATGTTAGAACTGTCAAATGCTAGAACTGTCAAACGTTAGAGCTGTCAAATGTTAGAACTGTCAAACGTTAGAACTGTCAAATGTTAGAACTGTCAAATGTTAGAACTGTCAAATGTTAGAACTGTCAAATGTTAGAACTGTCAAACGTTAGAGCTGTCAAATGTTAGAACTGTCAAACGTTAGAACTGTCAAACGTTAGAGCTGTCAAATGTTAGAACTGTCAAATGTTAGAACTGTCAAATGTTAGAACTGTCAAATGTTACAACTGTCAAATGTTACAACTGACAAATGTTAGAACTGTCAAATGTTAGAACTGTCAAATGTTAGAACTGTCAAATGTTAGAACTGTCAAACGTTAGAACTGACAAATGTTGGAACTGTCAAACGTTAGAACTGTCAAATGTTAGAACTGTCAAACGTTAGAACTGTCAAACGTTAGAACTGTCAAACGTTAGAACTGTCAAATGTTAGAACTGTCAAATGTTAGAACAGTCAAATGTTAGAACTGTCAAATGTTAGAACTGTCAAATGTTACAACTGTCAAATGTTATAACTGTCAACCTCCAAAGGCCGACTACAACAAACGTTGCTAGAACATCAGATCCAAGGGCCGACCACAACAACGTTGCTAGAACATCAGATCCAAGGGCCGACTACAAAAAACGTTGCTAGAACATCAGATCCAAGGGCCGACTACAACAAATGTTGCTAGAACATCAGATCCAAGGGCCGACCACAACAAACGTTGCTAGAACATCAGATCCAAGGGCCGACTACAAAAAACGTTGCTAGAAGATCAGATCCAAGGGCCGACTATAACAAACGTTGCTAGAACATCAGATCCAAGGGCCGACCACAACAAACGTTGCTAGAACATCAGGTCCAAGGGCCGACTACAAAAAACGTTGCTAGAACATTAGATCCAAGGGCCGACTACAACAAACGTTGCTTGAACATCAGATCCAAGGGCCGACTATAACAAACGTTGCTAGAACATCAGATCCAAGGGCCGATTATAACAAACGTTGCTAGAACATCAGATCCATGGGCCGATCACAACAAACGTTGCTAGAACATCAGATCCAAGGGCCGACTACAAAAAACGTTGCTAGAACATCAGATCCAAGGGCCGACTACAACAAACGTTGCTAGAACATCAGATCCAAGGGCCGCCTATAACAAACGTTGCTAGAACATCAGATCCAAGGGCCGACTATAACAAACGTTGCTAGAACATCAGATCCAAGGGCCGATTATAACAAACGTTGCTAGAACATCAGATCCAAGGGCCGACTATAACAAACGTTGCTAGAACATCTGATCTAAGGGCCGACCACAACAAACGTTGCTAGAACATCAGATCCAAGGGCCGACCACAACAAACGTTGCTAGAACATCAGACCCAAAGGCCGACCACAACAAACGTTGCTAGAACATTAGACCCAAAGGCCGACCACAACAAACGTTGCTAGAACATCAGATCCAAGGGCCGACCATAACAAACGTTGTTAGAACATCACACCCAAAGGCCGACTACAACAAACGTTGCTTGAAAATTAGACCCAAAGGCCGACTACAACAAACGTTGCTAGAACATCAGATCCAAGGGCCGACTACAAAAAACGTTGCTAGAACATCAGATCCAAGGGCCGACCACAAAAAACGTTGCTAGAACATCAGATCCAAGGGCCGACCACAACAAACGTTGCTAGAACATCAGATCCAAGGGCCGACCACAACAAACGTTGCTAGAACATCAGATCCAATGGCCGACTACAACAAACGTTGCTAGAACATCAGATCCAAGGGCCGACCACAAAAAAACGTTGTTAGAACATCAGACCCAAAGGCCGACTACAACAAACGTTGTTAGAACATCAGACCCAAAGGCCGACTACAGCAAACGTTGCTTGAATATCAGACCCAAAGGCCGACTACAACAACCGTTGTTAGAACATCAGACTCAAAGGCCGACTACAACAACGTTGTTAGAACATCAGACCCAAAGGCCGACTACAACAACCGTTGTTAGAAAATCATACCCAAAGGCCGACTACAACAACCGTTGTTAGAACATCAGACCCAAAGGCCGACTACAACAAACGTTGTTAGAAAATCATACCCAAAGGCCGACTACAACAACCGTTGTTAGAACATCAGACCAAAAGGCCGACTACAACAAACGTTATTAGAACATCAGATCCATGGGCCGACTACAACAAACGTTGCTAGAACATCAGACCCAAAGGCCGACTACAACAAACGTTGCTAGAACATCAGACCCAAAGGCCGACTACAACAAACGTTGCTAGAACATCAGACCCAAAGGCCGACTACAACAAACGTTGCTAGAACATCAGACCCAAAGGCCGACTACAACAAACGTTGTTAGAACATCAGACCCAAAGGCCGACTACAACAAACGTTGTTAGAACATCAGACCCAAAGGCCAACTACAACAAACGTTATTAGAACATCAGATCCATGGGCCGACTACAACAAACGTTGCTAGAACATCAGATCCAAGGGCCGACTACAACAAACGTTATTAGAAAATCAGATCCAAGGGCCGACCACAACAAACGTTATTAGAACATCAGATCCAAGGGCCGACCACAACAAACGTTATTAGAACATCAGATCCAAGGGTCGACCACAACAAACGTTACTAGAACATCAGATCCAAGGGCCAACTACAACAAACGTTGCTAGAACATCAGATCCAAGGGTCGACCACAACAATAAATGTATTGACGGAATATTAGAAGCACTAGGAAACATAGCAGCAGAGGCCAACAGAAGGGTAAAAGACCGCACATGATATCTCCCCTCGACGCTGAAAGGCACATGAGGAAAGAAGAAGTAGAAGAATCATGTCTACATGACAGTGTTGCAGAAATTAATGTTTGTATCAATCATTTATTCTTCTTTATCTACTACATCGTTATCATCATCATCATCATCATCATCATCATCAACATGACATAGCCCTGTAGTGGAACCCCCGACAAACCTCGTCAACATTTTCCACTTCTGTCTATCTTCAGTCATTTTTTGTTAAAACTCTGTAACGTTGAGGCCTGTCCATTCTTTGATGTTATCTTTCCATCTCTTTCTCTGTCTACCTATCCTTGACCTTCCTTCCAGTTCCAAGTCTTTGCCAGGCCAGACGATCGAGATATCTGACTACACCATTTTAATCTGCGCTACTTCACAAAAGTCAAAACATCATCCTGTGAACCTATGATTGATTTATCCTTTTGTGAACTCTTCCATTTGTGACACGATCTAAGTAAGAGATGCCCAAAACCTTATAATAACATTTGTGACACGATCTAAGTAAGAGATGCCCAAAACCTTATAATAACATTTGTGACACGATCTAAGTAAGAGATGCCCAAAACCTTATAATAACATTTGTGATACGATCCAAGTAAGAGATGTCCAAAACCTTATAATAACATTTGTGATACGATCCAAGTAAGAGATGTCCAAAACCTTATAATAACATTTGTGATACGATCCAAGTAAGAGATGCCCAAAACCTTATAATAACATTTGTGATACGATCCAAGTAAGAGATGTCCAAAACCTTATAATAACATTTGTGATACGATCCAAGTAAGAGATGTCCAAAACCTTATAATAACATTTGTGACACGATCTAAGTAAGAGATGCCCAAAACTTATAATAACATTTGTGATACGATCTTAATAAGAGTTATCCAAAACCTTACGATAACATTTGTGATACGATCTTATAAGAGTTATCCAAAACCTTACAATAACATTTGTGATACGATCCAAGTAAGAGATGTCCAAAACCTTACGATAACATTTGTGATATGATCTAAGTAAGAGATGTCCAAAACCTTACAATAACATTTGTGATACGATCTAAATAAGGGATATCCAAAACCTTACGATAATATTTGTGATACGATCTTAATAAGAGTTATCCAAAACCTTACGATAACATTTGTGATACGATCTTAATAAGAGTTATCCAAAACCTTACGATAACATTTGTGATACGATCTTAATAAGAGATATTCAAAACCTTACGATAACATTTGTGATACGATCTTAATAAGAGTTATCCAAAACCTTACGATAACATTTGTGATACGATCTTAATAAGAGTTATCCAAAACCTTACGATAACATTTGTGATACGATCTTAATAAGAGTTATCCAAAACCTTACGATAACATTTGTGATACGATCTTAATAAGAGATATTCAAAACCTTACGATAACATTTGTGATACGATCTTAATAAGAGTTATCCAAAACCTTACGATAACATTTGTGATACGATCTTAATAAGAGATATCCAAAACCTTACGATAACATTTGTGATACGATCTTAATAAGAGATATCCAAAACCTTACGATAACATTTCATTTTCAAAGATTGGGTTTACTTTTGTAGCTCGCTGTGCCTTTCTTCATTGAGTTTAAAGAAAATTTAGATTAATCATTATGTGGAATAGTTAGTTTAGAGATCAGTCAATTTAGATCAGTCAATATAGAGCAGTCATTATAGAAAACATTCATTACAGAGATCAGTCAGTACAGAGATCAGTCAGTACAGAGATCAGTCAATATAGATCAGTCAATATATAGCAGTCATTATAGAAAACATTCAGTACAGAGATCAGTCAGTACAGAGATCAGTCAATGTAGATCAGTCATTATAGAGCAGTCATTATAGAAAACATTCATTATAGAGATCAGTCAGTATAGAGATCAGTCAGTATAGAAATCAGTCAATATAGATCAGTCATTATAGAGCAGTGATTATACGAAACATTCATTATAGAGATTAGTCAGTATAGAGATCAGACTCATTATAGAGAACAGTCAGTATAGAGATCAGTCATTATGGAGATCATTTCAGACTAGAGATCAGTTGAGACTAGAGATCAGTTGAGACTAGAGATCAGTTATTATAGTAATTAGTCAGTTGAAAGATCAGTCAATATAGATATTAGTCATTATGCCCCTCAATCATTATAGAGAACAGCCAATATATAGATCAGTCATTATAGGGAACAGCCAATATAGAGATCAGTCATTATAGGGAACAGCCAATATGTAGATCAGTCATTATAGGGAACAGCCAATATGTAGATCAGTCATTATAGAGAACAGCCAATATGTAGATCAGTCATTATAGAGAACAGCCAATATATAGATCAGTCATTATAGGGAACAGCCAATATGTAGATCAGTTATTATAGAGAACAGCCAATATGTAGTTCAGTTATTATAGAGAACAGCCAATATGTAGATCAGTCATTATAGAGAACAGCCAATATATAGATCAGTCATTATAGAGAACAGCCAATATGTAGATCAGTCATTATAGAGAACAGCCAATATATAGATCAGTCATTATAGAGAACAGCCAATATGTAGATCAGTTATTATAGAGAACAGCCAATATGTAGTTCAGTTATTATAGAGAACAGCCAATATGTAGATCAGTTATTATAGAGAACAGCCAATATGTAGATCAGTCATTATAGAGAACAGCCAATATGTAGATCAGTCATTATAGAGAACAGCCAATATGTAGATCAGTCATTATAGAGAACAGCCAATATGTAGATCAGTCATTATAGAGAACAGCCAATATGTAGATCAGTTATTATAGAGAACAGCCAATATGTAGATCAGTTATTATAGAGAACAGCCAATATGTAGATCAGTTATTATAGAGAACAGCCAATATGTAGATCAGTCATTATAGAGAACAGCCAATATGTAGATCAGTCATTATAGAGAACAGCCAATATGTAGATCAGTCATTATAGAGAACAGCCAATATGTAGATCAGTCATTATAGAGAACAGCCAATATGTAGATCAGTCATTATAGAGAACAGCCAATATGTAGATCAGTCATTATAGAGAACAGCCAATATGTAGATCAGTCATTATAGAGAACAGCCAATATGTAGATCAGTTATTATAGAGAACAGCCAATATGTAGATCAGTTATTATAGAGAACAGCCAATATGTAGATCAGTTATTATAGAGAACAGCCAATATGTAGATCAGTTATTATAGAGAACAGCCAATATGTAGATCAGTATTATAGAGAACAGCCAATATGTAGATCAGTCATTATAGAGAACAGCCAATATGTAGATCAGTTATTATAGAGAACAGCCAATATGTAGATCAGTTATTATAGAGAACAGCCAATATGTAGATCAGTTATTATAGAGAACAGCCAATATGTAGATCAGTTATTATAGAGAACAGCCAATATGTAGATCAGTTATTATAGAGAACAGCCAATATGTAGATCAGTTATTATAGAGAACAGCCAATATGTAGATCAGTTATTATAGAGAACAGCCAATATGTAGATCAGTTATTATAGAGAACAGCCAATATGTAGATCAGTTATATTATTGATACAGAGAGAGGGCCATGTTCCATGTGTGTGTATGTGTGGGAATGTGTGTGTAGGTAGGTAGTTGCGTATAGGTAAGTGCGTAGGTATGAGTAGGTGTATGGGTAGGTGTGCATGTAGGTGTGTGTGTAAGTGTGTGAATAGGTAGTGACATGTGTATGTAAATCAGTATGTAGGTATACGTAAGTGTATGTGTAGTTGGAGGTAGGTGTGTCTATAGGTGTGTGTAGATTATGTATAGGTGTGTATATAGGTGTATGTGGGTGTATGTGTTGGCTGCAAAACTGGTGTGTAAGCGAAAGTGAATGTGTAGTTGTAGTTCTGTGTGTAGGCGTGTGTGTAGGCGTGTGTTAGGCGTGTATGTAGGCGTGTGTGTAGGCGTGTGTGTAGGCGTGTGTGTAGGCGTGTGTGTAGGTGAGTAAGTTTGTAGGCTGCGAAACGTGTATTGGGATGTAGGTATTTGTAAGTTTGTATTT
This sequence comes from Megaustenia siamemsis, assembly GCA_032433765.1. Lineage (NCBI taxonomy): Eukaryota > Metazoa > Mollusca > Gastropoda > Stylommatophora > Ariophantidae > Megaustenia > Megaustenia siamemsis. Next base: position 81,531,915 of record JAVIAB010000117.1, on the reverse strand, counting down.
GAATGTGTGTAAGTATGTGTGTATGTGTGTGTAGATGTGTGTAGGTGTGTGTGTAGTTTGCTAGACGTGTGTAAGTGAGTGTCTGGGTGTTTGTATAAGTGTGTGTGTACTTTTGTATAGCTTTCAAGATGTGTGTAAAGGTGAGAGTGTATGTGTGTGTGTAGGTTTCGATATGTATGTCTAAGTGAGTGTGTATGTGTGGTACGCTGCGAGACGTTCTTGTAAGTAGTGTGCAAGTGATTATTTAGGTGTGTGTGTGTGTAGGTGTATGTGTTGGTTGCGAGACTTGTGTGTTGGTGGGTACGAAAGTGAGTGTGTAGTTGTGTGTGCAGGTGTGTGTAAATCTGTAGGCTGTGAGACGTGTGTAGGTGAGTGTGTAGTTGTGCGTGGCGTGTATGTGCAAGTTTATATAGACGCGTGTGTAAATGTGTGTAGGTTTGTATAGACGTGTGTGTGCAGTGTAATTTTGTATAGGCATGTGTAAGTTTGTATAGGCGTGTGTGTAAGTGTGTGAAAGTTTGTAGGCTGCGAGACGCATGTATAAATGTGTGTATTGTAGGTGTGTAGGCTGCGAGACCTGTGTGTGTAAGTGAGTGTGTAGGTGTTTGTGCATGTGTGGGTGAGTGTAAGTGTGTGTAGGTGTGAGTAAGCGTGTATGTAAGCTATGAGGCGTTTGCAATTGGTGTGCAAATGTATATGTGTAGGTGTGTGTAAATGTATGTGTGTAGGTGTGTATAAATGTATGTGTGTAGGTGTGTGTAAATGTTTGTGTGTAGGTGTGTGTAAATGTATGTGTGTGTAAATGTATGTTTGTAGGTGTGTGTAAATGTAGGTGTGTGTAAATGCAGGTGTGTAGTTTGTGTAAATGTAGGTGTGTAGGTGTGTGTAAATGTAGGTGTGTGTAAATGTATGTGTGTGTAAATGTAGGTGTGTGTAAATGTAGGTGTGTGTAAATGCAGGTGTGTAGTTTGTGTAAATGTAGGTGTGTAGGTGTGTGTAAATGTAGGTGTGTGTAAATGTAGGTGTGTGTAAATGTAGGTGTGTGTAAATGTATGTGTGTGTAAATGTATGTGCAACTATGTCTGAGAAGAGACCAACTGATCAGCCAATAATCACAAGAATCAATATGGCGATATCTCCGCCCAACACCCGTGGTAAGTAAGAAATCAACCAAATAAAGACCAGCAAGAATCAATAAACTCCTGGGGCCGACTGTCCGATTGTTTCACAAAGATAACGACCCGTTGCTGACTGCGCCACATTCCAGATGTGTGCGCCACGTACACAATATCTCGCCTTCATATAGCGACAACAAGGGAAGTAATTAAACACGTTATAGAAACAGTCTAGGCAAATTCGGACCTACTTTAGAGAATACGCAACTCATACACTCGCGCACACATAAACCCACAAACATAAATACGCTGGCATAAAAACACACAGATACACATACACAGATACATAAACAGACAGACATAAACACGCTCACATATAAACGCATTGATATAAACACGCTTGCTTATAAACAACAAACATAAATACGCTCACACGAACGCACACACATAACACACATACATATGCACTCTCGCATATAAACACACATACATAAACAAGCTAGCATATAAACGCACATACATAAACACGCTCGCATATAAACGCACAGACATACGCGCACACATGCATAAATGCACACGCACATAAACACATACAAACACACGTACGCATATAAATATACAGACATACACACATACATAAAGACAGACATATGCACACACACATAAACACAGACATACACACGCACACACATAAACACACAAATACACAAATAAACACACACGCACGCACATAAACACACACTCACACATATAAACACACATTTACAAAATACGTTACAGTTCCAAGATGGTGGAATAGAGTTTGTGGTCTAGTGACCAAGGCTGGACTTCAGTTGGAGAATAATTCCAGCTTTCTAATGTAGGTCACTGTGTTAATGTCTATAGGATGCGGCATTTTACGCTTTAGCACCAGTGCTACTGAGTTCGTGCACCTGGCTTCGGTCCTTCCAGTAAATCTGGCGATGTTAATACTATAATAAGTAGTTTGTTCTGCAAGTAGTTGCGCTTACTACGTCATGGCTTGGAATGAGAGGTTTGTTTAGCGGCGGATTACTGCCGTGTCTCTATTGGAGGTCGTTGAGATAAAGTCAACTACGGGTTCCACTTTAAACATTTTGCGCCGGCGTTATGGTGTAATTGAAGCAGGCGGCTATCTTTTAGATTAATTACGAGCTGTGGGTACACCCATTGTTGTCAATCGTTGTGTGTACCACATGATGGACAGATCTCACCTTGTTCTTCCTTTATCCTCAGAAATAAGTAGGTCAGGGACAGGTCAAGATTGCCTTGATGTAGGTGAATCTGCCGGGTCTTCAAGTATTTGTCTTGTTTTGTTTCAGCTACGGGAAGAACAGACAGACACACAGACAGACACAGACAAGCACACGTACACAGACAGACATACACACAACCGAACACACATAGCCGTACTCACACATACATACACACAGACACGCATACATACACATACACGTAGACACACACACAGAGACATACACAGTCATGCACACATACACACGAAAATACACATACATCCACAAATAGACACGCAAATACACAAACATATATAAACACAAACACACACAGAGACATACACACACAGACATACACACAGACACGCACAGATACATACACAGTCATAACTAAACATAAACAACTATACACACACACAGACATACATGCAGAAACAGACACACACAGAACAGCTACACAAGAAAATACAGACACAGTCACCAACACACACAGACGCACAAAGACACAGCCACACACTTAGACACACAGACAAACACACACGTAAACACAACGACACACACATCGACATACAGAGACACACAAATAGGCAAACACACACGCATCTTATTCTTCTTTAACCTTTCAACTCCCTGTAGAGTATATGTTTCAACAAACACTTTTAGCTCCCTGTGGAGCATAGGTCTTCAACAATACTTTCCAAGTCGTTCTGTTTCTTGCCATTCTTTTAAGATCATTCCATGTCTACCCCATCATCTTCATCTCTGGTTCTGTCTGTCTTCTCCAAGAATTCCTTGGTCTTCCTCTTTGTCTTTTTTCCCTGGGGATTCCAAAAATGACCTGTTGTGTAATACTCTCAGTTGACTTCCGCAGTGTGTGTCCTATATCCAGCACCATCGTCTTCGCTGTATCACTTTATCCACTGGTGTTTGACTGGTACATTTCCATAATTCTATGTTAGTGATTTTGTCCTGCCATTTCCATCCTTTTATTTGCATAAGCATCCATTGATGAAAGTCTGTATCTTCATGATTGTCAATTTTGTTATTCTCCATGTTTCACAGCCATGTAATAGGACTGACTTAACATTTGAGTTGAAAATTTTTATTTTTGTATTTAACCTAATTTCTTTGGATTTCCATGTTTCCCAGTGCAACAAAAGCTCCTCTTGCTTTTGATATCCTTATTTTGGTATCGTTTTCTTTTCCTCCCTCTTTATCTATATTACTGCCCAGATATATGTAAGATTGTACGTCTAGTAGAGGTATTTCTCCTAATTTTATTTGTTTATTGCCAACTGCATTAATTCTCATAATGTTGGTCTTATCTCTATTAATCTTCAGTCCTAGCTGTTCTGATCTCTCATCAAGTATGTTCATGTTATCCTGCATCTGTTGATGGCTGTGTGATAGGAGAGCTATGTCATCAGCAAAGTCTAAATCATCAAGTTGTTTGGTCAGTGACCAATGGATTCCATTTCTGTTGTTTTGAGTTATTTTCATAATCCAATATATGGCCAGTAGAAAGAGAAATGGAGACAGAAGGCATCCCTGCCTTACTCCTGTTCTTATTTCAAATGCTTCTGTAATCTGTCCTTCATGCACCACACTACATTTTGTTCCTTCATACATTGTTTTTATCAGGTTAATAAACTTTATGGGGATTCCGTAATGACTCAGCAACTTCCAAAGCATTCTTCTGTCTAAACTATCAAATGCCTTTTCGTAATCTATGAATCCAATATAAAGTGGGGATTTTAGTTCTAAACTTTGTTCAACTATTATACATAGAGTAGTTATTTGATCAGCACATGATCTGTTCTTCCTAAAACCTGCTTGTTCATCTCTCAAATGTTTCTCTATGGCCTCTTTTAGTCTATCCAGAATGATTCTGTTTAATATTTTTCCTGGCACTGATAGTAACATAATTCCCCTATAATTTGTGCACTCCTGTAAACTTCCTTTCTTTGGTAGTTTGATCATATAACCTTCTCTCCAGTCTTTAGGTATTTCTTCCCTCTCCCAAATTTTATCCAATAGATCATGTAACATCTTGGTAGAGGTGTTAATATCTGCTTTGATGTCTTCCGAAGGAATTTCATCTGGTCCTGTGGCTTTACCATTTTTTAATAGTTTGATGGCTTTCATTATTTCTTCTTTGCTTGGTTTTCCGCAGTTAACGTGTAACTCTTCTTCAGCTGGTAGTATATCTGGAGGATTATTTGAGCCGGGTCTATTCAAAAGTTCTTCAAAGTGCTCTTTCCATCTCTCCATTTGTTCCCTTATATTACTAAGCAGATTTCCTTTCTTATCTTTGATAAAGGCGTTGATCTGTTTGTATTTTCCACTTAATTTCTTTGTGCTGTTGTACAGTTCTTTCATATTCCCTTTATTTGCTGCTTCTTCTGCCTCTTTAGCTAGTTCATCTATATATTTCCTCTTATCCCTTTAAATGCATCTTCTCACTTCTTTGTTCACCTCTGTGTAAGCTTCCTGTGTCTTGGCTTTATTATTTCTTGTTTTGCTTTTACTTATGTCTGCTTTCGTGTTCTTTCTTTCTTTAATTTTGTCCAGGGTCTCTGCTGTCATCCATGCCTTATCCTGGCGTTCTCTTTTCCCCAGTGTTTCTTCGCATGTCTCTTTCCATAAATCTTTTACCTGTTTCCAATGATCTTCTATATTTATTGTATTTTCTCGTTGTTGGAGGACTTGGTATTTGTTTGATATTGTGACTGCGAATTTATCTTTAATTCCTTGTTCTTTAAAAAACCCTACATTAAAAATACTTTCTACCCTTATTCGTTGTAGTATATGTTTTTTAGTTTAAGTTTAAGTTTGGCTATCAGAAGAAGATAATGATCAGAAGCTACATCTGCCCCTCTATATATTTTACATCCTGTAAGGATGACTTAAACTTATTATTAATACATGGTGATCAATTTGATTTTCCGTTCTATGATCTGGTGATACCCATGTAGCTTTGTGTATTCTTTTATGTTGGAATATTGTTCCTCCTAGGCTCACTTGATTAAGGGCGTAGACATTCACAAATATCTCTCCATTCTCGTTTATATCTCCAAGTCCATGTTTTCCCATAATCTCTTAGAAGCCTCTGTTGTCTGATCCTACTTTAGCATTTAGGTCTCCCATCAAGATTATAATATCCATGGCTCGTCTTGCATCCATCTGACATTGTAGCTGTCTATAGAAATCATCTTTAACTGAATCATCCTTATCACTGGTTTGTGTGTAGCATTGGATAATGTGTAATTTTATTTGTTTTTTGTTGTTTTAAATGTAGTTCTCATTAGTCTTGGCCCTACTGTTTCCCATTCTATTAGTGTCTTCTGTGCATTCCTTGATAACATTATAGCTACCCCTTCACTATGTTGTGCTCCAGATTCCTGGTGTCCTGATGATAAAATCATTTCTTCTGTATTTAGTTTTATTATTTCTGTTCCTAGCCACTTTGTTTCACACATTCCCAGAATATCTATTTTGTAACTTCTCATTTCTGCAGCTTTTCCTTGTTCATTTAGGGTACGTACATTCCAGGTGCCAATTCTGGAGGATTTCCTGGAAGACAAAAGGTGAGTCGGCAACCCGGACTCCTTACGGCTTTACACACACGCACATACCTACAAATAGAAAACACAAACACATCGACACAAACAAACACATACATACACATCAACACATACATAAATAGACACACAGACATTAACACACACAGAAACACAGCTACTCACGGAAACATACACAGACATATTCAGAGACATACACAAACACTCACAGGCACACACACAGGCACACCTTCAGACAAACATGCACATACATATGAAGGCACATACAACCACACTCACACAAACACATTCACACACAAACACATTTACACAAATACATTCACATACACACTCACACAAACACTTTCACACACACTCACAAAAACACATTTACACACATACACATTCACACACAGAGACACACACACATTCACACATAGACACTCACACTAGTACATTCACACACAGACACACTCACACAAACACAATCACACATAGACACACACATACCTACAAATAGAAAACAAGAACACAAATGTAGACACGTAGACACACACAAAACCACATACACACACACAAACACATACACACATACAGACACATACGGAAACACACTAACACGGGGACACACAGACACACATACACTAACACGGGGACAAATAGAGACACATGCACTAACACGGGGACACACAGAGACACATGCACTAACACGGGGACACACAGACACACATGCACGAACACGGGGACACACAGACACACATGCACTAACACGGGGACACACAGACACACATGCACGAACACGGGGACACACAGAGACACATACACTAACATGGGGACACACAGACACACATGCACGAACACGGGGACACACAGACACACATGCACTAACACGTGGACACACAGAGACACATGCACTAACACGGGGACACACAGAGACACATGCACTAACACGGGGACACACAGATACACATTCACGAACACGGGGACACACAGAGACACATGCACTAACACGGGGACACACAGAGACACATGCACTAACATGGGGACACACAGAGAAACATGCACTAACACGGGGCCACACAGAGACACATGCATTAACACGGGGACACACAGAGACACATGCACTAACACGGGGACACACAGAGACACATGCACTAACACGGGGACACACAGAGACACATGCACTAACACGGAGACACACAGAGACACATGCACTAACACGGGGACACACAGAGACACATGCACTAACACGGAGACACACTCAGACGTATATACACACAGGCACACACAAACATGCACACACAGATACACACAAACACGGACACATGCACACACAGATACACACAAACACGGACACATACACAAAAATACACACACACAAACAGAGACACACAAACACACATGTAAACATATCAACACACAAACACGGATACGCATAGACACACACACACAAACATGGATACACACAAATACGGATACACACAAATACGGATAAACAAACATAGGCGCATACACTAAAACATACAGAAAACACACATAGTCGGACACACATACTAACACAGACGCATAAACACACACAAACACAAACACACAAACATGGCCACATACACAAACACACATACACATATATATTTATACACATAGCTATCTATCAACATACACATAGATATTTATACACTCAGCTACCTATACACACATACATAGATATTTATGCGCATACATAGATAGAGATGATATACACATATCTATCTATCTATTGACCTTTCGAGCCGTAACCGGCCCATAGGGCGTAGACCAAGATACACCTTCTCCTATATGAATTTTTGTTCTAGCAGTTTTCTTTTAAAGATATTTTATCAAATCTCGCCATCTGTCTCTGTTCTGTGCAAGCAGTTCTATCTCATTGAGGGAGCCGATTCCTGCTGCTCTTGCCTCTCTCATCAATGTTCTTCTCAGTGTCTCCCTGGGTCTTCCTCTTTTTCTTTTACCTGTTGTTTCCCATATGAGGGCTTGCTTTGCTATTCGATTATTATCTCTTCTCATCACATGTCCAACGTATGACCATCGTCTTTTCTTTATTACTGAAGATATTAGTGGTTGATTGGCGATTTCTCTAATTTCCTCGTTTGTTTGAATTCTTTCCATTCTATACCAAGTATTTTCCTTAGACATTTATTTTCGAATGCGTTCAACTTTGTTTCTATATCTCTTGTTGTTTTCCAGCTTTCACACGCATACGTAAGGGTTGATAGTACATTTGATTTGAATAGCCTAAGTTTTGTGTTTGTGCTAATGAGTTTTGATTTCCACAACTTTTCAAGGCTTCTGAAAGACATTGCTGCTTTAGCCAGTCTGATTCTAATTTCTTTGCTCGTATCCCCTTCTCGATCAATGTGACTTCCAAGATAGATGAAGTGATCGATCTCTTCTACTGGTTTGTTTTCATGTATATTTTGTCACTTGTTGGAATTAAACTTTTCATGACTTTAGTCTTTTCATGATTGACCTCAAGCCCAATTTTGCTGGCTATTGATGATAGTTCATTTGTGTTTTCCTGCATCGTTTTTATCTGATTGCTGATGAGAACTATGTCATCAGCAAAGTCCAGGTCCTCCAAATGGTCTCATACACATATACATAGATACATATACACATACATAGATACCTAGATACTTATACACACATAAATACCTAGATGCGTATACACATATAGATACAAACATACTTATACACACATAGATACAAACATACTTATACACACATAGATACAAAGATACTTATACACATATAGTACATATATACCTATACACACACATAGATACCTAGATACTTATACACACATAGATACAAAGATACTTATACACATATAGTACATATATACTATACACACACATAGATACCTAGATACTTATACACACATAGATACATAGATACCTATATACACACATAGATACATAGATAACTATATACACACATAGATACCTATATACACACATAGATACATAGATATCTATATACACACATAGATACATAGATACCTATATACACACATAGATACATAGATACCTATATACACACATAGATACATAGATAACTATATACACACATAGATACCTATATACACACATAGATACATAGATATCTATATACACACATAGATACATAGATACCTATATACACACATAGATACATAGATATCTATACACACACATAGATACATAGATACCTATACACACATAGATACCTATACACACATAGATACATAGATACCTATACACACATAGATACCTATATACACACATAGATACCTATATACACACATAGATACCTATATACACACATAGATACATAGATATCTATATACACACATAGATACCTATATACACACATAGATACATAGATATCTATATACACACATAGATACATAGATACCTATATACACACATAGATACATAGATACCTATATACACACATAGATACATAGATAACTATATACACACATAGATACATAGATACCTATACACACATAGATACCTATACACACATAGATACATAGATACCTATACACACATAGATACCTATATACACACATAGATACTTATATACACACATAGATACCTATATACACACATAGATACTTATATACACACATAGATACCTATACACACATAGATACCTATACACACATAGATACCTATACACACATAGATACCTATATACACACATAGATAACTATATACACACATAGATACATAGATACCTATATACACACATAGATACATAGATACCTATATACACACATAGATAACTATATACACACATAGATACATAGATACCTATATACACACATAGATACATAGATATCTATATACACACATAGATAACTATATACACACATAGATACATAGATATCTATATACACACATGGATACATAGATACCTATATACACACATAGATAACTATATACACACATAGATACATAGATACCTATATACACACATAGATACATAGATATCTATATACACACATAGATACATAGATATCTATATACACATATAGATACATAGATACCTATATACACACATAGATACATAGATATCTATATACACACATAGATACATAGATAACTATATACACACATAGATACATAGATACCTATATACACACATAGATACATAGATACCTATATACACACATAGATACATAGATAACTATATACACACATAGATACCTATATACACACATAGATACATAGATATCTATATACACACATAGATACATAGATACCTATACACACACATAGATACATAGATACATAGATAAACTATATACACACATAGATACATAGATACCTATACACACACATAGATACCTATACACACATATATACCTATACACACATAGATACGTATACACAGATAGATACGTATACACACATACATAGATATCTATACACACATATATCATCAGCATCAAGTACCGGGCCTGCTGGCGTAGGTGATCATGTCTCTCCACAACTTTCGATCATGACAGTTATTTATCAATTCTGGTGTTGACCTTCTGTCAAACCATTCTATTAAGCTGTCTGTTATCTTTTCTCTTTGCTTCCCTCAATCTCTTCGTCCCTCAGGACAGAGTGCTGCGAAACAATTTTCCCAGTTGTTACAATAAATTCCAGTTGTTCCCTTCTCATTACGTGGCCAAAAAATGATGATTGTTTCTTCCTAATATTGGAAAGTATCTCTCTTCTTGCTTTGACCTCTTTCAGAACGTTTTCATTACTCTTCTTAGCTGTCCATTGTGTTCTCAAATTTCTTGTTTAAAACCACATTTCTACAGCCTCCAGTGATTTTCTTGTTTGCTATCCTATTGTCCATGATCCACATTCATATGTTAAGACTGGCTCTACATAACATCTAAGAACTCTTTTTATTGTTTCTATTGTCAAAAATGGATTGCACAGTATGTTCCTCATTTTTTTTAAAGTTGCTTTTGACTGTGCCATTCTGCATCTCACCTCTGTAGTACATCTACCATCTCACCTCTGTTGTACATCTACCATCTCACTTCTGTTGTAGATCTACTATCTCACCTCTGTGTACATCTACCATCTCACCTCTGTTGCACATCTACCATCTCACCTCTGTTGTACATCTACCATCTCACCTCAGTTGTACATCTACCATATCACCTCTGTTGTACATCTACCATATCACCTCTGTTGTACATCTACCATATCACCTCTGTTGTACATCTACCATATCACCTCTGTTGTACATCTACCATCTCACCTCTGTTGTACATCTACTATCTCACCTCTGTTGTACATCTACCATATCACATCTGTTGTACATCTACTATCTCACCTCTGTTGTACATCTACCATATCACCTCTGTTGTACATCTACCATCTCACCTCTGTTGTACATCTACCATCTCACCTCTGTTGTACATCTCCCGCCTGAGGTACCAGTCAAATCCCAGTGGATAAAGAGATACAGCGAAGACGATGGCGCTGGATAGGACACGCACTGCGGACGCCAACTGAGACTATTACACAACAGGCCCTTTTTTGGAATCCCCAGGGGAAAAGACAAAGAGGAAGACCAAAGAATTCTTGGAGAAGATAGATAGAAGCAGAGATGAAGATGATGGGAAGACATGGAATGATCTTAAAAGAATGGCAAGAAACAGAACGACTTGGAAAGTGTTTGTTGAAGACCTATACTCCACAGAGAGCTGAAAGTGTTTGTTGAAGACCTATACTCCACAGAGAGCTGAAAGTGTTTGTTGAAGACCTATACTCCACAGGGAGCTGAAAGGTAGAAGAAGTAGAAGAGGAATATTGTTCCACTTGTCTTTATTGCGCACTGTGGTGATGACTTTTCTTTATTGCTACCATTACCTTTGTCTTTTTTATATTAAGGCTAAGTCCTTTATTTGTGCTTTCCTTCACTATAAAGACACATACACAGATACCTAAAACACATGTTTACTTGTGTGCACCCACATGCATCCCGTTGTGGACTTCCGCTCTTTCAGAAGCCGGATTCTCCTGAGATCTCACAGGGAGACTTTTTCAACATTTCATCCTCCTTACTTTTCTTTTCTCTTTCTAGTTCGATTTTTTATGATAAAAAAAAAAAAAATTAAATACATATGTGTACGTGTGTTGAATGTTTGTTCCTGTTGAAGGCCTTTGTGTCGAAACGTCGCTCCGATTTATTGTGTCCACTTGTTCCGTGAAGCTTTAACCATACCATTTTTTCTACAGACATTTTCTTATTTCTCCCACCCATAACACACCTAGACACTTATACACACAGATACCAAAACACACCTAGATACTTATACACACAGATACCAAAACACACCTAGACACTTATACACACAGATACCAAAACACACCTAGATACTTATACACACAGATACCAAAACACACCTAGATACTTATACACACAGATACCAAAACACACCTAGACACTTATACACACAGATACCAAAACACACCTAGATACTTATACACACAGATACCAAAACACACCTAGATACTTATACACACAGGTACCAAAACACACCTAGATACTTATACACACAGATACCAAAACACACCTAGATACTTATACACACAGATACCAAAACACACCTAGATACCTATACACTCAGATACCAAAACACACCTAGATACCTATACACACAGATACAAAACACACCTAGATACTTATACACACAGATACCAAAACACACCTAGACACTTATACACACAGATACCAAAACACACCTAGATACCTATACACTCAGATACCAAAACACACCTAGATACTTATACACACAGATACCAAAACACACCTAGATACCTATACACACAGATACCAATACACACATACATCGATACTTATACACACATAAATGCCTACACACATACATAGATACTTAAACACACACACATAGATATCAATACATACATATATACCACAACACACATACATAGATACCTATACATACATAGATACCCATACACACATAGATACCCATACACATACACATACCAAAACACACATTCATAGATACCTGTACTTACATAGATACCTATACTTACATAGATACCTATACTTACATAGATACCTATACTTACATAGATACCTATACTTACATAGATACCTGTACTTACATAGATACCTGTACTTACATAGATACCTGTACTTACATAGATACCTGTACTTACATAGATACCTGTACTTACATAGATACCTATACTTACATAGATACCTATACTTACATAGATACCTGTACTTACATAGATACCTGTACTTACATAGATACCTATACTTACATAGATACCTGTACTTACATAAATACCTGTACTTACATAGATACCTATACTTACATAGATACCTATACTTACATAGATACCTATACTTACATAGATACCTATACTTACATAGATACCTATACTTACATAGATACCTGTACTTACATAGATACCTATACAGACACACACAGATACCCAAACACGCATAAATAGATGTCTAAACACACATACATAGATACCTATACAAACGAAGAGATCAAATCTGGTTGAAAGAGAAGATGAAGGTAAACAAAGAGAAGATGAAAGAGAAACAAAGAGAAGATGAAGGAGAAACAAGGAGAAGATGAAGGTAAAACAAAGAGAAGATGAAGGAGAAACAAGGAGAAGATGAAGGTAAAACAAAGAGAAGATGAAGGAGAAACAAGGAGAAGATGAAGGTAAAACAAAGAGAAGATGAAGGAGAAACAAAGAGATCAATTCTGGTTGAAAGAGAAGATGAAGGTAAAACAAAGAGAAGATGAAAGAGAAACAAGGAGAAGATGAAGGTAAAACAAAGAGAAGATGAAGGAGAAACAAAGAGAAGATGAAGGTAAAACAAAGAGAAGATGAAGGTAAAACAAAGAGAAGATGAAGGTGAAACAAAGAGAAGATGAAGGTAAAACAAAGAGAAGATGAAGGAGAAACAAAGAGAAGATGAAGGTAAAACAAAGAGAAGATGAAGGTAAAACAAAGAGAAGATGAAGGTAAAACAAAGAGAAGATAAAGGTAAAACAAAGAGAAGATGAAGGAGAAACAAAGAGAAGATGAAGGAGAAACAAAGAGAAGATGAAGGTAAAACAAAGAGAAGATAAAGGAGAAACAAAGAGAAGATGAAGGAAAAACAAAGAGAAGATGAAGGTAAAACAAAGAGAAGATGAAGGAGAAACAAAGAGATCAATTCTGGTTGAAAGAGAAGATGAAGGAAAAACAAAGAGAAGATGAAGGTAAAACAAAGAGAAGATGAAGGTAAAACAAAGAGAAGATGAAGGAGAAACAAAGAGAAGATGAAGGAGAAACAAAGAGAATATTGTTATTTTGGAATTGAGGAGAGGAGAGCTCACAGAAAACGTGAACAAGGGGAGAGACATACTGTAGGGCTGTGTTTACCAGTTTGGGAAATTGTACTGTGTGAACGAGTTTAAGACTTGAGATAACCTGGGGCCATAGCTGAAAGATGAGCAGGTTTCCCATGAAACATGAACTACTGGTTTCGTCCTAATGATGTGTCCACCATCTTGGCTCACTTTCGCTGAGAGTTTTGATGAGACGAGCTCTTATGACGTCATTGTCAGCCTCCCGATCAGAGACAGAGAGCCGTGCTACACCTCAACAGAGAGCCGCGCTACACCTCAACAGAGAGCCGTGCTACACCTCAACAGAGAGCCGCGCTACACCTCAACAGAGAGCCGTGCTACACCTCAACAGAGAGCCGTGCTACACCTCAACAGAGAGCCGTGCTACACCTCAACAGAGAGCCGTGCTACACCTCAACAGAGAGCCGCGCTACACCTCAACAGAGAGCCGCGCTACACCTCAACAGAGAGCCGTGCTACACCTCAACAGAGAGCTGCGCTACACCTCAACAGAGAGCTGCGCTACACCTCAACAGAGAGCCGCGCTACACCTCAACAGAGAGCTGCGCTACACCTCAACAGAGAGCTGCGCTACACCTCAACAGAGAGCTGCGCTACAACTCAACAGAGAGCTGCGCTACACCTCAACAGAGAGCCGTGCTACAACTCAACAGAGAGCTGCGCTACACCTCAACAGAGAGCCGTGCTACAACTCAACAGAGAGCCGCGCTACACCTCAACAGAGAGCTGCGCTACACCTCAACAGAGAGCTGCGCTACACCTCAACAGAGAGCCGTGCTACAACTCAACAGAGAGCTGCGCTACACCTCAACAGAGAGCTGCGCTACACCTCAACGGAGAGCCGTGCTACACCTCAACAGAGAGCTGCGCTACACCTCAACAGAGAGCCGCGCTACACCTCAATAGAGAGCTGCGCTACACCTCAACGGAGAGCCGTGCTACACCTCAACAGAGAGCCGCGCTACACCTCAACGGAGAGCCGTGCTACAACTCAACAGAGAGCTGCGCTACACCTCAACAGAGAGCCGTGCTACAACTCAACAGAGAGCCGCGCTACACCTCAACAGAGAGCCGCGCTACACCTCAACAGAGAGCCAGACAGGTGATCCTTCCAGCGTAGCTAGACGCCGCTTAGAACTTTATAGTGTGCGTCACCACTCATCTCTGTTCTGGGTGAGATGTTCGATTTTACCTAATGAGTCTATGCCTGCCAACTTTGCTTCTCTTTCAAGTGTTACTTTCAGTGTCTCTCTTGGTCTTCCGCTTTTCATGTTTCCTGATGTTTCACACAGAAGAGCCTGTTTTGGAATTCTCTTGCCTGTTGTTCTCAGCACATGTTCAACGTGTGTCCATCTTTTCTTCCTATTGTAGATGAGATCTTTGGTTGCATGACCATTTCTCTTGTCTCAATATTAGTCGTGAATTTATTCCAGTATACAAACAGTATTATGTATATATATATATATATATATATATATATATATATATATATATATATATATATACAGAGCCAATTCTGAACTATGGAAGCGAATCATGGACAACAGACAAACAAAAGACGATTAGAGGCCACAGAGATGGGATTTCTCAGAAGAATGTTGAAAGTTCCCTGGACAGCTAAAAAGACCAATATAGAAATTCTCAAAGAGGCCAACACAAAAAGGGAACTCCTAAAAAACATCAGAAAGAAACAATCAACATTTTTCAGGCACATCATGAGAAGAGAAAAGTTGGAATTCTTGGTTACAACTGGCAAAATACAGGAAAAGAGAGATCGCGGACGACAAAGAGAGAAAATACTAGATAGCTTGGTGTTATGGCATGGCAAGCAGTCAACAACAGAACTGATACGATGCACTGTGGGTAGAAGATTGTGGAAGGACATGATCGCCTGTGTCAACCGATGTGGCACATGATGATGACAAAGAGTAGTGTAAGCATTTGTCTTCTAGAGGTTAAGACAAAGGGTGGACAAACGGAACATCAAAATGTGAAGCTGCTGTAAAGCTAAATGTGAGGGAGAATTGAAACAAAAATATAGAACAAATGGTACGGTAAAAGCTTGACGTCATTGATAGACGACACAGATTTGAACGACGTTTCGTCTCAGTAGGCCTTCAGCAGGAACAAACAAACAACACACACACAGATATGTAAGCAAATAAAACTAATCCTACATAGCTAACTTGTAATGAAACATCCAAAACAAAATAATTGAAACTGGTTTAAGAAAAGAAAAATTTCTTCCCTGTGTCGTGGACCGTGGTCAGAATGGGAAAGAGAGAGTCACACGGGTGTAGCTGTAATTATACCCTACTGGTCAAGACCGTGTGAAGGATTCTAAAAATATGTGAGTGGCGGAAACTCTATCTAGGTTACCTAGACTGCAAAGACACTGACAACGTCTAAAAGTATCTAAGGGCCCACAAATATGTGTATACAGATATGTATGGGAATGGGTATATATATATATGCTTGCAGCATATGCATATATATATATATATATATATATATATATGTAGATATATATATATAGGTATGTGCATGTCTGTTTGAACGTGAATACAAGCATCTGTGTGAGTGTGTGTATACATGTATTTGTGGACCCTTTATTTTAATTTTGTTAATTTATATATTATTTTTAATTAATTAAAAAAAATGAATACCCAGACTGTCTACACAAACAACGTGTCAAGAAAAAAGACAAAATCTCTTTGGGTGAACACATGATCTGAGCGAGAAATATGTCGGTTGATGTGAGGTAACAATTATGTTGGTGTAAGGTAACAATTATGTTGATGTGAGGTAAAGATTATGTTGATGTGAGGTAAAGATTATGTTGATGTGAGGTAAAGATTATGTTGATGTGAGGTAATAATTATGTTGATTTGAGGTAACAATTATGTTGATTTGAGGTAACAATTATGTTAATGTGAGGTAACAATTCTGTTGATGTGAGGTAACAATTATGTTGATGTGAGGTAACAATTATGTTGATTTGAGATATCAATTATGTTGATGTGAGGTAACAATTATGTTGATGTGAGGTAACAATTATGTTGATGTGAGGTAACAAATATGTTGATGTGAGGTAACAATTATGTTGATGTGAGGTAACAAATATGTTGATGTGAGGTAACAATTATGTTGATGTGAGGTAACAATTATGTTGATGTGAGGTAACAATTATGTTGATGTGAGGTAACAATTATGCTGATGTGAGGTAACAATCATGTTGATGTGAGGTAACAATTATGTTGATGTGAGGTAACAATTATGTTGATGTGAGGTAAAGATTATGTTGATGTGAGGTAACAATTATGATGATGTGAGGTAACAATTATGATGATGTGAGGTAACAAATATGTTGATGTGAGGTAACAATTATGATGATGTGAGGTAACAATTATGTTGATGTGAGGTAACAATTATGTTGATGTGAGGTAACAAATATGTTGATGTGAGATAGCGAATATGACGATGTGAGGTAACAATTATGTTGATGTGAGGTAACAATTATGTTGATGTGAGGTAACAATTATGTTGATGTGAGGTAACAATTATGTTGATGTGAGGTAACAATTATGATGATGTGAGGTAACGATTATGTTGATGTGAGGTAACAATTATGTTGATGTAAGGTAACAATTATGTTGATGTGAGGTAACAAATATGTTGATGTGAGGTAACAATTATGATGATGTGAGGTAACAAATACGTTGATGTGAGGTAACAATTATGTTGATGTAAGGTAACAATTATGTTGATGTTAGGTAACAAATATGTTGATGTGAGGTAACAATTATGATGATGTGAGGTAACAATTATGTTGATGTGAGGTAACAATTATGATGATGTGAGATAACAAATATGTTGATGTGAGGTAACAATTAAGATGATGTGAGGTAACAATTATGTTGATGTGAGGTAACAATTATGTTGATGTGAGATAACAAATATGTTGATGTGAGATAGCGAATATGTTGATTTGAGGTAACAATTATGTTGATTTGAGGTAACAATTATGTTGATGTGAGGTAACAATTATGTTGATTTGAGGTAACAATTATGTTGATGTGAGGTAACAATTATGTTGATGTGAGGTAAAGATTATGATGTGAGGTAACAATTATGATGATGTGAGGTAACAATTATGATGATGTGAGGTAACAAATATGTTGATGTGAGGTAACAATTATGATGATGTGAGGTAACAATTATGTTGATGTGAGGTAACAATTATGTTGATGTGAGGTAACAAATATGTTGATGTGAGATAGCGAATATGACGATGTAACGTAACAATTATGTTGATGTGAGGTAACAATTATGTTGATGTGAGGTAACAATTATGTTGATGTGAGGTAACAATTATGTTGATGTGAGGTAACAATTATGATGATGTGAGGTAACAAATATGTTGATGTGAGGTAACAATTATGTTGATGTAAGGTAACAATTATGTTGATGTGAGGTAACAAATATGTTGATGTGAGGTAACAATTATGATGATGTGAGGTAACAATTATGTTGATGTGAGGTAACAATTATGATGATGTGAGGTAACGATTATGTTGATGTGAGGTAACAATTATGTTGATGTAAGGTAACAATTATGTTGATGTGAGGTAAAAAATATGTTGATGTGAGGTAACAATTATGATGATGTGAGGTAACAAATATGTTGATGTGAGGTAACAATTATGTTGATGTAAGGTAACAATTATGTTGATGTGAGGTAACAAATATGTTGATGTGAGGTAACAATTATGATGATGTGAGGTAACAATTATGTTGATGTGAGGTAACAATTATGATGATGTGAGGTAACAAATATGTTGATGTGAGGTAACAATTAAGATGATGTGAGGTAACAATTATGTTGATGTGAGGTAACAATTATGTTGATGTGAGATAACAAATATGTTGATGTGAGGTAAAGATTATGTTGAAATGAGGTAACAATTAAGTTGATGTGAGATAGCGAATATGTTGATGTGAGGTAACAATTATGTTGATGTGAGGTAACAATTATGTTGATGTGAGATAACAATTTTGTTGATGTGAGGTAACAATTATGTTGATTTGAGATAACAATTATGTTGATGTGAGGTAACAATTATGTTGATGTGAGGTAACAATTATGTTGATGTGAGGTAACATTTATGTTGATGTGAGGTAACGAATATATCGATGTTGTTACAGCGTGTCTCAGCCATGAAGGATGATGGGAAGAGTAGAATAAAATGACGGTCGACAGAGGAAGAATAGAATGATATGACGATGATATGAGGTACAGTGCCTGTAGGCGGCGTAGAATGAAAATGAAGATTTATGGATTAGCAAGGAGACACTAGTCCACCGAACCCAGACGCTGTGCCGTAACCAACTATCAGACTGCAAGAAAGTACATACAGGTGTTTAACATGAACGTGGAAATCCAGACTGATGTTTTACGCTTACCGACAAAGTTACATAACGCAACGAAGCGGCCGATGGACTCCGACACCTGCTGATATGAGATAGCTAGTCCAGCCCTGAAACATTCTGAGTTAAGCCTCCAAAGAACGTAATCAAAGAGACTCACCGACGCCGGGACGTCTTTATGGTATGTTCAGCGGTGGGAAACGCTTTGAGTTCTCTCTAACTTGGAGATCAAAGAATCACCGCGCGTGGTCGAAGATCAACGTAAGCTTTAGTTGTGAGGAAACGAAGTTTAGGAAAATTGACAGGTGTCGATAGGACTCCTAAAGCGGTAAGACTATGGACATAATTAAAAGGCGGAGTTAAAGAAATAGTGACTGGAGGCGGACGAAGGATAGGCCGTGTATAGATTAGATTCCCGTGATCCTTAGCCAGGTGGGAGTGGTTAAGATGGACACAAAAAGACTCGGAAAGACTTAGACGGACACACAGAACAGAACTTTACTAGAAGGAAACTTAGCTGCAAAGAAGAACTTAGCTAGAAGAGAACTTAGCTGCAGGAAAACTTAGCTAGAGGTTAACTTAGACTCAGCACTTAGAGGAACTTAAGGGGCCAGTGTTGGGGAGTGTAGAACACTCCAAGGTATGAAGACAGCTTCACAAGGGAGGAACACAATACAATACTGACGTTTCGGCCTGAGGCCTTTTTCAGAGTATAAGGACAACGTTGATGTGAGGTAACAGCATATATTGATTTGAGATACCGAATAGTTGATGTGAGGTAACGAATATGTTGATGTGAGATAACGAATATGTTGATGTGAGGTAACAAATAGTTGATGTGAGGTAACGAATAGTTGATGTGAGGTAACAGAATATGGTGATGCGAGGTAACGGAAATGTTGATGTGAAGTAACGAATATGTTGATGTGAGGTAACGAATATGTTGATGTGAGGTAACGAATATGTTGATGTGAGATAACGAATATGTTGATGTGAGGTAACGGATATGTTGATGTGAGGTAACGAATAGTTGATGTGAGGTAACGACTATGTTGATGTGAGGTAACGAATATTTGATGTGAGGTAACAGAATATGTTGATGTGAGGTAACGGATAGGTTGATGTGAGGTAACGAATATGTTGATGTGAGGTAACAGAATAGTTGATGTAAGGTAACAGATTATGTTGATGTGAGGTAACAGAATAGTTGATATGATGTAACGAATATGTTGATGTGAGGTAACGAATAGTTGATATGGGGTAACGAATATGTTGATTTGAGATAGCGAATATGTTGATGTGAGGTAACAGAATAGTTGATGTGAGGTAACAGAATAGTTGATGTGAGGTAACAGCATATGTTGATTTGAGGTACCGAATAGTTGATGTGAGGTAACGAATATGTTGATGTGAGGTAACAGAATAAGTTGATGTTAGGTAACAGAATAGTTGATGTTAGGTAAAAGAATATGTTGATGTGAGGTAACAGAATAGTTGATGTTAGGTAAAAGAATATGTTGATGTGAGGTAACAGAATAGTTGATGTTAGGTAACAGAATAGTTGATGTGAGGTAACAGAATATGTTGATGTGAGGTAACGGATATGTTGATGTGAAGTAACGAATATGTTGATGTGAGGTAACGAGTAGTTGATGTGAGGTAGCGAATATGTTGATGTGAGATAGCGAATATGTTGATGTGAGGTAGCGAATAGTTGATGTGAGGTAACGAATAGTTGATGTGAGATAGCGAATATGTTGATGTGAGGTAACGAATTTGTTAATGTGAGGTAACGAATAGTTGATGTGAGATAGCGAATATGTTGATGTGAGGTAGCGAATATGTTGATGTGAGGTAACGAATATGTTGATGTGAGGTAGCGAATATGTTGATGTGAGATAGCGAATATGTTGATGTGAGGTAACGAATATGTTGATGTGAGGTAACGAATATGTTGATGTGAGATAGCGAATATGTTGATGTGAGGTAGCGAATATGTTGATGTGAGGTAACGAATAGTTGATGTGAGGTAACAAATAGTTGATGTGAGATAGCGAATATGTTGATGTGAGGTAACAGCCTATGTTGATGTGAGGTAACGAATATGTTGATGTGAGGTAACAAATAGTTGATGTGAGATAACGAATATGTTGATGTGAGGTAACAATTATGATGATGTGAGGTAACAATTATGTTGATGTGAGGTAACAATTATGATGATGTGAGGTAACAAATATGTTGATGTGAGGTAACAATTAAGATGATGTGAGGTAACAATTATGTTGATGTGAGGTAACAATTATGTTGATGTGAGATAACAAATATGTTGATGTGAGATAGCGAATATGTTGATGTGAGGTAACAATTATGTTCATGTGAGGTAACAATTATGTTGATGTGAGGTAACAATTATGTTGATTTGAGGTAACAATTATGTTGATGTGAGGTAACAATTATGATGATGTGAGGTAACAATTATGTTGATGTGAGGTAACAAATATGTTGATGTGAGATAACAAATATGTTGATGTGAGATAGCGAATATGTTGATGCGAGGTAACAACTATGTTCATGTGAGGTAACAATTATGTTGATGTGAGGTAACAATTATGTTGATTTGAGGTAACAATTATGATGATGTGAGGTAACAATTATGTTGATGTGAGGTTAAGATTATGTTGATGTGAGGTAACAATTATGTTGATGTGAGGTAAAGATTATGTTGATGTGAGGTAACAATTATGTTGTTGTGAGATAGCGAATATGTTGATGTGAGGTAACAATTATGTTGATGTAAGGTTACAGTTATGATGATGTGAGGTAACAATTATGTTGATGTGAGGTAAAGATTATGTTGAAATGAGGTAACAATTATGTTGATGTGAGGTAAAGATTATGTTGAAATGAGGTAACAATTATGTTGATGTGAGGTAAAGATTATGTTGAAATGAGGTAACAATTATGTTGATGTGAGATAGCGAATATGTTGATGTGAGGTAACAATTATGTTGATGTGAGGTAACAATTATGTTGATGTGAGATAACAATTTTGTTGATGTGAGGTAACAATTATGTTGATGTGAGGTAACAATTATGTTGATGTGAGGTAACATTTATGTTGATGTGAGGTAACGAATATATCGATGTTGTTACAGCGTGTCTCAGCCATGAAGGATGATGGGAAGAGTAGAATAAAATGACGGTCGACAGAGGAAGAATAGAATGATATGACGATGATATGAGGTACAGTGCCTGTAGGCGGCGTAGAATGAAAATGAAGATTATGGATTAGCAAGGAGACACTAGTCCACCGAACCCAGACGCTGTGCCGTAACCAACTATCAGACTGCAAGAAAGTACATACAGGTGTTTAACATGAACGTGGAAATCCAGACTGATGTTTTACGCTTGCCGACAAAGTTACATAACGCAACGAAGCGGCCGATGGACTCCGACACCTGCTGATATGAGATAGCTAGTCCAGCCCTGAAACATTCTGAGTTAAGCCTCCAAAGAACGTAATCAAAGAGACTCACCGACGCCGGGACGTCTTTATGGTATGTTCAGCGGTGGGAAACGCTTTGAGTTCTCTCTAACTTGGAGATCAAAGAATCACCGCGCGTGGTCGAAGATCAACGTAAGCTTTAGTTGTGAGGAAACGAAGTTTAGGAAAATTGACAGGTGTCGATAGGACTCCTAAAGCGGTAAGACTATGGACATAATTAAAAGGCGGAGTTAAAGAAATAGTGACTGGAGGCGGACGAAGGATAGGCCGTGTATAGATTAGATTCCCGTGATCCTTAGCCAGGTGGGAGTGGTTAAGATGGACACAAAAAGACTCGGAAAGACTTAGACGGACACACAGAACAGAACTTTACTAGAAGGAAACTTAGCTGCAAAGAAGAACTTAGCTAGAAGAGAACTTAGCTGCAGGAAAACTTAGCTAGAGGTTAACTTAGACTCAGCACTTAGAGGAACTTAAGGGGCCAGTGTTGGGGAGTGTAGAACACTCCAAGGTATGAAGACAGCTTCACAAGGGAGGAACACAATACAATACTGACGTTTCGGCCTGAGGCCTTTTTCAGAGTATAAGGACAACGTTGATGTGAGGTAACAGCATATATTGATTTGAGATACCGAATAGTTGATGTGAGGTAACGAATATGTTGATGTGAGATAACGAATATGTTGATGTGAGGTAACAAATAGTTGATGTGAGGTAACGAATAGTTGATGTGAGGTAACAGAATATGGTGATGCGAGGTAACGGAAATGTTGATGTGAAGTAACGAATATGTTGATGTGAGGTAACGAATATGTTGATGTGAGGTAACGAATATGTTGATGTGAGATAACGAATATGTTGATGTGAGGTAACGGATATGTTGATGTGAGGTAACGAATAGTTGATGTGAGGTAACGACTATGTTGATGTGAGGTAACGAATATTTGATGTGAGGTAACAGAATATGTTGATGTGAGGTAACGGATAGGTTGATGTGAGGTAACGAATATGTTGATGTGAGGTAACAGAATAGTTGATGTAAGGTAACAGATTATGTTGATGTGAGGTAACAGAATAGTTGATATGATGTAACGAATATGTTGATGTGAGGTAACGAATAGTGATATGGGGTAACGAATATGTTGATTTGAGATAGCGAATATGTTGATGTGAGGTAACAGAATAGTTGATGTGAGGTAACAGAATAGTTGATGTGAGGTAACAGCATATGTTGATTTGAGGTACCGAATAGTTGATGTGAGGTAACGAATATGTTGATGTGAGGTAACAGAATATGTTGATGTTAGGTAACAGAATAGTTGATGTTAGGTAAAAGAATATGTTGATGTGAGGTAACAGAATAGTTGATGTTAGGTAAAAGAATATGTTGATGTGAGGTAACAGAATAGTTGATGTTAGGTAACAGAATAGTTGATGTGAGGTAACAGAATATGTTGATGTGAGGTAACGGATATGTTGATGTGAAGTAACGAATATGTTGATGTGAGGTAACGAGTAGTTGATGTGAGGTAGCGAATATGTTGATGTGAGATAGCGAATATGTTGATGTGAGGTAGCGAATAGTTGATGTGAGGTAACGAATAGTTGATGTGAGATAGCGAATATGTTGATGTGAGGTAACGAATTTGTTAATGTGAGGTAACGAATAGTTGATGTGAGATAGCGAATATGTTGATGTGAGGTAGCGAATATGTTGATGTGAGGTAACGAATATGTTGATGTGAGGTAGCGAATATGTTGATGTGAGATAGCGAATATGTTGATGTGAGGTAACGAATATGTTGATGTGAGGTAACGAATATGTTGATGTGAGATAGCGAATATGTTGATGTGAGGTAGCGAATATGTTGATGTGAGGTAACGAATAGTTGATGTGAGTAACAAATAGTTGATGTGAGTAGCGAATATGTTGATGTGAGATAGCGAATATGTTGATGTGAGGTAGCGAATAGTTGATGTGAGGTAACGAATAGTTGATGTGAGATAGCGAATATGTTCATGTGAGGTAACAATTATGTTGATGTGAGGTAACAATTATGTTGATTTGAGGTAACAATTATGTTGATGTGAGGTAACAATTATGATGATGTGAGGTAACAATTATGTTGATGTGAGGTAACAAATATGTTGATGTGAGATAACAAATATGTTGATGTGAGATAGCGAATATGTTGATGCGAGGTAACATTATGTTCATGTGAGGTAACAATTATGTTGATGTGAGGTAACAGCCTATGTCGATGGCAAAGGCCGATGGAATGAACGAGAAAATAAAAGTGATCAGTGAAGCTTGGCCAGGGACGTAATGAACATCTGATGTGTTCAGCCAAACCAGAACCTCGTTAATTACAACTTGGCATGTGGCATAATCTTCATGAACCGAAATAAACTCTCCCTGCCCGACATTCTTAGCCACCTCTAGATGATGTCCGAATTGACCAAATTCAAATCCCAGGAGGTGAGAGATGGAGGTCACAGCTGGCTGTGCCAGCGGAGAGTTGCATCTTCAGTTTGAAACAAACAAAATTGGGGAAAGGACAAGGACAGTTGTCGACACGCAAACCGCGGGACTTTTGGCGTGAACGCTCAGAAACGGTAACTAGAGGAGGGGATATTTCTAGAACTCGCATCAATACATCAAGATCATTAATATGTATCAAGATGACAAGATAATATAGAGTACATATCAAGATGACAAGATAATTTAGAATATATATCAAGATGACAAGATAATGTAGCAACAATATCAGCTTTAACGTGATAAATACAGGCATCTCAACACCTGAACTCTGAAGTTAAGAAACATCAACACTTAAACTTTCAAAGTGTTCAATAATTTCATCAAAATAAGCTCTTTAGTCGAACATACAGATCAACAATTAAACTCTCCAGTCGAACATACAGCTCAACAATTAAACTCTCCAGTCGAACATACATCTCAACAATTAAACTCTCCAGTCGAACATACATCTCAACAATTAAACTTTCCAGTCGAACATACATCTCAACAATTAAACTCTCCAGTCGAACATACATCTCAACAATTAAACTCTCCAGTCGAACATACATCTCAACAATTAAACTTTCCAGTCGAACATACATCTCAACAATTAAACTCTCCAGTCGAACACACATCTCAACAATTAAACTCTCCAGTCGAACATACATCTCAACAATTAAACTCTCCAGTCGAACATACATCTCAACAACTAAACTCTCCAGTCGAACATACACCAAAGCAATTAAACTCCCGGGTAATACAGTCGCCTCAACATTCAATCCATCAAGTACTGAACCATAGGAACTGCATTTCACGAAGACACGGACATTCAGAAAATATGATCCAGACAAGGCAATTACATCAGGTGTAGTTTGTTCCTCTTACTAAAGGCCATCACATCAGTTGTATTTGCTTGTTTATTCCTCTTACTAAAGGCCATCACATCAGTTGTATTTGCTTGTTTGTTCCTCTTATTAAAGGCCATCACATCAGTTGTATTTGCTTGTTTATTCCTCTTACTAAAGGCCATCACATCAGTTGTATTTGCTTGTTTGTTCCTCTTACTAAAGGCGATCACCTAAGTTGTATTTGCTTGTTTGTTCCTCTTACTAAAGGCGATCACGTAAGTTGTATTTGCTTGTTTATTCCTCTTACTAAAGGCGATCACCTAAGTTGTATTTGCTTGTTTGTTCCTCTTACTAAAGGCGATCACCTCAGTTGTATTTGCTTGTTTGTTCCTCTTACTAAAGGCGATCACCTAAGTTGTATTTGCTTGTTTGTTCCTCTTACTAAAGGCGATCACCTCAGTTGTATTTGCTTGTTTGTTCCTCTTACTAAAGGCGATCACCTCAGTTGTATTTGCTTGTTTGTTCCTCTTACTAAAGGCGATCACTCGGTTGTATTTGCTTGTTTGTTCCTCTTACTAAAGGCGCTCACCTCAGTTGTATTTGCTTGTTTGTTCCTCTTACTAAAGGCCATCACCTCAGTTGTATTTGCTTGTTTGTTCCTCTTACTAAAGGCGATCACCTCAGTTGTATTTGCTTGTTTGTTCCTCTTACTAAAGCCATCACCTCAGTTGTATTGCTTGTTTGTTCCTCTTACTAAAGGCCATCACCTCAGTTGTATTTGCTTGTTTGTTCCTCTTACTAAAGGCCATCACCTCAGTTGTATTTGCTTGTTTGTTCCTCTTACTAAAGGCCATCACCTCAGTTGTATTTGCTTGTTTGTTCCTCTTACTAACGGCGATCACCTCGGTTTTACTAGTTCCTTCCCCTTGTCAAGGGAATGCTGGGATTCGAGACTTTAATTGTAGCCAGAACGCTCAGTTTAGAATACTTCCGGTATGATCGTGTACAAGTACACACAAGCGAGTCTTGGACAATGACCTTAGGGTCTCAATTGTTTTAGCGAGATCCTTCCTGTAATTTTAACAATGAACTGGAAATTATACGTTCCGGAAATTACCGAATTCTGTGTGGACAGGTTAAGCGTACTGTCAATATCCGGCCAATGTTTCGCGACCAACAATACGTCTCGAGAAAACTTAAACTTGATTAGTGGAGAGGTCGCTGAGTGGACACGGAGGAAAGATATAAGACATAGAAGTGTCACAACCATTCATTCGTTTATTCTTTTCTTTTTTTCTTTCTTTCTTTTCCTCTTCAGGATTTAATAGATTCCGACTTCAGACATCTACCAACATTTGGTTTCAGTATAGAGGCTGTCTAAAACATTCATTCTGATGTAGTGTCTGATACAATCATTCATTCTGATGTAGTGTCTGATACAATCATTCATTCTGATACAGTGTCTGATACAATCATTCATTCTGATATAGTGTCTGATACAATCATTCATTCTGATATAGTGTCTGATACAAACATTCATTCTGATTTAGTGTCTGATACAAACATTCATTCTGATTTAGTGTCTGATACAAACATTCATTCTGATATAGTGTCTGATACAATCATTCATTCTGATTTAGTGTCTGATACAATCATTCATTCTGATTTAGTGTCTGATACAATCATTCATTCTGATATAGTGTCTGATACAAACATTCATTCGATTTAGTGTCTGATACAATCATTCATTCTGATTTAGTTTCTGATACAATCATTCATTCCGATTTAGTGTCTGATACAATCATTCATTCTGATTTAGTGTCTGATACAAACTTCCATTCTGATTTAGTGTCTGATACAATCATTCATTCCGATTTAGTGTCTGATACAATCATTCATTCCGATTTAGTGTCTGATACAAACATTCATTCTGATTTAGTGTCTGATACAAACATTCATTCTGATTTAGTGTCTGATACAAACATCCATTCTGATTTAGTGTCTGATACAATCATTCATTCTGATTTAGTGTCTGATACAATCATTCATTCTGATTTAGTGTCTGATACAAACATTCATTCCGATTTAGTGTTTGATACAATCATTCATTCCGATTTAGTGTCTGATACAATCATTCATTCCGATTTAGTGTTTGATACAATCATTCATTCCGATTTAGTGTTTGATACAATCATTCATTCCGATTTAGTGTTTGATACAAACATTCATTCCGATTTAGTGTTTGATACAATCATTCCTTCCGATTTAGTGTTTGATACAATCATTCATTCCGATTTAGTGTTTGATACAATCATTCATTCCGATTTAGTATCTGATACAAACATTCATTCTTATTTGGTGTCTGATACAATCATTCATTCCGATTTAATGTCTGATACAAACATTCATTCTGATTTAGTGTCTGATACAAACATTCATTCTGATTTAGTGTCTGATACAAACATTCATTCCGATTTAGTGTCTGATACAATCATTCATTCCGATTTATTGTCTGATACAAACATTCATTCTGATTTATTGTCTGAGAGAAACATCCATTCCGATTTAATGTCTGATACAAACATTTATTCTGATTTAGTGTCTGATACAATCATTTATTCTGATTTAGTGTCTGATACAAACATTCATTCTGATTTAGTTTCTCAAACAAACATTAATTCTGATTTAGTGTCTGATACAAACATTAATTTCGATTTAGAGTCTGATACAAACATTCATTTCGATTTGTTGTCTGATACAAACATTCATTCTGATTTAGGGTCTGATACAAACATCCATTCCGATTTATTGTCTGATACAAATATTCATTCTGATTTAGTGTCTCAAACAAACATTCATTCTGATTTAGTGTCTGATACAAACATTCATTCCGATTTATTGTCTGATACAAACATTCATTCTGATTTAGTGTCTCAAACAAACATTCATTCTGATTTAGTGTGTGATACAAACATTCATTCCGATTTATTGTCTGATACAAACATTCATTCTGATTTAGTGTCTCAAACAAACATTCATTATGATTTAGTGTCTGATACAAACATTCATTCTGATGTAGTGTCTGATACAAACATTTATTCTGATATAGTGTCTGATACAAACATTCGTTTTGGAGTTAGTGTCTGATACAATCATTCATTCTGATTTAGTGTCTAATACAATCATTCATTCTGATGTAGTGTCTGATACAAACATTCAATCAGATTTAGTGTATGATACAATCATTCATTCTGATTTAGTGTCTGATACAAACATTCATTCTGATTTAGTGTCGGATACAAACATTCATTCTGATGTAGTGTCTGATACAAACATCCATTTTGATTTAGTGTCTGATACAAACATCCATTCTGATGTAGTGTCTGATACAAACATTCATTCTGATTTAGTGTCTGATACAATCATTCAATCTGTTTAGTGTCTGAGAGAAATATTCGATCTGTTTTAGTGTCTGAGAGAAATATTCAATCTGTTTTAGTGTCTGAGAGAAATATTCAATCTGTTTTAGTGTCTGAGAGAAATATTCAATCTGTTTTAGTGTCTGAGAGAAATATTCAATCTGTTTTAGTGTCTGAGAGAAATATTCAGTCTGTTTTAGTGTCTGAGAGAAATAGTCAATCTGTGTTAGTGTCTGATACAAACATTCACTCTGTTTTAGTGTCTGATACAAACATTCATTCTGTTTTAGTTTCTTATACAAACATTCATTCTGTTTTAGTGTCCGATACAAACATTCATTCTGATTTAGTGTCTGATACAGACATTCATTCTGATTTAGTGTCTGATACAAACATTCATTCCGATTTAGTGTCTGGTATAGGTCTGTTTTCACCTCTATGGCTCTTTCTTCAAAAGATCCTATGAGATATATCACATTGCTCGTTCATTTACCTCCAACAAAACCACACTGTTCATCGCTAATTTCTGGACTGATTTTGTTTCGCACTCTTCGCATGATGATTCTTAGTAATATCTTAGTCATATGACTCATAAGGCTTATTGTGCGATGATCATCGCATTCAATCGCACCCGATTTCTTTGGCAGGGCTATGAATATTGATTTGGGCAGGTCGTCTGGTATATATCCGCTGTTGTAGATATCATTCAATATTTTTGTTATTATTTCTATTCCAAAATCACCCATGGCTTCAATCTCTTCTTTAGTTATATTATTTGGTCCGGGAGCTTTTCCTGCTTTCATATTGTGCAAGGCGTCTTCCACTTCTTCTCTGAGTATTTCTGGTCCTTCTCCATTATCCTTAATATTTACTTCTGTTTGTTCATCATTATAAAGGTCTTAATGTACTCTGTCCATCGTTCCCTTATGTTTTCTTGATCAATCAACAGTTCTCCTTCCTTGATCTTAGACATCCATTTTTTGATTGCGTTTTTCTTCCTGTTAATTCCTCAATTTGTTTGTACATAGCTTTAGCATCTCCTTTTGTTGCATTTCAATCTCTTTACATCTCTCTTTTAGCCATGCTTCTTTTTCTTCATTGCATTTTAATACAATGTCTTTATTTAATCTCTTATACTCATCTTTATTTTCTTTATTTCTTCTTCTTGTATCCATTAGCTGCAAAATGTCATCTGTCATCCATTTCTTTCTTGAATTTGTCCTCACTGGTGGTATGAACTCTTTTGATGTTTGTTGCATTGATTCTTTTAGTATTTCCCACTGTTCATCGATGCTTTGTATCTTATCTATTGCATTGTACCGGTTCTGAATTGTGATTTTATATTTGTCTTGCAGCTTCTTGTCTTCTTGATTGGTACAATCATCGAGTGCCATCTCCGCAACGAAGGTTGGCTACCATGGAGCGCCATTCTGCTCTGTCTCTTGCTTTGATGGTGCAGGTTGTCATAGGCTGGTGTGTCCATCGTTTGATGGACGAGTCGAATCTCTCTCGCTCGGTGCCACCTAACTTGCTCGTTGTCGCTGACTGCGCACTACACTCTGATTCATGCTTCTGATGACGTCTACACTTGTTAACACAATATTATGGGTTATCACTGAAATTGTTCGTTGCTGCCACATGCAGAACTACATTCTAACTTCATACTCCTGATAACGTCTAAACTTTGTGACTCTATGTCACGGATTGTCACTGAACCTAGTGTTGCTGCTAACTGCAGAACTATTCTCTGACTTCATGCTCCTAATTAAGCCTAAACTTTGTAACACTATGTCACGGGTTATCACTGCAATTGTTCGGTGATGCTAACTGCAGAACTATCCTCTAACTTCATGCTCCTAGCCTAATTTTGTGAAAACTCCTTCACGGCTCAACACTTAACTGTTCGTTGTTGCTAACTGCACAACTACCTTCTAACTTCATGCTACAGATGAAACCTAATCTGTGAAACTATCTCACTGACTGTCATTGAAATGGTTGGTGCTGATAACTCCCTTAACTATCCTATCAATTACCCTAACACACGTTTTACTTGTCCCTGCTCCAGGAATACGGTCCGTTCTATGCAGTTACTACGCACAAATGCCTGGACCTCCCACTTTGTTGTGTACTAACACTCTGCTCCCGGTACCGGTTGTAACACACGCAAACACACAACCGTCCGCATAGAGCCCTCGTTCAATCTCGAATGAATGTTCCTAACTCACCCTTTGTCTAACCTTCTGTCCTTCCACCAATCACTCCCCGTTTTACACTTTTGCCTCGTTCCTGATTGTGTTTCACGATTCTCGTGAGTCACGATGTGTCATTCCTTACTTTTACTCATTTTTCCCGTGGGCTCAGTAATTCTCTCTTAGTTCACTTTTCTCATTTCCCCACGATTTCTCCTATCTCACTCCCATCTTATCAATCACTGCTACAGTCTAATGTTCATGTTTCTGCACCATATAGGAATGTTGAGAAGATGTAACATTTGCTATTCATAGTTTTAGCCCTGGTGTTATTTGTCTTGATGTTAGTATATTTTTCATGACATTAAAATAATTACTTTTTGTCTTTCCTATTCTTTTGTTTATTTCAGTTGTACATTTTCGATCACTGGTTATAGTATGGCCAAGGTAGTTGTAGTTCTGAACTGTCTCAAGGTCTATTCCTTCAATTTTGATATCCACTTGTGGGTTTTGAGTATTTTCTTTGTTTATGATCATAATTTTAGTCTTTTTGATATTCATATCTTGTCCATATTTTTTGCTTGTTATGTTTATTTCATTAAATAATTGTTGTAGATCGTTAGGATTTCTGCTAGTAGAACATTATCGTCAGCATATCTTAGGTTATTGAGTGGTTTATTACCTTTTGATAATTACGATACGTGATTTGTCCATCACCTTTTGATGACTGCAATAATTAATTGCCCCATTACCTTTGTTGATTGACAAAGTTGATTGGCCCATCACAACAGATCACGCGGAGGAAAACAAATGTATCACCTTCACAACGACAATCCCAGCACCGATGACAAGCCCACGAACGATGACAAGCCCACCAACGATGACAAACCCACACCCGATGACAAACCCACCACCGATGACAAGCCCAACACCAATGACATGCCCAGCACCGTTGACAAGCCCACCAACGATGACAAACCCACACCCGATGACAAGCCCAGCACCGATGACAAGCCCACCAACGATGACAAACCCACACCCGATGACAAGCCCAGCACCGATGACAAGCCCAGCACCGATGATAAGCCTACCACCGATGACAAGCCTACCACCGATGACAAGCCCAGCACCGATGACACGCCTACCTCCGATGACAAGCCCACCACCGATGACAAGCCCAGCACCGATGACAAGCCCACCACCGATGACAAGCCCAGCACCGATGACAAGCCCAGCACCGATGACAAGCCTACCACCGATGACAAGCCTAGCACCGATGACATGCCCAGCACCGATGACATGCCTACCACCGATGACAAGCCCACCACCGATGACATGCCAAGCACCGATGACAAGCCTACCTCCGATGACATGCCCAGCACCGATGACAAGCCTACCTCCGATGACAAGCCCACCACCGATGACAAGCCCACCACCGATGACAAGCTCAGCACCGATGACATGCCCAGCACCGATGACAAGTCCAGCACCGATGACAAGCCCACCACCGATGACATGCCTAGCACCGATGACAAGCCCACCACCGATGACAAGCTCAGCACCGATGACATGCCCAGCACCGATGACAAGCCCACCACCGATGACAAGCCCAGCACCGATGACATGCCCAGCACCGATGACATGCCCAGCACCGATGACATGCCCACCAACGATGACAAACCCACACCCGATGACAAGCCCAGCACCGATGACATGCCCAGCACCGATGACAAGCCCAGCACCGATGACAAGCTCAGCACTGATGACAAGCCCAGCACCGATGACATGCCCAGCACCGATGACAAGCCCACCACCGATGACATGCCCAGCACCGATGACATGCCCACCACCGATGACATGCCAAGCACCGATGACAAGCCCACCACCGATGACAAGCCCAGCACCGATGACATGCCCAGCACCGATGACATGCCCAGCACCGATGACATGCCCAGCACCGATGACAAGCTCAGCACCGATGACATGCCCAGCACCGATGACAAGCCCAGCACCGATGACAAGCCCAGCACCGATGACAAGCCCACCACCGATGACAAGCCCAGCACCGATGACAAGCCCACCACCGATGACATGCCCAGCACCGATGACAAGCCCAGCACCGATGACAAGCCCAGCACCGATGACAAGCCCACCACCGATGACATGCCCAGCACCGATGACATGCCCAGCACCGATGACATGCCTAGCACCGATGACAAGCCCAGCACCGATGACAAGCTCAGCACCGATGACATGCCCAGCACCGATGACAAGTCCAGCACCGATGACAAGCCCACCACCGATGACATGCCTAGCACCGATGACAAGCCCACCACCGATGACAAGCCCAGCACCGATGACATGTCCAGCACCGATGACAAGCCCACCACCGATGACAAGCCCAGCACCGATGACATGCCCAGCACCGATGACATGCCCAGCACCGATGACATGCCCACAACGATGACAAACCCACACCCGATGACAAGCCCAGCACCGATGACAAGCCCACCACCGATGACAAGCCCAGCACCGATGACAAGCTCAGCACTGATGACAAGCCCAGCACCGATGACATGCCCAGCACCGATGACAAGCCCACCACCGATGACATGCCCAGCACCGATGACATGCCCACCACCGATGACATGCCAAGCACCGATGACAAGCCCACCACCGATGACAAGCCCAGCACCGATGACATGCCCAGCACCGATGACATGCCCAGCACCGATGACATGCCCAGCACCGATGACAAGCTCAGCACCGATGACATGCCCAGCACCGATGACAAGCCCAGCACCGATGACAAGCCCAGCACCGATGACAAGCCCACCACCGATGACAAGCCCAGCACCGATGACAAGCCCACCACCGATGACATGCCCAGCACCGATGACAAGCCCAGCACCGATGACAAGCCCAGCACCGATGACAAGCCCACCACCGATGACATGCCCAGCACCGATGACATGCCCACCACCGATGACATGCCCACCACCGATGACATGCCCAGCACCGATGACAAGCCCAGCACCGATGACAAGCCCAGCACCGATGACAAGCCAGCACCGATGACAAGCCCACCACCGATGACAAGCCCACCACCGATGACAAGCCCACCACCGATGACAAGCCACCACCGATGACAAGCTCAGCACCGATGACAAGCTCAGCACCGATGACAAGCCCAGCACCGATGACAAGCCCAGCACCGATGACAAGCCCAGCACCGATGACAAGCCCACCACCGATGACAAGACCACCACCGATGACAAGCCCACCACCGATGACAAGCCCAGCACCGATGAGAAGCTCAGCACCGATGACAAGCTCAGCACCGATGACAAGCCCAGCACCGATGACATGTCCACCACCGATGACATGCCAAGCACCGATGACAAGCCCACCACCGATGACAAGCTCAGCACCGATGACAAGCCCAGCACCGATGACAAGCCCACCACCGATGACAAGACCACCACCGATGACAAGCTCAGCACCGATGACATGCCCACCACCGATGACAAGCCCAGCACCGATGACAAGCCCACCACCGATGACAAGCTCAGCACCGATGACAAGCCCAGCACCGATGACAAGCCCAGCACCGATGACAAGCCCAGCACCGATGACAAGCCCATCACCGATGACGAGCCCAGCACCGATGACAAGCCCACCACCGATGACAAGCCCAGCACCGATGACAAGACCACCACCGATGACAAGCTCAGCACCGATGACATGCCCACCACCGATGACAAGCCCACCACCGATGACAAGCCCAGCACCGATGACAAGCTCAGCACCGATGACAAGCTCAGCACCGATGACAAGCTCAGCACCGATGACATGCCCAGCACCCCGATACAAATGCTAAATGGAGCCATGCCGCTACCAGATCGTCTTGCTGTCTTTGATTCCACAATTTTCAGAACAAAATGATGATGGTCGAACACACACACATCAACACACGGCACGCACGCCCACACACTCATCTAGCTTGACATCCACAAACAATGAGTTCACAAACAAAATGAAGCAATCCAGTTTCTTGACAGGAAACATTTGATCGGTTCCGGATCTGAGCGAATCTGTGCAAGTGAAGATCAAATATCGAATGTACACACTAACCAACATTATGGCGGGCTTCGGGTGGCGTTGCTGGCATCGTGTAAGAAAACAACATAAAACGTAATGGAGCAGCTAAACTAATAGGAAGACAAGGCAAATTGAGACGTTTCTGCTAAAACCTTCAACAGGTTTAACAAACAAACAACTCCAATTAAACAAAAAATCCAAGTCAGAAAACATAACACTGATCTAAAAGATTAAATTAACAGAAAGAGACAATGACCAGGACTTACTTAGTGGTTGGTTATAAGATTATTGGACAATAGGACATGTAGGATTTACTTAGTGGTTGGTTATAAGATTATTGGACAATAGGACATGTAGGATTTACTTAGTGGTTGGTTATAAGATTATTGGACAATAGGACATGTAGGATTTACTTAGTGGTTGGTTATAAGATTATTGGACAATAGAACATGTAGGATTTATTTAGTGGTTGGTTATAAGATTATTGGACAATAGAACATGTAGGATTTATTTAGTGGTTGGTTATAAGATTATTGGACAATAGAACATGTAGGATTTATTTAGTGGTTGGTTATAAGATTATTGGACAATAGAACATGTAGGATTTATTTAGTGGTTGGTTATAAGATTATTGGACAATAGGACATGTAGGACTTACTTAGTGGTTGGTTATAAGATTATTGGACAATAGGACATGTAGGATTTCACTGGACCAAAGGAGGCAAAGAGTCAATCATTATAACGGGGTCTTATGAGGATGGATGAAAGGGGGTGTCCCACAGGCTGCGAGGAACTAGAAACAGAGAGACAAGATAAGGGTGGCAAGGGGACAGAAATACAGGTGAGATAATAAAGATAACGTAAGGGGACTAGGGATATGGGACACAGAAATACAGGTGAGATAATAAAGATAACGTAAGGGGACTAGGGATATGGGACACAGAAATACAGGTGAGATAATAAAGATAACGTAAGGGGACTAGGGATATGGGACACAGAAATACAGGTGAGATAATAAAGATAACGTAAGGGGACTAGGGATATGGGACACAGAAAATAAAGGGAGAGGATACAAGTAATTAAAGAAAAGATTGAACAAAGTTTAATCCTCTCGGGTGGAGAGTGCCGGGCTATAAGTCGGTTCTCAAAGGCGAACAGGTGGTGGGTATCAGAGGAACAAAAGATGATGCCAGTAACACAGAAGTCAAGTCATGAGAGGAACAAGAGATGATGCCATATAACGAGAAAGTCATCAAAGGAACAATAGATGATGTCAGTAACACAGAAGTCATGAGAGGAACAATAGATGATGCCAGTAGCACAGAAGTCATGAGAGGAACAATAGATGATGTCAGTAACACAGAAGTCATGAGAGGAACAATAGATGATGCCAGTAACACAGAAGTCATGAGAGGAACAATAGATGATGTCAGTAATATTGAAGTCATGAGAGGAACAATAGATGATGTCAGTAACACAGAAGTCATCAAAGGAACAAGAGATGATGTCAGTAACACAGAAGTCATCAAAGAACAATAGATGATGCCAGTAACACAGAAGTCATCAAAGGAACAATAGATGATGCCAGTAACACAGAAGTCATGAGAGGAACAATAGATGATGCCAGTAACACAGAAGTCATCAAAGGAACAATAGATGATGTCAGTAACACAGAAGTCATGAGAGGAACAATAGATGATGTCAGTAGCACAGAAGTCATGAGAGGAACAATAGATGATGTCAGTAGCACAGAAGTCATGAGAGGAACAATAGATGATGCCAGTAACACAGAAGTCATCAGAGGAACAATAGATGATGTCAGTAACACAGAAGTCATGAGAGGAACAATAGATGATGTCAGTAGCACAGAAGTCATGAGAGGAACAATAGATGATGTCAGTAATATGGAAGTCATGAGAGGAACAATAGATGATGCCAGTAACACAGAAGTCAGGAGAGGAAAAATAGATGATGTCAGTAACACAGAAGTCATCAGAGGAACAATAGATGATGCCAGTAACACAGAAGTCATGAGAGGAACAATAGATGATGTTAGTAACACAGAAGTCATGAGAGGAACAATAGATGATGCCAGTAACACAGAAGTCAGGAGAGGAACAATAGATGATGTCAGTAACACAGAAGTCATCAGAGGAACAATAGATGATGTTAGTAGCACAGACGTCATGAGAGGAACAATAGATGATGCCAGTAACACAGAAGTCATCAAAGGAACAAGAGATGATGCCAGTAACACAGAAGTCATGAGAGGAACAATAGATGATGCCAGTAACACAGAAGTCATCAAAGGAACAATAGATGATGCCAGTAACACAGAAGTCATCAGAGGAACAATAGATGATGTCAGTAACACAGAAGTCATCAAAGGAACAATAGATGATGCCAGTAACACAGAAGTCATCAGAGGAACAATAGATGATGCCAGTAACACAGAAGTCATCAAAGGAACAATAGATGATGCCAGTAACACAGAAGTCATCAAAGGAACAATAGATGATGCCAGTAACACAGAAGTCATGAGAGGAACAATAGATGATGCCAGTAACACAGAAGTCATCAGAGGAACAATAGATGATGCCAGTAACACAGAAGTCATCAAAGGAACAAGAGATGATGTCAGTAACACAGAAGTCATCAGAGGAACAATAGATGATGCCAGTAACACAGAAGTCATCAGAGGAACAAGAGATGATGCCAGTAACACAGAAGTCATCAGAGGAACAATAGATGATGCCAGTAACACAGAAGTCATCAGAGGAACAATAGATGATGCCAGTAACACAGAAGTCATCAGAGGAACAATAGATGATGCCAGTAACACAGAAGTCATCAGAGGAACAATAGATGATGCCAGTAACACAGAAGTCATCAGAGGAACAATAGATGATGCCAGTAACACAGAAGTCATCAAAGGAACAAGAGATGATGTCATTAACACAGAAGTCATCAAAGGAACAAGAGATGATGTCAGTAACACAGAAGTCATGAGAGGAACAATAGATGATGTCAGTAACACAGAAGTCATCATAGGTATTATAGCCTGGTGATCTAAAATGGGATGAGACAGGAGTGCCAGAGTCATGTTTGATGTTATGTAAGTGCTCACGGATTCTAACCCATAAGCGTCGACCTGTTAGACGAGTAGTAGGGTCAGAGTGGAGGATAGGGATATGTCATTTGAGGATCCAGGGTGAAGGATAGGGATATCGCATTTGAGGATCCAGGGTGGAGGATAGGGATATTTCATTTGAGGATCCAGGATGGAGGATAGGGATATGTCATTTGAGGATCCAGGGTGGAGGATAGGGATATGTCATTTGAGGATCCAGGGTGGAGGATAGGGATATGTCATTTGAGGATCCAGGGTGGAGGATAGGGATATGTCATTTGAGGATCCAGGGTGGAGGATAGGGATATGTCATTTGAGGATCCAGGGTGGAGGATAGGGATATGTCATTTGAGGATCCAGGGTGGAGGATAGGGATATGTCATTTGAGGATCCGGGGTGAAGGATAGGGATATGTCATTTGAGGATCCAGGGTGCAGCCAGATTGTGAGGGTAAGAGAGAGAGAACAATTCTGTTAGAAGAAGGGTGGATGGTGGGGGTAAGAGTGAGAGAACAATTCTGTTAGAAGAAGGGTGGATGGTGGGGGTAAGAGTGAGAGAACAATTCTGTTAGAAGAAGGGTGGATGGTGGGGGTAAGAGCTAGGGTCCAGGTAATAGGGAGAACTTTTAGAAGAGCAGATTACATGATAGATTACAGGACAGAGTACATGATAGATTACAGGACAGAGTACAGGATAGATTACAGGACAGAGTACAGGACAGATTACAGGACAGAGTACATGATAGATTACAGGACAGAGTACAGGATAGATTACAGGACAGAGTACAGGATAGATTACAGGACAGAGTACAGGATAGATTACATGACAGAACCCAGAACAGATTACAGAATAGATTACAGGACAGAGTACAGGATAGATTACAGGACAGAGTACAGGATAGATTACATTACAGAGTACAGGATAGATTACAGGACAGAGTACAGGATAGATTACATTACAGAGTACAGGATAGATTACAGGACAGAGTACAGGATAGATTACATGACAGAACCCAGAACAGATTACAGAATAGATTACAGGACAGAGTACAGGATAGATTACAGGACAGAGTACAGGATAGATTACAGGACAGAGTACAGGATAGATTACAGGACAGAGTACAGGATAGATTACATTACAGAGTACAGGATAGATTACAGGACAGATTACAGAATAGATTACATGACAGATTACATGATAGATTACATGACAGATTACATGATAGATTACAGGACAGATTACAGGATATGTTACAGGACAGATTACAGGATATGTTATAGGACAGATTACAGGACAGATTACAGGATATGTTACAGGACAGATTACAGGATATGTTACAGGACAGATTACAGGACAGATTACAGGATATGTTACAGGACAGATTACAGGACAGATTACAGGATAGGTTACAGGACAGATTACAGGACAGATTACAGGACAGATTACAGGACAGATTACAGGAAATGTTACAGGACAGATTACAGGACAGATTACAGGACAGATTACAGGACAGATTACAGGACAGATTACAGGATAGGTTACAGAATAGATTACAGGATAGGTTACATGACAGATTACAGGACAGATTACAGGACAGATTACAGGACAGATTACATGATAGGTTACAGGATAGGTTACAGAATATATTACAGGACAGATTACAGGACAGATTACAGGACAGATTACAGGACAGATAACAGGATAGGTTACAGAATATATTACAGGACAGATTACAGGACAGGTTACAGGACAGATTACAGGACAGATAACAGGATAGGTTACAGGACAGATTACAGGACATATTACATGATAGATTACAGGACAGATTACAGGACAGCTTACAGGACCGATTGCAGGAGAGGTTACATGACAGATTACAGGGCATATTACATGATAGATTACAGGACAGATTACAGGACAGATTACATGACAGATTACAGGCAAGTTTACATGATAGATTACAGGATAGATTATAGGAAAGATTACATGATAGATTACAGGAAAGATTACATGATAGATTACAGGATAGATTACAGGAAAGATTACATGATAGATTACAGGATATATTACAGGACAGATTACAGGACAGATTACAGGAAAGATTATGTGATAGATTACAGGACAGATTACAGGACATATTACATGGAAAGACGTCGACGATAGAATTCCAACATAAGGTGGACCTGTTGGAGAAAGTCGTTTTTGTCCCAGAGGTGTGTGAGGCGTAGGAGTTGGGAAAATACTATAGAATCAGGACAGGTTTGAAGGTGAGAAAATAGGAATAGAGGAGGTAGGAGTGGTCACCTGTAGGGTTATACAAGAATTGAAATTGTGTTAGGTAGCCACTAGACTTGAGCGATACAGCGATAGGTTCTTGTCAATACAAGAATTGAAATTGTGTAAGGTAGCCACTAGACTTGAGCAATACAGCGATAGGTTCTTGTCAATACAAGAATAGAAATTGTGTAAGGTAGCCACTAGACTTGAGCAATACAGCGATAGGTTCTTGTCAATACAAGAATTGAAATTGTGTAAGGTAGCCACTAGACTTGAGCAATACAGCGATAGGTTCTTGTCAATACAAGAATAGAAATTGTGTAAGGTAGCCACTAGACTTGAGCAATACAGCAATAGGCTCTTGTCAATACAAGAATTGAAATTGTGTAAGGTAGCCAATAGACTTGAGCGATACAGCGATAGGTTCTTGTCAATACAAGAATTGAAATTGTGTAAGGTAGCCACTAGACTTGAGCAATACAGCAATAGGCTCTTGTCAATACAAGAATTGAAATTGTGTAAGGTAGCCACTAGACTTGAGCAATACAGCAATAGGCTCTTTCAATACAAGAATTGAAATTGTGTAAGGTAGCCACTAGACTTTAGCAATACAGCAATAGGCTCTTGTTAATACAAGAATTGAAATTGTGTAAGGTAGCCACTAGACTTGAGCAATACAGCAATAGGCTCTTGTCAATACAAGAATTGAAATTGTGTAAGGTAGCCACTAGACTTGAGCAATACAGCAATAGGCTCTTGTCAATACAAGAATTGAAATTGTGTAAGGTAGCCACTAGACTTTAGCAATACAGCAATAGGCTCTTGT
Organism: Megaustenia siamemsis; assembly: GCA_032433765.1. NCBI lineage: Eukaryota > Metazoa > Mollusca > Gastropoda > Stylommatophora > Ariophantidae > Megaustenia > Megaustenia siamemsis. The sequence continues at coordinate 81,489,298 of JAVIAB010000117.1, read as the reverse complement.
CAATACAAGAATTGAAATTGTGTAAGGTAGCCACTAGACTTGAGCAATACAGCAATAGGCTCTTGTCAATACAAGAATTGAAATTGTGTAAGGTAGCCACTAGACTTTAGCAATACAGCAATAGGCTCTTGTCAATACAAGAATTGAAATTGTGTAAGGTAGCCACTATCTATCTATCTATTTGACCTTTCGAGCCGTAACGGCCCATAGGGCGTAGACCAAGATACACCTTCTCCTATATGGATTTTTGTTCTAGCAGTTTTCTTTTAAAGATATTTTATCAAATCTCGCCATCTGTCTCTGTTCTGTGCAAGCAGTTCTATCTCATTGAGGGAGCCGACTCCTGCTGCTCTTGCCTCTCTCATCAATGTTCTTCTCAGTGTCTCCCTGGGTCTTCTCTTTTCTTTTACCTGTTGTTTCCATATGAGGGCTTGCTTTGCTATTCGGTTATTATCTCTTCTCATCACATGTCCAACGTATGACCATCGTCTTTTCTTTATTACTGAAGATATTAGTGGTTGATTGGCGATTGCTCTAATTTCCTCATTTGTTTTGAATTCGTTCCATGCTATACCAAGTATTTTCCTTAGACATTTATTTTCGAATGCGTTCAACTTTGTTTCTATATCTCTTGTTGCTTTCCAGCTTTCACACGCATACGTAAGGGTTGATAGTACATTTGATTTGAATAGCCTAAGTTTTGTGTTGTGGTGATAAGTTTTGATTTCCACAACTTTTCAAGGCTTCTGAAAGACATTGCTGCTTTAGCCAGTCTGATTTTAATTTCTTTGCTCGTATCCCTTCTCGATCAATGTGACTTCCAAGATAGATAAAGTGATCGATCTCTTCTACTGGTTTGTTTTCCATGTATATTTTGTCACCTGTTGGAATTAAACTAGTCATGACTTTAGTCTTTTCATGATTGATCTCAAGCCCAATTTTGCTGGCTATTGATGATAGTTCATTTGTGTTTTCCTGCATCGTTTTTATCTGACTGCTGATGAGAACTATGTCATCAGCAAAGTCGAGGTCCTCCAAATGGTCTCCTTGTATCCATTTGATGCCTTTATTACCAGTGCAGCATTTCTTCATTATGAAGTCCATAACAATTCCAAATAACAAGGGCGATAAAATACATCCTTGTTTAACCCCAGATTCTGTATCAGGTCTACGTTTCATTAACAACATCGTTTTACGATAGCGGCTTGTTAAACCTCTGATCAACGGTTATATACCAAGCAGGTAGCCACTAGACTTGAGCAATACAGCAATAGGCTCTTGTCAATACAAGAATTGAAATTGTGTAAAGTAGCCACTAGACTTGAGCAATAGGCTCTTGTCAATACAAGAATTGAAATTGTGTAAGGTAGCCACTAGACTTGAGCGATAGGCTCTTGTCAATGTTGACCTCGGGTGCTGTGGTAGCTGGCGGAGGGGAGGGAGGGAAATGTATATAGACTTTCATATTGTGAATGATTGAATGACTTGATCATATTGTGAATTATTGAATGACTTGATCATATTGTGAATGATTGAATGACTTGATCATATTGTGAATGATTCAGTTATTTTATCATATTGTGAATGATTGAATAATTTCATCATATTGTGAATGATTGAATTGCTTATCATATTGTGAATGATTCAATTATTTTATCATATTGTGAATGATTGAATTGCTTATCATATTGTGAATGATTGAACGACTTGATCATATTGTGAATGATTGAATGATTTGACCATATTGTGAATGATTTAATTGCTTATCATATGTGAATGATTCAATTATTTTATCATATTGTGAATAATTGAATGACTTGATCATATTGTGAATGATTGAACTATATTATCATATTGTGAATGATTGAATGATTTGACCATATTGTGAACGATTGAATGACTTTATCATATTGTGGTTGATTGAATGACTTGATCTTATTGTGAATGATTGAATGACTTGATCATATTGTGATTGATTGAATGACTTGATCTTATTGTGAATGATTGAATGACTTGATCATATTTTGAATGATTGAATTATTTTATCATATTGTGAATGATTGAATTATTTTATCATATTGTGAATTTTTGAACGATTTCATCATTATATGAATGATTGAATGACTTCATCATATTGTGAATTATTGAATGATTTGAACATATTGTTAATTATTGAATGATTTCATCATATTGTGAATGATTTAATGATTTTACCATATTGTGAATGATTGAAAGACTTGATCATATTGGGAATGATTGAATGATTTTATCATATTGTGAATGATTGAATGATTTCATCTTATTGTGAATGATTGAATGGCTTCATTATATCGCTAATGTTATACGTAGGGAGGTCAAAAAGTAATGCACACCAATTTTTTTCTCGGAAACTATTTGGGCAAAATGTGTGAAATTTTCACAGATTGTAGCTGAACATCCCCTTTACACTACCTATTTTTCAACATAATCTCCGTCCAAGCGTATTGCCTTACGCCAACGCGAAACTAGGTCATGAATGCCTCGTTTGTACCAAGTTTTGTCCTGCTCGCGTAGCCATTTTTAACTGCACGGATCACACCCTCATCATTGTCAAAGTGTGTCCCACGCAGGAATTTTTGAGTGGTCCAAACAGATGGAAATCTGAGGGAGCCAGATCAGGGCTGTAAGGAGTATGGGGCAGTACAGTCCAACCAAATTTGTTGATTGCTTCCCGTGTTACCAGACTTGTGTGAGGGCGTGCATTGTCATGTTGAAGCAACAAATCTGCAGATGGCTTATTAGGCCGAACTCTGTGGAACCGATTTTTGAGTTTTGTCAGTGTATTGATGTAAGCTGTCGAGTTGATTGTCTCACCTATTGTCATTACATCAACAAGAATCGCACCATCAATGTCCCAGAAGACAGTGATCATCACCTTTCCGGCTGATGGAGATGTTTGAATTTTTTTCTTTTTGGTGACTGCGGATGATGCCATTCCATTGACTGCATTTTTGTTTCAGGCTCATAATAATGTGCCCACGTTTCGTCACCGGTAACAATTTTTGACAAAACATTTCTCACTCAACACCGAAACGCTCCAACAATTCAGAACAGAATGTTTTCCTTTGAACTCTGTGATCATTTGTTAGGCACCGAGGAACCCATCGAGCGCAAATCTTTGAATATCCGAGAGTTTTAAAAATTGTGATTGCACTTCCCTTGCTGACTGTAAGCTGCAATGCCAATTGCTGACTAGTGATACGCCTATCCTTACGAATAATGGCATCAGCCCGGTTTAACATGTCTGTGCTGGTAGCCGAGGCAACACGTCCAGAACGCGGTAAATCATGCAGCTCCACTCGAACTCTTTCTGCAGCTTTAATTCTCTGAACCCAGCGACTAACTGTGCTCCTATCGACTGCAGAACATTTGTACATTGCACACAGTCGTTTATGAATGTTTGCCACAGTTTCTTTTTCCGCAACCAGAAATTCTATGACAATTCGCTGTTTGTAACGGACATTGTTGACAAGCTCCATTTTAACGGTTCATAGATTGCGTAATATTTATCAGAATGCTGTGCAATTTGGTACACATAATTGGAACATGTCATATTCCAAGTGTGCAAAATTTCATATTCCTATCTTTATTATTAGCCGAGAAAAAAATTGGTGTGCATTTCTTTTTGACCTCCCGTATTACATCAACCTTCACAACCAAATAAAAGTTGAACTGGTCAGCGTTGATCAAATAACAACAGATCCTATATACATAGACAAAGTAATTCTGGACAACAACCAAAGTTTCATTACCCCCGAGGTCAATCAAACGGTTGGCAGAAATGGGTACCAGGGTAGTACTCTGGGAAGGTGAGGAATGCCGCCTCGTATCCTGAGTTTCGATGCTTGAAGTGACATTGTCCAGAAGTCTCCGAACACTTCAGGATAGGCGATCGAATACATATGGGTAGAAACTGGCGTGCTAAGAGGCCGATTCACGTCTCGTTCTGTACCTTTACTAAGATACAATCTCAGCAAAGAGCTGCATGTCGTGTTATGTCAGGACAACAAGTCAAAGAGCTGGATGTCGTGTTATGTCAGGACAACAAGTCAAAGAACTGGATGTCGTATTATGTCAGGACAACAAGTCAAAGAGCTGCATGTCGTGTTATGTCAGGACAACAAGTCAAAGAGCTGGATGTCGTGTTATGTCAGGACAACAAGTCAAAGAGCTGGATGTCGTGTTATGTCAGGACAACAAGTCAAAGAGCTGCATGTCGTGTTATGTCAGGACAACAAGTCAAAGAGCTGGATGTCGTGTTATGTCAGGACAACAAGTCAAAGAGCTGCATGTCGTGTTATGTCAGGACAACAAGTCAAAGAGCTGCATGTCGTGTTATGTCAGGACCAACAAGTCAAAGAACTGGATGTCGTGTTATGTCAGGACAACAAGTCAAAGAGCTGCATGTCGTGTTATGTCAGGACAACAAGTCAAAGAACTGGATGTCGTGTTATGTCAGGACAACAAGTCAAAGAGCTGCATGTCGTGTTATGTCAGGACAACAAGTCAAAGAGCTGGATGTCGTGTTATGTCAGGACAACAAGTCAAAGAGCTGCATGTCGTATTATGTCAGGACAACAAGTCAAAGAGCGGCATGTCGTATTATGTCAGGACAACAAGTCAAAGAACTGGATGTTGTATTATGTCAGGACAACAAGTCAAAGAGCTGCATGTCGTGTTATGTCAGGCCACTGAGTCAAAGAGCTGCATGTCGTGTTATGTCAGGACAACAAGTCAAAGAGCTGCATGTCGTGTTATGTCAGGACAACAAGTCAAAGAGCTGCATGTCGTGTTATGTCAGGACAAGACGTCAAAGAGCGACTGGGTTGAAACCGTTAGCGACTCATAGCTGACTGTTTGCGTTAGTATCCGTAGTTAAGGAAAACCTGCTGCACCTACCTGCGGTGACCTGCCAACGACGAGCCGCCGACGCAATTTTGGTGTCAAGGAGAGAAAGCAATTCGGTAACATACATTGCGATGCTGGGCTCGGTTATGTCACGTGGGAAAGTGTAACAATCTCACAACCTCCTGTAAACCATAAGGGGACGAGACTACTCCCACTTGACGCCATTTTGAGGGCCGGTGTAGTAATAGTCGGGGAAGACTTCATGTAGCTGGTCAATGAAAGTTCTTATAGAAATGGAGGGTGAGAAAGTTGAAAGGTTTAGTTGAGTTTAGTTTAGTTTAGTTTAGTTTAGTTTTAGTTTAGTTTAGTTTAGTTTAGTTTAAGTATAGTTTAGTTTAGTTTAGTTTAGTTAAGTTTAGTTCAGTTCAGTTCAGTTTAGTTTAGGTTTAGTTTAGTTTAGTTTAGTTTAGTTTAGTTTAGTTTAGTTTAGTTTAGTTTAGTTTAGTTTAGTTTAGTTTAGTTTAGTTTAGTTTAGTTTAGTTTAGTTTAGTTTAGTTTAGTTTAGTTTAGGTTTAGGTTTAGTTTAGTTTAGTTTAGTTTAGTTTAGTTTAGTTTAGTTTAGTTTTAGTTTAGTTTAGGTTTAGGTTTAGTTTAGTTTAGTTTAGTTTAGTTTAGGTTTAGTTTAGTTTAGTTTAGTTAGTTTAGTTTAGTTTGTTTAGTTTTAGTTTAGTTTAGTTTAGTTTAGTTAGTTTAGTTTAGTTTAGTTTACGTTAGTTTAGTTTAGTTTAGTTTAGGTTTAGTTTAGTTTAGTTTAGTTTAGTTTAGTTTAGTTTAGTTTAGTTTAGTTTAGTTTTAGTTTTAGTTTAGTTTAGTTTAGTTTAGTTTAGGTTTAGTTTGTTTTAGTTTTAGTTTTAGTTTAGTTTAGTTTAGTTTAGTTTAGTTTAGTTTAGTTTAGTTTAGTTTTAGTTTGAGTTTAGTTTAGTTTAGTTTAGTTTTAGTTTTTAGTTTTAGTTTAGTTTAGTTTTAGTTTAGTTTAGTTTAGTTAGTTTTAGTTTTAGTTTACTTTAGTTTAGTTTAGTTTAGTTTAGTTTAGCTTAGTTTAGTTTAGTTTAGTTTTAGTTTAGTTTAGTTTAGTTTAGGTTAGTTTAGTTTAGTTTTGATTTAGTTTAGTTTAGTTTAGTTTAGTTTAGTTTAGTTTAGTTAGTTTTAGTTTTAGTTTAGTTTAGTTTTAGTTTAGTTTAGTTTAGTTTAGGTTTAGTTTAGTTTAGTTTTAGTTTTAGTTTAGTTTAGTTTAGGTTTAGTTTAGTTTAGTTTAGTTTAGTTTAGTTTAGTTTAGTTTAGTTTAGTTTAGTTTAGTTTAGTTTAGTTTAGTTTAGGTTTAGTTTAGTTTAGTTTTAGTTTTAGTTTAGTTTAGTTTAGGTTTAGTTTAGTTTAGTTTTAGTTTAGTTTAGTTTAGTTTAGTTTAGTTTAGTTTAGTTTAGTTTTAGTTTTAGTTTAGTTTAGTTTAGATTAGTTTTAGTATTAGTTTAGTTTAGTTTAGTTTTAGTTTTAGTTTTAGTTTAATTTAGTTTAGTTTAGTTTTAGTTTTAGTTTTAGTTTAGTTTAGTTTAGTTTTAGTTTTAGTTTAGTTTAGTTTAGATTAATTTAGTTTTAGTATTAGTTTAGTTTAATTTAGTTTAGTTTAGTTTCAGTTTAATTTAGTTTAGTTTCAGTTTAGTTTAGTTTAGTTTAGTTTAATTTAATTTAGTTTCAGTTTAGTTTAGTTTAGTTTAGTTTAGTTTAATTTAGTCTAGTTTAGTTTAGTTTAGTTTTAGTTTAGTTTTAGTTTAGTTTAGTTTAATTTAGTTTCAGTTTAGTTTAGTTTGGTTTCAGTTTAGTTTAGTTCTAGTTTAGTTTAGTTTAGTTTAGTTTAATTTAGTTTAGTTTAGTTTAGTTTAGTTTAGTTTAGTTTAGTTTAGTTTAGTTTAGTTTAGTTTAGTTTTAATTTTAGTTTTAGTTTAGTTTAGTTTAGTTTAGTTTAGTTTTAGTTTAGTTTCAGTTTGGTTTCACTTTAGTTTAATTTAGTTTCAGTTTAGCTTAGTTTAGTTTAATTTAGTTTCAGTTTAGTTTAGTTTAGTTTAGTTTCAGTTTAGTTTAGTTTAATTTAGTTTAGTTTATTTTAGTTTTAGTTTTGTTTAGTTTATTTTTAGTTTAGTTTAGTTTAGTTTAGTTTGTTTTAGTTTAGTTTAGTTTAGTTTAGTTTAGTTTAGTTTAGTTTAGTTTAGTTTAGTTTAGTTTAGTTAGTTTAGTTTTAGTTTAGTTTAGTTTAGTTTAGTTTTAGTTTAGTTTAGTTTAGTTTAATTTAGTCTAGTTTAGTTTAGTTTAGTTTTAGTTTAGTTTTAGTTTAGTTTTAGTTTAGTTTAGTTTAGTTTAGTTTAGTTTAGTTTAATTTAGTTTAGTTTAGTTTAGTTTAATTTAGTTTTAGTTTTAGTTTTAGTTTAGTTTTGTTTTGTTTTAGTTTAGTTTCAGTTTAGTTTCACTTTAGTTTAATTTAGTTTCAGTTTAGTTTAGTTTCAGTGTATTTTAGTTTAATTTTGTTTAGTTTATTTTAGTTTTAGTTTTAGTTTAGTTTAGTTTATTTTTAGTTTAGTTTAGTTTAGTTTGTTTTAGTTTAGTTTTGTTTAGTTTAGTTTAGTTTTAGTTTAGTTTAGTTTAGTTTTAGTTTAGTTTAGTTTAGTTTAGTTTAGTTTAGTTTAGTTTAGTTTAGTTTAGTTTAATTTAGTTTAGTTTAGTTTTAGTTTAGTTTAGTTTAGTTTTGTTAGTTTACTTTAGTTTAGTTTAATTTAGTTTAGTTTAGTTTAGTTTAGCTTAGCTTAGTTTAGTTTAGTTTAGTTTAGTTTAGTTTAGTTTAGTTTTAGTTTAATTTAGTTTGGTTTGGTTTAGTTTAGTTTAGTTTAGTTTAGTTTAGTTTAGTTTAGTTTAGTTTAGTTTAGTCAACAGGTTATCCTCATTGCACATCGAACAAATCCATAAGAGCTCAGATCTCCACCCATTAACTCTTTCCGCACGTTTAGCCGCACAGTGCGTCACGCTCAATGTGATTAGTTGAAACTGTCATGAAACCATATCCTTTGTACATGTCTGTTATCGTCTTGGTGTTGGTGAAATCTAAATCCTTCTTTAATTATCTCAATATTTATAGGTAATATGTTCAGTGTTAGATAAATATAAACATGCAGATTAATTTTTAAAACATCAACAATTTTGTCTCTGAAATCTCTGCCGCTAAATTGATGATGACCTTCCGTACTAAAAGAGTTAACATGTAGCGACTAACGTCACCGGTGTTGTGTTGGTTGACAAGTCTTCTGTGGATCCCTTTGTTGTGCTCCTTAGTTGTGCCATCTTCGACTTTGACATGATATATTGTAGTCTGCTCGCGGTTGCTGATTCGGGTCATTTTATTAAGATGGTGTTTCGTCCAGCTTCCTTGAGGGCATTCAGAATGTCAACCCGATCCATTTCCTTCCCCCACTCAACATCAGCCAATCTTGCAAGTCTGTCAACACTCTCATTACCTCTTACAAAAGTTGAAAGTGCGCTTTCGTAAAGAAAGTTTTCATTAAATTGGTGTCGAGAAAATAGAGAGAAGTGTTTTGTGAAAGAAAGTTTTCATTAAATTGGTGTCGAGAAAATAGAGAGAAGTGTTTTGTGAAAGAAAGTTTTCATTAAATTGGTGTCGAGAAAATAGAGAGAAGTGTTTTGTGAAAGAGAGTTTTCATTAAATTGGTGTCGAGAAAATAGAGAGAAGTGTTTTGTGAAAGAAAGTTTTCATTAAATTGGTGTCGAGAAAATAGAGAGAAGTGTTTTGTGAAAGAAAGTTTTCATTAAATTGGTGTCGAGAAAATAGAGAGAAGTGTTTTGTGAAAGAAAGTTTTCATTAAATTGGTGTCGAGAAAATAGAGAGAAGTGTTTTGTGAAAGAAAGTTTTGATCGAAATTGTTTTGAAAAAGTACAAAGACTTGAAATTCTGGCAAAGGGATATTTGATCAAACAACAATACAAAAGTGAAAACAGTGATGGGTCGATTGTACAGACAGAAACTTACGTGTGAGAGGATCGGTAAGTTCCATGCTCCTGCCAACATGGCCTCGTTCTGACATGAAGCCACCGAGCCGATGAAGCCGACCACTCCATCCCGCCACAGCGTGGACATGGCCATCAGGAGTCGTTGGTCTGCATGCGTGTGTCCCGGATCACATAGGTCAGGTTGTACCCGGGCACTAGTCGGCCCTGGTTGATCTTGTGAACGGCGTAGGAGAGCGCCCCAGACACGAGCTTCCAGTCCTTGTTGATTGTGAAGTGCCTGGCCCGGTCCTCCACCAAATAACCCAGGGTTAATGTCGAACTACTCCTGGGCGGGACAGGAACGGAGAACGAGGGGTGTGGTTCGTGCGACAGCTGGGAGGAGGCAAACAGATGGGAGCCTATATCTGTGTCGTAGCCCAGGCCAGAATTGAATCTGGAATGTTTGTTCTCTTTGATGAAAGATGATGAAATAGAAGAAACAAAAGTCGATGCAGGAAGCAGCTCGTCTCTAACATGTCCTGACCTGTCACTTGACGTTGTGTTCGACATGTTGCTTCTAACTACAACTCCGAAGACAACCACCAACACCAAACATGTTTTTAAGAAAAATCGTTCCGCCATTTTTCGTTCAACACAAATTGTTGCACTTGAACAAATCAGGAGACTGACGTGAATCGTGTCTTTGACTGGCCACACATACAATGATTTCCTCCTTTCTTCATGAAAGTTTGACTTGAAATGTAAAGTCGATAGTCGACTTCTAAAGGCTGTCAAATTGTTACTGAATTCAGGCTACAGCCGTCAGATCTTTTGACATCTCAAAAGAGTAAAGTGCCAGCCACTTGAAAGTAAGTTCTCTGGCTATTGTCCTCGCCACACACGTCGGCTTCTCGGTGTTTGTTCAACTCGTGGTAACTGTGGCTGTTTCCGGGACAGAAAGTGTTTCGTCGAGTACTTCTGGATATCTCTAATATTGTAGGACCATATACTTATTTAGATGTCAAAATCTCTAATATTGTAAGACAATTCAGTTAATTAGATGTCAATATTTCTAATATTGTAGGACCATATACTTATTTACATGTCAATATCTCTAATGTTGTAGGACCATTCAGTTAATTAGATGTCAATATCTCTAATGTTGTAGGATTATTTAGTTAATTAGATGCCAATATCTCTAATGTTGTAGGACCATTCAGTTAATTAGATGTCAATATCTCTAATGTTGTAGGACCATTCAGTTAATTAGATGTCAATATCTCTAATGTTGTAGGATTATTTAATTAATTAGATGTCAATATCTCTAATGTTGTAGGACTATTTAGTTAATTAGATGTCAATATCTCTGATGTTGTAGGACTATTTAGTTAATTAGATGTCAATATCTCTGATGTTGTAAAATTATTTAGTTAATTAGATGTCAATATATCTAATGTTGTAGGATTATTTAGTTAATTAGATGTCAATATCTCTAATGTTGTAGGACTATTTAGTTAATTAGATGTCAATTTCTCTAATGCTGTTGTTCTATTTAGTTAATTAGATGTCAATATCTCTAATGTTGTTGTTCTATTTAGTTAATTAGATGTCAATATATCTAGTGGTGTTGTTCTATTTAGTTAATTAGATGTCAATATCTCTAATGTTGTTGTTCTTTTTAGTTAATTAGATGTCAATATCTCTAGTATTGTTGTTCTATTTATTTAATTAGATGTCAATATCTCTAATGTTGTTGTTCTATTTATTTAATTAGATGTCAATATCTCTAATGTTGTTGTTCTATTTATTTAATTAGATGTCAATATCTCTAATGTTGTTGTTCTATTTTTTTAATTAGATGTCAATATCTCTAGTGTTGTTGTTCTATTTAGTTAATTAGATGTCAATATTTCTAATGTTGTAGGACTATTTAGTTAATTAGATGTCAATATCTCTAATGTTGTATGACTATTTAGTTAATTAGATGTCAATATCTCTAATGTTGTTGTTCTATTTAGTTAATTAGATGTCAATATATCTAGTGTTGTAGGACTATTTAGTTAATTAGATGTCAATATCTCTAATGTTGTTGTTCTATTTAGTTAATTAGATGTCAATATCTCTAGTGTTGTTGTTCTATTTATTTAATTAGATGTCAATATCTCTAATGTTGTTGTTCTATTTAGTTAATTAGATGTCAATATCTCTAGTGTTGTTGTTCTATTTAGTTAATTAGATGTCAATATCTCTAATGTTGTAGGACTATTTAGTTAATTAGATGTCAATATCTCTAATGTTGTAGGACTATTTAGTTAATTAGATGTCAATATCTCTGATGTTGTAGGACTATTTAGTTAATTAGATGTCAATATCTCTAATGTTGTAGGATTATTTAGTTAATTAGATGTCAATATTTATAGTGTTGTAGGCCCATTTAGTTAATTAGATGTCAATATCTCTACTGTTGTAGGACTATTTAATTAATTAGATGTCTATATCTCTAATGTTGTAGGACTATTTAGTTAATTAGATGTCAATATCTCTATTATTAGCTACTTACTACCACTACCGAAGCCAAACAAGGACCATACTCAGATCAGTGCCTACAGAATCATCACAATGCAGAACACTGCGGGCAAGCTGCTGGAGAAAATAGTTGCCCGTGTCCTCACCTGTCGCCTTGAACAGAAACGCGCATTCCCACCCACACTCGGAGGTTATAGATATAACAAAGAGACATGGCTCAATGCGGCAGTCTTTGACTATGACGTCTTCGAAGGCTTCCACAGACGAGAGGAGACATGTGCTGCTGTTATAGATCTGGAGGATGCATACAACAGGGTACCATTTGAATATCTCATGCATATGCTCCTCAAACTGGCGATGAACCCCATCCTCATTAGATGGATCGCCGCGGCACTGTTTCAGAGGAAGGTGATACTCAGATGTGGATGTTGGTCTTCCGAGCGAACATCCATTTGCCCAGGGCTGCCACAAGGCTCACCATTGTCATCAGTTCTATTTAACGTGTACACAATAACGATCACGGAACAACAGCTGGATGGGAGGGGAAGAACTATGACTTTTGCTGATGATATTCTGGTATATCGACAGGGAAGAGACAGACGGAAAATCGCCTCCACAATACAAGACGAACTCGATCGCATTTCTTCCTGGTGTGGGGTTTCAGGTGCCTTGGTTAATCCTAATAAAGCATCAATTTCATGGTTCTCCCTTAACAATCATATCGTTAATACGACCACACCGTAGTACGAATGGGAGCTGATGAGGTGACCAGGGACAAGTTGATGACATACCTCGGAGTTAAGTTTGATCGCAGCCTGTGTTTTCGGGACCACGTCGACCATGTGATAATAAAATTCCGCTAAGGATTAGCCGCCTTGAAGGTCATGGCAGCTGCCAACATCGAGCAGAGGCTACTTACTCTTCTGTTCCAGGGATTGGTCCTCGCACCTATCGAGTATGCCCTGGCAATTCTTACTGTCAGTACGACTCAAATTGATAGGCGGGAGAAAATACAAAATGAAGCCATGCGCATTATCTTGGGATGTACGAGGGACACTCCCTGTGTAGCAATGATGTATCTTCTTGACTTTCCAACCATGGATGACAGAATCAAGATCTGGAGAGCACGAGCATACCTGAAGATTAGTACAGATACAGAGCATCCATTGCACCATGTGCTCAACACAGAGAAAGGTGCCAGGCTAAAAGAGGCAAATCATGGGTGGCCCGAGCAGATGATGTCATCAAACAGGTTTGTGGGTTTACCAATATCAGCGTTGGTGAGGAGTGGATATCGGTGCCTACGTCATTCAAGGGGACTTTCTCGTGTATTGTCACACTCGACAGGAAAAGTAGGGAACAGAACCCGGTCGTGGTTAATGCTGAGGTCAACGGTCTCATCTGCGATAACACCGATGAGAAAGATGCAGTCATCTATACAGACGGATCTGTAAGACGACACCAAAGAAGTGCATGGGCATTTACAGCACGCTCGGCAGGCAGAATAGTCAAGGAAGACAGTGGTGCATACGTCTTGACCACGAGTAGCATGACAAGGGAGGCGATGGCAGTGACCAAGGCATTCAAATGGTTAGAGTCACAAGACTACACCCACGCATGTATACTGAGCGATTCGATGAGCATGATAAAAAAAGTGGAGGCGGGCTCTGTACGCATGCAATGGGTAGAGTCGTTGCAGAAATCCAAAATACGTAAGGTCACCTTTGTCTATGTCCCTGGACATGCGGGAGTGCGGGGAAATGAAAGAGCGGACAGGTTGGCTAGCTGCGCTGTCGTTGAGGACGGTCAACCAATGGATCAGGCGGACATCATCAATGCCACCGAGATGTAGGAAGAGCACAGGACTTCGACAAACACATATCCACGTCACTTCTTCGGATGATGGAAATGGGAGTTAAGATGGGCACAGCCAGAAATGAGAAACTTAGTGGCCGTGTAAGAAGACTTATCAACCAGCATAGAACTGGAGTCGTCAGTCGCTGGACACTGAGGGAATTGCTGAGGAGGGGATCTGAGCACCTAAGGACATGTTCGGAGTGCAATGATGATGACCCGCAAATAACTCAATAACTCAATAATCTCTAATGTTGTAGGACTATTTAGTTAATTAAATGTCAATAACTCTAATGTTGTAGTTCTATTTAGTTCATTAGATGTCAATATATCTAATGTTGTAGGACTAATTCAATAATTAGATGTCAATATTTTTAATGTTGTAGGACTATTTAGTTAATTAGATGTCAATATCTCTAATGTTGTAGGACTATTTATTTAATTAGGTGTCAATTTCTCTAATGTTGTAGGACTATTTAGTTAATTAGATGTCAATATCTCTAATGTTGTAGGACTATTTAGTTATTTAGATGTCAATATTTCTAGTGTTGTAGGACTATTTAGTTAATTAGATGTCAATATCTCTAATGTTGTAGGACTATTTAGTTAATTAGATGTTAATATCTCTGATGTTGTAGGACTATTTAGTTAATTAGATGTTAATATCTCTTATGTTGTAGGGTCATTTAGTTAATTAGATGTTAATATCTCTAATGATGTAAGACCATTTAATTAATTAGATGTTAATATCTCTAATGAATATTGTAGCTTTGTTTAGGTAATTCATGACAGGAAACAGCATTAGAGAAGGAGCATAAATGAAGAACTAAGAAACAAATCTAGGAATAGTGCCCGCCAGTAAATAAATAAAGAAACAACAGGTAAAAATTGTAAGCCTCATGGTAAGACAGATAAAAATATAACGCAATGAGCCTTCAACAACCACTGACCAAGTAAAAGATGAGTTGATGGAATATTAGAAACACTAGTAAACATAACAGCAGCAGAGGCTAACAAAAGGGCAAAAGACCACAAATTATATCTCCCTTAGAAGCAATTACATTTTCCCTTACTTTTCGCCGCACTATGTGCCATGCCGATTTCAGCCGCGTTCGTTTCACCTCAGTTTATCACTTTCAATGTTATTAGTGTGAACCGTCATCAAACCATATACTTTTGAGACATCTTGTATCATCTTGATATTGGTGAAACCTAATACCTTGTTCAATTATCTAAACATTCATACATAATATGTTCTATGTTAGATATAGATCAATGTGTAGATTGATTCTTACAACCACGAACAATTGAATCTCTGAAATCTCCTCCGTTGCAATGATAACATGTTTGCGCAGGGAGAGAGTTAAGGAAGGAAAATAGCAAACAAGTAACTTGACTTATATCGGGGATCTAGACATTTGATGAATATTGTAGTTCCGTTATGTTTGGAGATCTAGACATTTAATGAATATTGTAGTTCCGTTATGTTTGGAGATCTAGACATTTGATGAATATTGTAGTTCCGTTATGTTTGGAGATCTAGACATTTAATGAATATTGTAGTTCCGTTATGTTTGGAGATCTAGACATTTGATGAATATTGTAGTTCCGTTATGTTTGGAGATCTAGACATTTGATGAATATTGTAGTTCCGTTATGTTTGGAGATCTAGACATTTAATGAATATTGTAGTTCCGTTATGTTTGGAGATCTAGACATTTGATGAATATTGTAGTTCCGTTATGTTTGGAGATCTAGACATTTAATGAATATTGTAGTTCCGTTATGTTTGGAGATCTAGACATTTGATGAATATTGTAGTTCCGTTATGTTTGGAGATCTAGACATTTGATGAATATTGTAGTTCCGTTATGTTTGGAGATCTAGACATTTGATGAATATTGTAGTTCCGTTATGTTTGGAGATCTAGACATTTAATGAATATTGTAGTTCCGTTATGTTTGGAGATCTAGACATTTGATGAATATTGTAGTTCCGTTATGTTCGGAGATCTAGACATTTGATGAATATTGTAGTTCCGTTATGTTTGGAGATCTAGACATTTAATGAATATTGTAGTTCCGTTATGTTTGGAGATCTAGACATTTAATGAATATTGTAGTTCCGTTATGTTCCGGAGATCTAGACATTTGATGAATATTGTAGTTCCGGTATGTTTGGAGATCTATACATTTGATGAATATTGTAGTTCCGTTATGTTCGGAGATCTAGACATTTGATGAATATTGTAGTTCCGGCATGTTTGGAGATCTAGACATTTAATTAATATTGTAGTTCCGTTATTTTCGGAGATCTAGACATTTGATGAATATTGTAGTTCCGTTATGTTTGGAGATCTAGACATTTAATGAATATTGTAGTTCCGTTATGTTTGGAGATCTAGACATTTGATGAATATTGTAGTTCCGTTATGTTCGGAGATCTAGACATTTAATGAATATTGTAGTTCCGGTATGTTTGGAGATCTAGACATTTAATGAATATTGTAGTTCCGTTATGTTCGGAGATCTAGACATTTAATGAATATTGTAGTTCCGTTATGTTCGGAGATCTAGACATTTAATGAATATTGTAGTTCCGTTTGAAATACAAATCTTGAGCCTCACACTCCGTGGCGACTGTTTTGACCAAACGGCCTTTACTTCTCTAGTCCTGTCGAGAGTCCCCTGACATACGTCATCAAATGTATATGGTATTTGTGTCGTAGGTTACGATTGTTGTAGCTCCGTTTAGTTATGTCAGAGACCTATATAGTTAATGAGTGCTGCAGGTCAAGGCGACCGTCACAGCAGCTATACACCGATGCTTTAGTTCATTGATGAACCGGTTTGCTTTCGAGCTACTCTGCCATCAATGCATCAACCGATGTAGTTGACATGTGTCATCCTTGTGTCATCGGATGGTGTGAGTACCAAATTGAGAAAGTCGTATCAGCTGTCAAATGTGTGTAAACGGAGCTCCAGTAAATGACGTGTCTGTTTTACTGAACAAAATCTAGAACAATGTCAATGAAGATATGTCCAGGTACAGAACTGGTGCCATTGTCACAGCTCAACATGTGACGTCACTAGCTCTCGTAGTCCAAACAGAAATCTAACGATGATGCATCCCACAAGCCAGGATAAATGATGTCTGTGTCTGCTAAACTATGTCTGTGTCTGCTAAACGATGTCTGTTCTATGTCTGCTAAACGATTTCTGGGTCTGCTAAACTATGTCTGTGTCTGCTAAACGATTTCTGTGTCTGCTAAACAATGTCTGTGTCTGTTAAACGATGTCTGTGTCTGTTAAACGATGTTGTGTCTGCTAAATTATGTCTGTGTGTGTTAAACAAATTCTGTGTCTGTTAAACGATATCTGTGCCTGCTAAACAAATTCTGTGTCTGTTAAACGATATCTGTGCCTGCTAAACAAATTCTGTGTCTGTTAAACGATATCTGCGCCTGCTAAACAAATTCTGTGTCTGTTAAACGATATCTGTGCCTGCTAAACAAATTCTGTGTCTGTTAAACGATATCTGTGCCTGATAAACTAATTCTGGGTCTGTTAAATGATGTTTGTGTCTGACTGTCTGTGCCTGCTAAACAAATTCTGTGTCTGTTAAACGATGTCTGTGTCTGCTAAACGATGTCTGATCATAGAGTATGTGTTAGGGCATTCAATCAGAGGCAATTACTAACTTCAGTCAATGAGTTGTAGCAACAGTCAGGGAACAATCACAGATTCTCGTCCCTGCAGGAACCCCTTCATATTTGTCTGCAGCAATTACTGCCAGACGTGGCCAGACACAGTCCAAGAGATGCTGGCCCCATCTCACGGGGTATCGGGTTTCTACTCGCCGCCCAAATCTGGGGGTCGCTCTCTTTCTCACCATCCTACAGATCAATGGCGGCGGTCGTCGCGTGAGAACCGGAAGTGTCCGGGAGACAGTTTTTTCGTCTCTGACATCCACTATATGACATATTGAGAAGTCATCATTTCTTCTGTTGGAACGTTGCTCTTGTTGACTTAAATAAGAGAAGATATAATTTCTTCTGTTGGAACGTTGCTCTTGTTGACTTAAATAAGAGAACACATCATTTCTTCTGTTGGAACGTTACTCTTGTTGACTTAAATAAGAGAACACATCATTTCTTATATTGGAACGTTGCTCTTGTTGACTTAAATAAGAGAAGATATCATTTCTTCTGTTGGAACGTTGGTCCTGTGAAAGTAAGAGTAAACATTGTCTTTACTATTGGAATCTTTGGTTAGTGAAAGTAAGAAAAGACATCACTTTACTATTGGAATCTTGGGCTAATGAAAGTAAGAAAAGACATCACTTTACTATTGAATCTTTGGTTAGTGAAAGTAGAAAAGACATCACTTTACTATTGGAATCTTTGGTTAGTGAAAGTAAGAAAAGACATCACTTTACTATTGGAATCTTGGGTTAGTGAAAGTAAGAAAAGACATCATTTTACTATTGGAATCTTGGGCTAATGAATGTAAGAAAAGACATCACTTTACTATTGGAATCTTGGGTTAGTGAAAGTAAGAAAGACATCATTTTACTATTGGAATCTTGGGCTAATGAATGTAAGAAAAGACATCACTTTACTATTGGAATCTTGGGTTAGTGAAAGTGAGAAAAGACATCATTTTACTATTGGAATCTTGGGCTAATGAATGTAAGAAAAGACACCACTTTACTATTGGAATCTTGGGCTAGTGAAAGTAAGAAAAGACATCACTTTACTATTGGAATCTTGGGTTAGTGAAAGTAAGAAAAGACATCACTTTACTATTGGAATCTTTGGTTAGTGAAAGTAAGAAAAGACATCACTTTACTATTGGAATCTTGGGCTAATGAAAGTAAGAAAAGACATCACTTTACTATTGGAATCTTGGGCTAGTGAAAGTAAGAAAAGACATCACTTTACTATTGGAATCTTTGGTTAGTGAAAGTAAGAAAAGACATCACTTTACTATTGGAATCTTGGGCTAATGAAAGTAAGAAAAGACATCATTTTACTATTGGAATCTTGGGCTAATGAATGTAAGAAAAGACATCATTTTACTATTGGAATCTTGGGCTAATGAAAGTAAGAAAAGACATCATTTTACTATTGGAATCTTGGGCTAATGAAAGTAAGAAAAGACATCATTTTACTATTGGAATCTTGGCTAATGAAAGTAAGAAAAGACATCATTTTACTATTGGAATCTTTGGTTAGTGAAAGTAAGAAAAGACATCACTTTACTATTGGAATCTTGGGCTAATGAAAGTAAGAAAAGACATCACTTTACTATTGGAATCTTGGGCTAATGAAAGTAAGAAAAGACATCACTTTACTATTGGAATCTTGGGTTAGTGAAAGTAAGAAAAGACATCATTTTACTATTGGAATCTTGGGCTAATGAATGTAAGAAAAGACATCACTTTACTATTGGAATCTTGGGCTAGTGAAAGTAAGAAAAGACATCACTTTCACTGTTAGGATATCTGTAAGTGAACAAGAAGTGTGTGCACGCCTGTGCCTGTATGTTAGTGCGTGTGTGGTTAGATTAAAAACATGATAGAATAAATAGGAAACTCTAAGGCTTCTAACATATATGGTCAACAGACCAAAGGGAAACATCAAGGCAAACTTCAGACAGTGATTTGGCAACAACAAAATAGGGCTTTTCCCGCACAAAATATTTACAGAGAACACAAACAAGTCTAATTTTCTCACAACAAGCAATAACACAATAATAACAAACTATAGTAGAACAAGCAATAACACAACAATAACAAACTACAGTAGAACAAGCAATAACACAATAATAACAAACTATAGTAGAACAAGCAATAACACAACAATAACAAACTACAGTAGAACAAGCAATAACAGAATAATAACAAACTACAGTAGAACAAGCAATAACAGAATAATAACAAACTACAGTAGAACAAGCAATAACAGAATAATAACAAGCTATAGTAGAACAAGCAATAACAGAATAATAACAAACTACAGTAGAACAAGCAATAACAGAATAATAACAGTAGAACAAGCAATAACAGAATAATAACAAGCTATAGTAGAACAAGCAATAACAGAATAATAACAAACTACAGTAGAACAAGCAATAACAGAATAATAACAAGCTATAGTAGAACAAGCAATAACAGAGTAATAACAAACTACAGTAGAACAAGCAATAACAGAATAATAACAAGCTATAGTAGAACAAGCAATGACAGAGTAATAACAAACTACAATAGAACAAGCAATAACAGAATAATAACAAACTACAGTAGAACAAGCAATAACAGAATAATAACAAACTACAGTAGAACAAGCAATAACAGAATAATAACAAACTACAGTAGAACAAGCAATAACAGAATAACAACAGTAGAACAAGCAATAACAGAATAATAACAAACTACAGTAGAACAAGCAATAACAGAATAATAACAAGCTATAGTAGAACAAGCAATAACAGAATAATAACAAGCTATAGTAGAACCAGCAATAACAGAATAAACTATAGTAGAACATGCAATAACAGAATAAACTATAGTCGAACATGCACTAACAGAATAAACTATAGTAGAACATGCAATAACAGAATAAACTATAGTAGAAAATGCAATAACAGAATAAACTATAGTAGAACATGCAATAACAGAATAAACTATAGTAGAACATGCAATAACAGAATAAACTATAGTAGAAAATGCAATAACAGAATAAACTATAGTAGAACATGCAATAACAGAATAAACTATAGTAGAACATGCAATAACAGAATAAACTATAGTAGAACATGCACTAACAGAACTTGAACAAAACACAACAGAAGTTGTTCTGGAGGCAGTTCCTGGAGAGACAAGCACAAACACCAAAAGCATCCAATATTTGTGCCCACGGCCTGATGACGTCACCAAACTGCACTCAACAATCAACAAACCTGACGTGTACCCGCCGGCTGCTAAAATCAAATATCAACATAGTGAGCATACATGCAACTTAGCTCTTCTGAAAAATCAAGTATCACAATCACCAATTATATCTTTCTCACAATCTAGTATCCACAAACACCTCGTATATCTTCCTCACAATCTAGTATCCATAAACACCACGTATATCTTCCTCACAATCTAGTATCCAAAAACACCAATTATATCTTCCTCACAATCTAGTATCCATAAACACCACGTATATCTTCCTCACAATCTAGTATCCATAAACACCACGTATATCTTCCTCACAATCTAGTCCTCACAATCACTACGCATATCTCCCCAACAATCTAGTCCTCACAATCACCACGTATATCTCCCCCACAATCTAGTCTTCATAATCACTACGTATATCTCCTCTACAATCTAATCTTCACAATCACTACGTATATCTCCCCTACAATCTAATCTTCACAATCACTACGTATATCTCCCCTACAATCTAGTCCTCACAATCACCACGTATATCTCCCCCACAATCTAGTCTTCACAATCATCACGTATATCTCCCCTACAATCTAATCTTCACAATCACTACGTATATCTCCCCAACAATCTAGTCTTCACAATCACCACGTATATCTCCCCAACAATCTAATCTTCACAATCACCACGTATATCTCCCCTACAATCTAATCTTCACAATCACTACGTATATCTCCCCAACAATCTAGTCTTCACAATCACCACGTATATCTCCCCTACAATCTAATCTTCACAATCACCACGTATATCTCACCTTCAATCTAGTTTCCACAATCACCACGTATATCTCCCCTACAATCTAATCTTCACAATCACCACGTATATCTCACCTTCAATCTAGTTTCCACAATCACCACGTATATCTCCCCTATACAATCTAGTCTCCACAATCACCACGTATATCTCCCCCACAATCTAGTCTCCACAATCACCACGTATATCTCCCCCACAATCTAGTCTCCACAATCACCACGTATATCTCCCCTATACAATCTAGTCTCCACAATCACCACGTATATCTCCCCTATACAATCTAGTCTCCACAATCACCACGTATATCTCCCCTACAATCTAATCTTCACAATCACCACGTATATCTCACCTTCAATCTAGTTTCCACAATCACCACGTATATCTCCCCTATACAATCTAGTCTCCACAATCACCACGTATATCTCCCCTATACAATCTAATCTCCACAATCACCACTTATATATCTCCCCACAATCTAGTCCTCAAAATCACCACGTATATCACTCCCACAGTCTAGTAATAACAGACACCAGGTATTTCTCCCCCACAATAGGGTCTCCACAAACATCAAGTATACCTCCACAATAATATAGTCTCCATAAACATCAAGTATACCTCCACAGTAATATAGTCTCCACAAAAATCAAGTATACCTCCACAATAATATAGTCTCCATAAACACCACATATGTCCCCCCCCTCCACAATAGGGTCTCCACAAACATCAAGTATACCTCCACAATAATATAGTCTCCATAAACACCACATTCCCCCCCCCCCCACAATCCGATATCCATAAATATGTTGTATATCTCCCCCTCAGTCCAAAATCCAGAATCAAACGCTTCACCAACATTGTATCTCCAGTAGCATGGCAGATCTAATTCTGAATGATTATTCATAAAGTCAAGTCCATGAGGTCTAACCATGAGACTTAGCTAAGGGAATAATGGTCTGAACTCTCGGGTACAGTCAGTGCGGGCCAGAAAATTGGAGCTCGGGAACTAGGGAGTTAACCATTTCTACATGATGAGTTTCCATTAGATTAGGATTGGCCGACTCGGATAGAAAGTGTCTGCAACAGATGGCGAGCGTTTCACTTTCTGGCATGGCCCCACAGTCACACAATTACGCTGTTACCTCGATGTATCCCCCTCCCGACGAACATGTTTGGCTCATGACGCAACTCCCTTTACTGATGTCAGTCCAGACGTCACATTATTTCACCGTGTCAACATCACCATCACGTGCGTATCTCGTGCGTTAAAACGTCAATCTTTTCAACATCTCAACATCAACATTCAACATCAATCTTTTCAACATCTTTCAACATCTAAACATCAACATTCAACATCTGTTCACTTAAAGGCAGCTCCTATTAATTCCATAATTACCATCTCATTGACTCCGTGGTAATATGCTACCTCCTCATTGACTCCGTGGTAATATGCTACCTCCTCATTGACTCCGTGGTAATATGCTACCATCGCATTGACGCCGTGGTAATATACTTTCATCTCATTGACCCCGTGGTAATATGCTACCATCTCATTGACTCCGTGGTAATATGCTACCTTCTCATTGACTCCGTGGTAATATGCTACCTCCTCATTGACTCCGTGGTAATATGCTACCTCCTCATTGACTCCGTGGTAATATGCTACCATCTCATTGACGCTGTGGTAATATGCTACCTCTTCATTGACGCCGTGGTAATATACTTTCTTCTCATTGACGCCGTGGTAATATACTTTCGTCTCACTGACGCCGTGGTAATATACTTTCTTCTCATTGACGTCGTGGTAATATACTTTCTTCTTATTGACGCCGTGGTAATATATTTTCGTCTCATTGACGCCGTGGTAATATACTTTCGTCTCACTGACGCCGTGGTAATATACTTTCTTCTCATTGACGTCGTGGTAATATACTTTCTTCTCATTGACGTCGTGGTAATATACTTTCTTCTCATTGAAGTAGTTGTAATATACTTTCTTCTCATTGACGTCGTGGTAATATACTTTCTTCTCATTGACGTCGTGGTAATATACTTTCTTCCCATTGAAGTAGTGGTAATATACTTTCTTATCATTGAAGTAGTGGTAATATACTTTCTTCTCATTGACGTCGTGGTAATATACTTTCTTCTCATTGACGTCGTGGTAATATACTTTCTTCCCATTGAAGTAGTGGTAATATACTTTCTTCTCATTGAAGTAGTGGTAATATACTTTCTTCTCATTGACGTCGTGGTAATATACTTTCTTCTCATTGACGTCGTGGTAATATACTTTCTTCCCATTGACGCCGTGGTAATATACTTTCTTCTAATTGAAGTAGTGGTAATATACTTTCTTCTCAGTGAAGTAGTGGTAATATACTTTCTTCTCATTGAAGTAGTGGTAATATACTTTCTTCTCAGTGAAGTAGTGGTAATATACTTTCTTCTCATTGAAGTAGTGGTAATATACTTTCTTCTCATTGACGTCGTGGTAATATACTTTCTTCTCATTGACATCGTGGTAATATACTTTCTTCTCATTTACGCCGTGGTAATATATTTTCGTCTCATTGACGCCGTGGTAATATACTTTCGTCTCACTGACGCCGTGGTAATATACTTTCTTCTGATTGACGTCGTGGTAATATACTTTCTTCTCATTGACGCCGTGGTAATATATTTTCGTCTCATTGACGCCGTGGTAATATACTTTCGTCTCACTGACGCCGTGGTAATATACTTTCTTCTCATTGACGTCGTGGTAATATACTTTCTTCTCATTGACGTCGTGGTAATATACTTTCTTCTCATTGAAGTAGTGGTAATATACTTTCTTCTCATTGACGTCGTGGTAATATACTTTCTTCTCATTGACGTCGTGGTAATATACTTTCTTCCCATTGAAGTAGTGGTAATATACTTTCTTCTCATTGAAGTAGTGGTAATATACTTTCTTCTCATTGACGTCGTGGTAATATACTTTCTTCTCATTGACGTCGTGGTAATATACTTTCTTCCCATTGAAGTAGTGGTAATATACTTTCTTCTCATTGAAGTAGTGGTAATATACTTTCTTCTCATTGACGTCGTGGTAATATACTTTCTTCTCATTGACGTCGTGGTAATATACTTTCTTCCCATTGAAGTAGTGGTAATATACTTTCTTCTCATTGAAGTAGTGGTAATATACTTTCTTCTCATTGACGCCGTGGTAATATACTTTCTTCTCATTGAAGTAGTGGTAATATACATTCTTCTCCTTGACGCCGTGGTAATATACTTTCTTCTCATTGAAGTAGTGGTAATATACTTTCTTCTCATTGAAGTAGTGGTAATATACTTTCTTCTCATTGACGCCGTGGTAATATACTTTCTTCTCATTGAAGTAGTGGTAATATACTTTCTTCTCAGTGAAGTAGTGGTAATATACTTTCTTCTCATTGAAGTAGTGGTAATATACTTTCTTCTCATTGACGTCGTGGTAATATACTTTCTTCTCATTGACGTCGTGGTAATATACTTTCTTCTCATTGAAGTAGTTGTAATATACTTTCTTCTCATTGACGTCGTGGTAATATACTTTCTTCTCATTGACGTCGTGGTAATATACTTTCTTCTCATTGAAGTAGTTGTAATATACTTTCTTCTCATTGACGTCGTGGTAATATACTTTCTTCTCATTGAAGTAGTGGTAATATACTCTCTTCTCATTGACGCTGTGGTAATATACTTTCTTCTCATTGACGTCGTGGTAATATACTTTCTTCCCATTGACGCTGTGGTAATATACATTCTTCTCATTGAGGTCGTGGTAATATACTTTCTTCTCATTGACGTCGTGGTAATATACTTTCTTCTCATTGACGTCGTGGTAATATACTTTCTTCTCATTGACGCTGTGGTAATATACTTTCTTCTCATTGACGCTGTGGTAATATACTTTCTTCTCATTGACGCTGTGGTAATATACTTTCTTCTCATTGACGCTGTGGTAATATACTTTCTTCTCATTGACGCTGTGGTAATATACTTTCTTCTCATTGACGCTGTGGTAATATACTTTCTTCTCATTGACGCTGTGGTAATATACTTTCTTCTCATTGACGCTGTGGTAATATACTTTCTTCTCATTGACGTCGTGGTAATATACTTTCTTCCCATTGACGCTGTGGTAATATACTTTCTTCTCATTGACGCTGTGGTAATATACTTTCTTCTCATTGACGCTGTGGTAATATACTTTCTTCTCATTGACGTCGTGGTAATATACTTTCTTCTCATTGACGCTGTGGTAATATACTTTCTTCTCATTGACGCTGTGGTAATATACTTTCTTCTCATTGACGCTGTGGTAATATACATTCTTCTCATTGACGCTGTGGTAATATACTTTCTTCTCATTGACGCTGTGGTAATATACTTTCTTCTCATTGACGCTGTGGTAATATACTTTCTTCTCATTGACGCTGTGGTAATATACTTTCTTCTCATTGACGTCGTGGTAATATACTTTCTTCCCATTGACGCTGTGGTAATATACTTTCTTCCCATTGACGCTGTGGTAATATACTTTCTTCTCATTGACGTCGTGGTAATATACTTTCTTCCCATTGACGCTGTGGTAATATACTTTCTTCCCATTGAGGCTGTGGTAATATACTTTCTTCCCATTGACGCTGTGGTAATATACTTTCTTCCCATTGACGTCGTGGTAATATACTTTCTTCCCATTGACGTCGTGGTAATATACTTTCTTCCCATTGACGCTGTGGTAATATACTTTCTTCCCATTGACGCTGTGGTAATATACTACTTTCTCATTTTCTTCATAAACATTCCTTGCTGCTCTTCTTTTCTTTCAACTTCTGTAAACTAAAATAAATTGAGGGGGGGGGGGGGGGGGCGCACCTTGTGATCAATTCTCTATACTTGATACGCATATACCAAATGATAGAGACAGTCATAGACCAGGTCATGAAACAAGTGATAGACCCATTCATTGACCAGGTCATGAACCAAATGATAGACCCAGTCATAGACCAGATCATGAAACAAGTGATAGACCCATTCATAGACCAGGTTATGAACCAAGTGATAGACCCATTCATAGACCAGGTCATGAACCAAATGATAGACAAAGTCTTAGACCAGGTCATGAAACAAGTGATAGACCCATTCATTGACCAAGTCATGAACCAAATGATAGACCCAGTCATAGACCAGGTCATGAAACAAGTGAAAGACCCATTCATAGACCAGGTCATGAACCAAGTGATAGATCCAGTCTTAGACCAGGACATGAACCAAGTGATAAACCCATTCATAGACCAGGACATGAACCAAATGATAGACCCATTCAGAGACCACGTCATGAACCAAGTGATAGACCCAGTCTTAGACAAGGACATGAACCAAATAATGGACCCATTCATAGACCAGGACATGAACCAAGTGATATACCCATTCATAGACCAGGACATGAACCAAATGATAGACCCATTCATAGACCAGGTCATGAACCAAGTGATAGACCCATTCATAGACCAAAATATAAACCAAGTGATAGATCCATTCATTTACCAGGACATGAACCAAGTGATAGATCCATTCATAGACCAGGACATGAACCAAGTGATAGACCCATTCATAGACCAGAACATGAACCAAGTGATAGATCCATTCATAGACCAGGGCATGAACCAAGTGATAGACTCATTTATAGACCAGGACATGAACCAAATGATAGACTCATTCATAGACCTGGACATGAACCAAGTGATAGATCCATTCATAGACCAGGACATGAACCAAGTGATAGACCCATTCATAGACCAGGACATGAACAAAGTGATAGACTCATTCATAGACCAGGACATGAACCAAGTGATAGACTCATTCATAGACCAGGACATGAACCAAGTGATATATCCATTCATAGACCAGGACATGAACCAAGTGATAGATCCATTCATAGACCAGGACATGAACCAAGTGTTAGATTCATTCATAGACCAGGACATTAACCAAGTGATAGACTCATTCATAGATCAGGACATGAACTAAGTGATAGACTCATTCATAGACCAGGACATGAATCAAGTGATAGACCCATTCATAGACCAGGTCATGAACCAAGTGATAGACTCATTCATAGACCAGGACATGAACCAAGTGATAGGCCCATTCATAGACCAGGACATGAACCAAGTGATAGACCCATTCATAGATCAGGACATGAACCAAGTGATGGGCTCATTTATAGATCAGGACATGAACCAAGTGATAGACCCATTCATAGCACAGGACATGAACTAAGTGATAGACTCATTCATAGACCAGGACATGAACCAAGTGATAGACTCATTCATAGATCAGGACATGAACCAAGTGATAGACTCATTCATAGATCAGGACATGAACCAAGTGATGGGCTAATTTATAGATCAGGACATGAACCAAGTGATAGGCTCATTTATAGATCAGGACATGAACCAAGTGATAGACTCATTCATAGACCAGGACATGAACCAAGTGATAGACTCATTCATAGATCAGGACATGAACCAAGTGATGGGCTAATTTATAGATCAGGACATGAAACAAGTGATAGGCTCATTTATAGATCAGGACATGAACCAAGTGATAGACTCATTCATAGACCAGGCCATGAACCAAGTGATAGATTCATTCATAGACCAGGTCATGAACCAAATGATAGACCCAGTCTTAGACCAGGTCATGAAACAAGTGATAGACCCATTCATTGACCAGGTCATGAACCAAATGATAGACCCAGTCATAGACCAGGTCATGAAACAAGTGATAGACCCATTCATAGACCAGGTCATGAACCAAGTGATAGATCCAGTCTTAGACCAGGACATGAACCAAGTGATAAACCCATTCATAGACCAGGACATGAACCAAATGATAGACCCATTCAGAGACCACGTCATGAACCAAGTGATAGACCCAGTCTTAGACAAGGACATGAACCAAATAATGGACCCATTCATAGACCAGGACATGAACCAAGTGATATACCCATTCATAGACCAGGACATGAACCAAATGATAGACCCATTCATAGACCAGGTCATGAACCAAGTGATAGACCCATTCAGAGACCAAAATATAAACCAAGTGATAGATCCATTCATTTACCAGGACATGAACCAAGTGATAGATCCATTCATAGACCAGGACATGAACCAAGTGATAGACCCATTCATAGACCAGAACATGAACCAAGTGATAGATCCATTCATAGACCAGGGCATGAACCAAGTGATAGACTCATTTATAGACCAGGACATGAACCAAATGATAGACTCATTCATAGACCAGGACATGAACCAAGTGATAGATCCATTCATAGACCAGGACATGAACCAAGTGATAGACCCATTCATAGACCAGGACATGAACAAAGTGATAGACTCATTCATAGACCAAGACATGAACCAAGTGATAGACTCATTCATAGACCAGAACATGAACCAAGTGATAGATCCATTCATAGACCAGGACATGAACAAAGTGATAGACCCATTCATAGACCAGGACATGAACAAAGTGATAGACTCATTCATAGACCAGAACATGAACCAAGTGATAGACCCATTCATAGACCAGGACACGAACCAAGTGATAGACCTATTCAGAGACCAGGACATGAACCAAGTGATATATCCATTCATAGACCAGGACATGAACCAAGTGATAGATCCATTCATAGACCAGGACATGAACCAAGTGATAGATCCATTCATAGACCAGGACATTAACCAAGTGATAGACTCATTCATAGATCAGGACATGAACTAAGTGATAGACTCATTCATAGACCAGGACATGAATCAAGTGATAGACCCATTCATAGACCAGGTCATGAACCAAGTGATAGACTCATTCATAGACCAGGACATGAACCAAGTGATAGGCCCATTCATAGACCAGGACATGAACCAAGTGATAGACCCATTCATAGATCAGGACATGAACCAAGTGATGGGCTCATTTATAGATCAGGACATGAACCAAGTGATAGACCCATTCATAGCACAGGACATGAACTAAGTGATAGACTCATTCATAGACCAGGACATGAACCAAGTGATAGACTCATTCATAGATCAGGACATGAACCAAGTGATAGACTCATTCATAGATCAGGACATGAACCAAGTGATGGGCTAATTTATAGATCAGGACATGAACCAAGTGATAGGCTCATTTATAGATCAGGACATGAACCAAGTGATAGACTCATTCATAGACCAGGACATGAACCAAGTGATAGACTCATTCATAGATCAGGACATGAACCAAGTTATGGGCTAATTTATAGATCAGGACATGAAACAAGTGATAGGCTCATTTATAGATCAGGACATGAACCAAGTGATAGACTCATTCATAGACCAGGCCATGAACCAAGTGATAGACTCATTCATAGATCAGGACATGAACCAAGTGATGGGCTAATTTATAGATCAGGACATGAACCAAGTGATAGGCTCATTTATAGATCAGGCCATGAACCAAGTGATAGGCTCATTTATAGATCAGGCCATGAACCAAGTGATGGGCTCATTTATAGATCAGGCCATGAACCAAGTGATAGGCTCATTTATAGATCAGGCCATGAACCAAGTGATAGGCTCATCCATAGATCAGGCCATGAACCAAGTGATAGGCTCATTTATAGATCAGGCCATGAACCAAGTGATAGGCTCATTTATAGATCAGGCCATGAACCAAGTGATAGGCTCATTTATAGATCAGACCATGAACCAAGTGATAGGCTCATTTATAGATCAGGCCATGAACCAAGTGATAGGCTCATTTATAGATCAGGCCATGAACCAAGTGATAGGCTCATTTATAGATCAGGCCATGAACCAAGTGATAGGCTCATTCATAGATCAGGCCATGAACCAAGTGATAGGCTCATTTATAGATCAGACCATGAACCAAGTGATAGGCTCATTTATAGATCAGGACATGAACCAATTGATGGGCTAATTTATAGATCAGGACATGAACCAAGTGATAGGCTCATTTATAGATCAGGCCATGAACCAAGTGATAGGCTCATTTATAGATCAGGCCATGAACCAAGTGATAGGCTCATTTATAGATCAGGCCATGAACCAAGTGATAGGCTCATTTATAGACCAGGCCATGAACCAAGTGATAGGCTCATTTATAGATCAGGCCATGAACCAAGTGATAGGCTCATTTATAGATCAGGCCATGAACCAAGTGATAGGCTCATTTATAGATCATTACATGAACCAAGTGATGGGCTCATTTATACATACTGATTTAAACGTAAAGAACTTACTCACACAAACACGCGCGCGCACAGGTCGAAATAAAGAGCTGGCTAATTTAAAGGGAGAGCAACAAGTATTTGGATAATGTACCCTTTGATAAGCCAAACACAGAAAGAGCTTAATGGGGTGTCTTTTATCTGGAGCGGTCAAGAATGTTCCCCAGCCATGACAGGAAATTGTCTCGGTCCGTGTTCATTTCTCGGCCGATGAGAGGTCGATACCAAAACTAATGTGAACAGAACCCGACACTTGAATTAATCCCAGGAATAAATGGACATTCATACAACGGATAACAGGAGAAGGCATTCGACTGAGTAAACAGAGAAATGTGGGAAATACTAGCAACTTACAGTGTAAACAGAGAACTGTGGGAGATGCTAGCAACTTACGGAGTAAACAGAGAACTGTGGGAGATACTAGCAACTTACGGAGTAAACAGAGAACTGTGGGAGATACAAGCAACTTACAGTGTAAACAGAGAACTGTGAGAGATACAAGCAACTTACAGTGTAAACAGAGAACTGTGGCAGATACTAGCAACTTACGGAGTAAACAGAGAACTGTGGCAGATACTAGCAACTTACAGTGTAAACAGAGAACTGTGGGAGATACAAGCAACTTACAGTGTAAACAGAGAACTGTGGGAGATACTAGCAACTTACGGAGTAAACAGAGAACAACTGTGGTAGATACTAGCAACTTACGGAGTAAACAGGGAACTGTGGGAGATACAAGCAACTTACAGTGTAAACAGAGAACTGTGAGAGATACTAGCAACTTACGGAGTAAACAGAGAACAACTGTGGTAGATACTAGCAACTTACGGAGTAAAACAGAGAACTGTGATAGATACTAGCAACTTACGGAGTAAACAGAGAACTGTGGGAGATACTAACAACTTACAGAGTAAACAGAGAACTGTGAGAGATACTAACAACTTATGGGGTAAACAGAGAACTGTGGGAGATACTAATATCTTATGGGGTAAAGAGAGAACTATGGGAGTTACTACCAACTTACGGAGTAAACACAGAACTGTGGGAGATACTAGCAACTTACAGAGTAAACAGACAACTGTGGTTGATACTAGCAACTTATGGAGTAAACAGAGAACAGTGGGAGATACTAGCAACGTACGGAGTAAACAGAGAACAACTGTGGGAGATACTAGCAACTTACGTCGTAAGTCAACATCAAACAGTGAACAACTATGGTAGATACTAACAACATATGAATATATTTAATCTCAGTAGAGGTTATTTTACTTGTTGTTCTTGCATCTAGGGTCCAGGTATGACATTGATAGCACAACACCGTAGATTGTATTGTAGAGTGCCCGTTTTGCCTCTAGTGTTATTTCCTTGTTGGACAATAGCTGTCCAATGATTTGACAAGCTTTGATGCATCTTGAGTCTATCTCTGCTGTTTGTGGATTGTTGTTTGTCACTAAACCTCCTAGGTACTTAAATTCCTCCACTTGTTTTAGTTGCCTGCCGTCTATGCTCACGTTCTGATTCTCTTTGGCGGTATTTATGGTTATGGTTAGGGTTATGGTTATGGTTATGGTTATTGAAGGCCCCGGTATCACAGCAAACGAATTAAAATCCATAATTACTCAACCGCCCGTGCCAGTGGAATCATCCGAATTACTAACTAATCTCCCAAAACAAAGAAAGGTAACTGTAGTCCCCATCATAGCAGTCTCAGTACACGCCAAAAGACATAAGGAAAAGCCGCACACAAAGTGAACACAGCCAACTTTTCCTTGTGATACGATATCATCATTCATCGTAAACAAAGG
The DNA here is from genome assembly GCA_032433765.1 of Megaustenia siamemsis. Taxonomy (NCBI): domain Eukaryota; kingdom Metazoa; phylum Mollusca; class Gastropoda; order Stylommatophora; family Ariophantidae; genus Megaustenia; species Megaustenia siamemsis. The sequence goes on along the minus strand of JAVIAB010000117.1, from coordinate 81,457,090 downwards.
GAGTATCGAAACATGTTCAAAACGGATGAGACACACAGCTCACGGTGTGCACAGAGCACTTAAACTCAGTAGCTCCTGCAACAAGCTGGACTTGGAATATGAGGAAACTGCAACAAGGAACACTTTTCATGCATAGCCTTCAATGGTTCCTGCCGCCTATCCACCATATTGACCGGAAGTTCACGTCCTCCAATAAATGAAGTTTATGTCCTGCTCATGCATTGCGTTATTTCATCTACCACTAATTGCTGGTTTTATTTCTCACTTCCCCTAACAATAATTCTCAGGTCATGGGACTCAGTGGGAGAGTTTTGCGGTGATCTTCACATCGTGCGGCCTCATGTCAGGTTGGGAGACAGCTAAGAATGTGAATCATAAGAAGTCACATGTTAAGGGTCCACATTTATAAATGTCGTTTAGCAGTTTTCATGCCACTTCAATTTTTCTACTGGACAGAAATCTTGGCTATTCTCTAGAAGCGTTGAGAAGCAATCTTCACATTTTGTTTTAGAAATGGTGCTCGCACGTTTCTTGTGTGTTTATATTTCTTGGTCTTTCAATGTGTGTTTATTTATGGTGGACCTGTAATGTGTGTTTATTTATGGTGGACCTATAATGTGTGTTTATTTATGGTGGACCTATAATGTGTGTTATTTATGGTGGACCTATAATGTGTGTTTATTTATGGTGGACCTATAATGTGTGTTTATTTATAGTGGTCCTTTAATGTGTGTTTATTTATGGTGGTCCTTTAATGTGTGTTTATTTATGGTGGTCCTTTAATGTGTGTTTATTTATGGTGGTCCTTTAATGTGTGTTTATTTATGGTGGTCCTTTAATGTGTGTTTATTTATGGTGGTCCTTTAATGTGTGTTTATCTATGGTGGTGCTTTAATGTGTGTTTATTTATGGTAGTCCTATAATGTGTGTTTATTTATGGTGGACCTATAATGTGTGTTTATTTATAGTGGTCATTTAATGTGTGTTTATTTATGGTGGTCCTATAATGTGTTTATTTATGGTGGACCTATAATGTGTGTTTATTTATGGTGGTCCTTTAATGTGTGTTTATTTATGGTGGTCCTTTAATGTGTGTTTATTTATGGTGGTCCTTTAATGTGTGTTTATTTATGGTGGTCCTTTAATGTGTGTTTATTTATGGTGGTCCTTTAATGTGTGTTTATTTATGGTGGTCCTTTAATGTGTGTTTATTTATGGTGGTCCTTTAATGTGTGTTTATTTATGGTGGTCCTTCAATGTGTGTTTATTTATGGTGGTCTTTCAAGGTTGTGCTTATTTATGGTGGTCCTTCAATGTGTGTTTATTTATGGTGGTCCTTCAAGGTTGTGCTTATTTATGGTGGTCCTTCACTGTGTGTTTATTTATGGTGGTCCTTCAAGGTTGTGCTTATTTATGGTGGTCCTTCACTGTGTGTTTATTTATGGTTGTCCTTCAATGTGTGTATATTAAGGTGGGCCTTCAATGTGTGTTTATTTATGCTGGTCCTTCGATATGTGTTTATTTATGGTGGTCCTTTAATGTTGTGCTTATTTATGCTGGTCCTTCGATATGTGTTTATTTATGGTGGTCGTTTAATGTGTGTTTATTTATGGTGGTCGTTTAATGTGTGTTTATTTATGGTGGTCCTTCGATGTTGTGTTTATTTATGGTGGTCCTTCGATGTTGTGTTTATTTATGGTGGTCGTTTAATGTGTGTTTATTTATGGTGGTCCTTCTATGTTGTGTTTATTTATGGTGGTCGTTTAATGTGTGTTTATTTATGATGGTCCTTCAAAGTGTGTTTATTTATGATGGTCCTTCAATGTTGTTTTTATTTATGATGGTCCTTCAATGTGTGTTTATTTATGATGGTCCTTCAATGTATTTTACATCTTGATGGTCCTTCAATGTGTGTTTATTTATGATGGTCCTTCAAAGTGTGTTTATCTATGATGGTCCTTCAATGTTGTTTTTATTTATGATGGTCCTTCAATGTGTGTTTATTTATGATGGTCCTTTAAAGTGTGTTTATTTATGGTGGTCCTGTAATATTTGTTTATTTATTGAGGTCATTTAATGTGTCTATATTTATTGTGGACCTTATTGTGTGTTTATTTATACTGGTCCTTCAAAGTGTGTTTATTTATACTGGTCCTTCAAAGTGTGTTTATTTATACTGGTCCTTCAAAGTGTGTTTATTTATACTGGTCCTTCAAAGTGTGTTTATTTACGTTGGTCCTGTAATATTTGTTTATTTATTGTGGACCTTATTGTGTATTTATTTATACTGGTCCTTCAATGTGTGTTTATTTATGTTGGTCCTGTAATATTTGTTTATTTATTGAGGTCCTTTAATGTGTCTATATTTATTGTGGACCTTATTGTGTATTTATTTATACTGGTCCTTCAATATGCGTTTATTTATTGGAGTCAATTAATGTGTGTTTATTTAATGCGGTTCTTTAATGTGTGTTTATTTTTGGGGTCCTTCAATGTGTGTTTATCTATGGTGGTCCTTCAATTTGTGTTTATCTATGGTGGTCCTTCAATTTGTGTTTATCTATGGTGTCCTTCAATTTGTGTTTATCTATGGTGGTCCTTTAATTTGTGTTTATCTATGGTGGTCCTTCAATTTGTGTTTATCTATGATGGTCCTTTAATGTGTGTTTATTAATGGTGGTCCTTTAATGTGTGTTCATTTAGGCTGGTCCTTCAATAGGCGGTTATTCATGGTGGTCCTTGACACGTCTCTAATGTGTTTATTTCTTGTGGTCCTTCACATATCTCTAAAGTGTTTATCTCTGGTTGTCCTTCACATGTCTCAAACGTGTTTTTTTCTGGTGGTCTTTCATACGTCTCTAATGTGTTTATTTCTGGTCTATCATCAACAAACAGCTCATTTCTCTACTCTGTCCATTTTTTGGCATCGTCGCTTTGCAGCATCCATATTTCCTCTACTGGAAATGAATGTTCTCCCTTTTGTTATCTCATTTATTTGTTTGTGCATTGATTTTGTGTCTGTTTTACGTTGTCGTCCCAGCTCACTACATCTCGAAATCAACTATTCCTCTTCAGCTATCTTACATTTCTTTATTTTGTCTTTGTTTAAATTGTGTATGTTCTTTCGTCTCGCTTTCGCCCCTGTCCATGCGCTGTAGAACTTCTGTCATAAATTCTTTTCTCTTCAGTTTTCCTTTAGGCTGGTGCTAATTCGTGTGATGCCTGATGTGTTGTCCCTCTTGACATTCTCAATTACCTCTCTCTACTCCGTGTTTCTTCTATCACATTCTTGCTAGCCTGGATTGTGATGTCAAACTGTTGATTTATTTCTTCATTTGAATGTAGCAGCACCCAGGTATTTATTTCTTTCGAGCTCTCTCACTTTATTCTGGGTCACTTTTTATAAACAAATAAAAACTGCAATATTGGATATACCTCCAAGGATAATAAATAGATAAAAACTGCAATATTGGATATACCTCCAAGGATAATAAATAGACTACAAGGATAAAAAACTGAAAATAACTGCAATATTGGACACAGCTACAAGGATAATAAACAGAAAATAACTGCAATATTGGACACAGCTACAAGGATAATAAACAGAAAATAACTGCAACAATGGACACAGCTACAAGGATAATAAACATAAAATAACTGCAATATTGGACACAGCTACAAGGATAATAAACAGAAAATAACTGCAACAATAGACACAGCTACAAGGATAATAAACAGAAAATAACTGCAATATTGGACACAGCTACAAGGATAATAAACAGAAAATAACTGCAATATTGGACACAGCTACAAGGATAATAAACAGAAAATAACTGCAATATTGGACACAGCTACAAGGATAATAAACAGAAAATAACTGCAACAATGGACACAGCTACAAGGATAATAGACAGAAAATAACTGCAATATTGGACACAGCTACAAGGATAATAAACAGAAAATAACTGCAACAATGGACACAGCTACAAGGATAATAAACAGAAAATAACTGCAATATTGGACACAGCTACAAGGATAATAAACAGAAAATAACTGCAATATTGGACACAGCTACAAGGATAATAAACAGAAAATAACTGCAATATTGGACACAGCTACAAGGATAATAAACAAAAAATAACTGCAACAATGGATACTGCTACAAGGATAATAAACAGAAAATAACTGCAACAATAGACACAGCTAAAAGGATAATAATCAGAAAATAACTGCAACAATAGACACAGCTACAAGGATAATAAACAAAAAATAACTGCAACAATGGACACAGCTACAAGGATAATAAACAGAAAATAACTGCAACAATAGACACAGCTACAAGGATAATAAACAGAAAATAACTTCAATATTGGACACAGCTACAAAGATAATAAACAGAAAATAACTGCAATATTGGACACAGCTACAAGTATAATAAACAAAAAATAACTGCAATATTGGACACAGCTACAAGGATAATAAACAGAAAATAACTGCAACAATAGACACAGCTACAAGGATAATAAACAGAAAATAACTGCAATATTGGACACAGCTACAAGGATAATAAACAGAAAATAACTGCAATATTGGACACAGCTACAAGGATAATAAACAGAAAATAACTGCAATATTGGACACAGGTACAAGGATAATAAACAGAAAATAACTGCAATATTGGACAAAGTCTAGCTGGTGCCAATGCTCGAACCTTATGCGGCGCCATGTTGATTTTTGTCGGCTCTTAACGCTGAAAAGGGTATTGGTTGCACACACGTTGTTGTTCTTCTTTTCTTTCTTTCATTATTTGCCTTTCAGCGTCGAGGGGAGATATAATTTGCGGCTTTCTGCTCTTCTGTTCGCCTCTCCTGCTATTATGTTTCCTATTGCTACAACAGGTTGTTAAGGGACAATTCTAGAAGTCTCTGACCATTTTCGTTCATTTTGCAAATACCATGATGACTTAAGCCTGATGACCATGAATGATGGTCAGATCCAATGCGTGCATTCAGATCGTCCTGCACGCCAGAGTTGTTCTACTTTGGGGATTGAATCCAAGATCATTTGCAGCATCTCGTAACATTGATCTTTATCTGCTGTGGTTGCTGCCATTGTTGGTACACAGGCGGCTGATGATAATGATTGCTCCAGCCAATGGATGTTAGTGTTATTATGTGTTCTGATGTATCATTGGGGTGTTTATAGAATGTATGATCTTATTATGTGGTCTGATGTATCATTGGGGTGTTTATAGAATGTATGAGCTTATTATGTGTTCTGATGTACCATTGGGGTGTTTATAGAATGTGTGAGCTTATTATGTGTTCTGATGTACCAGTTGGGGTGTTTATAGAATGTATGAGCTTATTATGTGTTCTGATGTACCAGTTGGGGTGTTATAGAATGTATGAGCTTATTATATGTTCTGATGTATCATTGGGGTGTTTATAGAATGTATGATCTTATTATGTGTTCTGATGTACCATTGGGGTGTTTATAGAATGTGTGAGCTTATTATGTGTTCTGATGTACCATTTGGGTGTTTATAGAATGTATGAGCTTATTATGTGTTCTGATGTACCATTGGGGTGTTTAAAGAATGTATGAGCTTATTATGTGTTCTGGTGTACCATTTGGGGTGTTTATAGAATGTATGAGCTTATTATGTGTTCTGATGAACCATTTGGGGTGTTTATAGAATGTATGAGCTTATTATGTGTTCTGATGTACCATTTGGGGTGTTTATAGAATGTATGAGCTTATTATGCACAACAAAACCAGCTACATGCAGACGATGCTGCTCAAGTTTCAGCCCCTGCCAGAAAAAAAGGAATAATTTCTCTCCGACTGAACCACAATCTACAAGTCTTGTTTCCCCTGACTGAACCACAATCTACAAGTCCTGTTTCCCCTGACTGAACCACAATCTGCAAGCCTTGTTTCCCCTGACTGAACCACAATCTGCAAGCCTTGTTTCCCCTGACTGAACCACAATCTGCAAGTCTTGTTTCCCCTGACTGAACCACAATCTGTAAGCCTTGTTTCCCCTGACTGAACCACAATCTGCAAGCCTTGTTTCCCCTGACTGAACCACAATCTGCAAGTCTTGTTTCCCCTGACTGAACCACAATCTGCAAGTCTTGTTTCCCCTGACTGAACCACAATCTGCAAGTCTTGTTTCCCCTGACTGAACCACAATCTGTAAGCCTTGTTTCCCCTGACTGAAACACAATCTGCAAGCCTTGTTTCCCTGACTGAACCACAATCTGTAAGCCTTGTTTCCCCTGACTGAAACACAATCTGCAAGTCTTGTTTCCCCTGACTGAACCACAATCTGCAAGCCTTGTTTCCCCTGACTGAACCACAATCTACAAGTCTTGTTTCCCTGATTGAACCACAATCTGCAAGTCTTGTTCCCCTGATTGTGGTTCCCCTGAAACTCACAAACCTAAACTCTGTTAGAACCACATAAACTCACACACCTAAACTCTGTTAGAACCACATAAACTCACACACCTAAACTCTGTTAGAACCACATAAACTCACACACCTAAACTCTGTTAGAACGACATAAACTCACACACCTAAACTCTGTTAGAACCACATAAACTCACACACCTAAACTCTGTTAGAACGACATAAATTCACAAACTTAAACTCTGTTAGAACCACATAAACTCACACACCTAAACTCTGTTAGAACGACATAAACTCACAAACTTAAACTCTGTATAGAAAGAACCGTTATAGAAGTCACAAACGACAAACTCTAACGTCACAGAAACACTCAAATGATAAACTCGGCATTTAATATCCTGGACTCAAGCAAAGAAATATTTACTATCAAGCTACATCAAACAGACAAACTTGCAAGTACCAACACAGAAACTAAGAAATAAACATTGTCGATAACAACATCAAACTACACAATTACTAGCTGTACTCATCAACAATATCGACAACTCACCAAATATAATCTTCCTTTTAATTAACGAGAGGAAACTCACCAATTACAAACGCATTATTAATTAACGACGGGAAACTCACTGAATAAAAACTCATTATTAATTAACAACAGGAAACTCACCGAATACTAACGCATTATTAATTAACGACGTCAAACTCAACAAAACAAACTCATTATTAATTAACGACAGGAAACTCACCGAATAAAAACTCATTATTAATTAACGACAGGAAACTCACCGGTTACAAACTCATTATTAATTAACGAAGTCAAACTCAACAAAACAAACTCATTATTAATTAACGACAGGAAACTCACCGAATAAAAAACTCATTATTAATTAACGACAGGAAACTCATCGAATACAAACTCATTATTAATTAACGACGCAAACTCAACAAAACAAAGTCATTATTAATTAACCATGTTAAGCTCAACAAAAACAAACTCATTATTAATTAACGATGTTAAACTCACAAACAACTGACACTTTTAGAGACGTGTCTAACGGCTTCAGAAAGTGGCTGCCACTTGCTTGTTCGACTATGGACACAGTCACTTCTTTCACGTGCAGGGCTGCGTCTGCAACGAGGCGGCTGGTCACGTGCTGTGCCACCGTGTTTACGCGAGTGCCTGAGGTCTGTCTGGGGATGTTCTCACTTGCCCGACTTTCCATGACGTCGACATTGCCACTGATCGTCAGAACACCATCACTGCACGATCTCGGCACTGCCTTTCTCACAGAGCACGACACGTTTTATCATGAGAGATTCTGACAAGAAATCGACGAAAAATGATAAAGTGAATAACCAGTGACGAGGACAAATTAGATAAAGATATCTAGAACCGTTGCCGACGACAAATTAGATAAAGATATATAGAACCGTTGCCGACGACAAATTAGATAAAGATATATAGAACCGTTGCCGACGACAAATTAGATAAAGATATATAGAACCGTTGCCGACGACAAATTAGATAAAGATATCTAGAACCGTTGCCGACGACAAATTAGATAAAGATATATAGAACCGTTGCCGACGACAAATTAGATAAAGATATATAGAACCGTTGCCGACGACAAATTAGTTAAAGATATATAGAACCGTTGCCGACGACAAATTAGATAAAGTGATGTAAGCAAAGGAGAAATTGACCAATGTATTTGTGCACGTGTATTATGTAAGCAAAGGAGAAATTGACCAATGTATTTGTGCACGTGTATTATGTAAGCAAAGGAGAAATTGACCAATGTATTTGTGCACGTGTATTATGTAAGCAAAGGAGAAATTGACCAATGTATTTGTGCACGTGTATTATGTAAGCAAAGGAGAAATTGACCAATGTATTTGTGCACGTGTATTATGTAAGCAAAGGAGAAATTGACCAATGTATTTGTGCACGTGTATTATGTAAGCAAAGGAGAAATTGATCAATGTATTTGTGCACGTGTATTATGTAAGCAAAGGAGAAATTGACCAATGTATTTGTACACGTGTATTATGTAAGCAAAGGAGAAATTGATTAGTCTCTAATCCTCTTTGATTAAAATGTGGAAGGATATAATGATAATCTCTAATCCTCTTTGATTAAAATGTGGAAGGATCTAATGATAATCTCTAGTCCTCTTTGATAAAATGTGGAAGGATCTAATGATAATCTCTAGTCCTCTTTGATTAAAATGTGGAAGGATCTAATGATAATCTCTAGTCCTCTTTGATTAAAATGTGGAAGGATCTAATGATAATCTCTAGTCCTCTTTGATTAAAATGTGGAAGGATCTAATGATAATCTCTAGTCCTCTTTGATTAAAATGTGGAAGGATCTAATGATAATCTCTAGTCCTCTTTGATTAAAATATGGAAGGATCTAATGATAATCTCTAATCCTCTTTGATTAAAATGTGGAAGGATCTAATGATAATCTCTAATCCTCTTTGATTAAAATGTGGAAGGATCTAACGATAATCTCTAATCCTCTTTGATTAAAATGTGGAAGGATCTAATGATAATCTCTAATCCTCTTTGATTAAAATGTGGAAGGATCTAATGATAATCTCTAATCCTCTTTGATTAAAATTTGGAAGGATCTAATGATAATCTCTAATCCTCTTTGATTAAAATGTGGAAGGATCTAATGATAATTTCTAATCCTCTTTGATTAAAATGTGGAAGGATCTAATGATAATCTCTAATCCTCTTTGATTAAAATGTGGAAATGTCAGACTTGAACTTGACTTTAATGTGGACACTTGTAATCTGATGATGTTGTGTCCTCATTGACTGAAATGCGTAAATGGGTATTCTGACTGAGACCTTTCTTGTTGCTTCCTTTTACAATTGTGTCTATCATTCTTGCAGTTCATTTTCTATCTCTGATATTAAGTAGGGAACAGGCGAATAATTGCAGTGCTGCGGTAAAGCTGGCAGCATGGAGCCAGTAGTGGGGTGTGACATACACTCCTACAAGCTATTTTGACAGCTTTACAAAAAGGGAACACAACAAAATACTGACGTTTCGGCCTACATGCGGCCTTCATCAGAAAACGAAGACACCTACACCAAACGGTGAGGCCCAAATATCTATTGCTATCCTATAGGTGGTCCTATTGCTATCCTATAGGTGGTCATATTGCTATCCTATAGGTGGTCATATTGCTAACCTATAGGTGGTCATATTGCTATCCTATAGGTGGTCCTATTGCTTTTCTATAGGTGGTCATATTGCTATCTTATAGGTGGTCATATCGCTATCCTATAGGTGGCCCTATTGCTATGCTATAGGTGGTCCTATTGCTATCCTATAGGTGGTCATATTGCTAACCTATAGGTGGTCATATTGCTATCCTATAGGTGGTCCTATTGCTATCCTATAGGTGGTCCTATTGCTATCCTATAGGTGGTCCTATTGCTATCCTATAGGTGGTCCTATTGCTGTACTCTAGGTGGTCCTATTGCTATCCTATAGGTTACCTTATTGCTATCCTATAGGTGGTCCAATTCTATCCTATAGGTGGTCCTATGCTGTCCTATAGGTGGTCGTATAGCTATCCTCTAGGTGGTCCTATTGCTATCCTATAGGTGGTCGTAAAGCTGCCCTATAGGTGGTCCTATTGCTATTCTATAGGTGGTCATATTGCTATCCTATAGGTGGTGCTTTTGCTATCCTCTAGGTGGTCCTATTGCTATTCTCTAGGTAGTCCTATTGCTATCCTATAGGTGGTCCTATTGCTGTCCTCTAGGTGGTCCTATTGCTATCCTATAGGTGGCCCTATTGCTAACCTATAGGTGGTCCTATTTCTATCCTATAGGTGGTCCTATTGCTGTCCTATAGGTGGTCGTATAGCTATCCTCTAGGTGGTCCTATTGCTATCCTATAGGTGGTCCTATTGCTATCCTATAGGTTGTCGTAATGCTGCCCCATAGGTGGTCCTATTGCTATCCTATAGGTGATCCTATTGCTATTCTATAGGTGGTCATATTGCTATCCTATAGGTGGTCCTTTGCTATCCTCTAGGTGGTCCTATTGCTATCCTATAGGTGGTCCTATTGCTATCCTATAGGTGGTCATATTGCTATCCTATAGGTGTCATATTGCTATCCTATAGGTGGCCCTATTGCTATCCTATAGGTGGTCCTATTGCTGTCCTATATGTGGTCCTATTGCTATCCTCTAGGTGGTCCTATTGCTATCCTATAGGTGGTCCTATTGCTATCCTATAGGTGGTCCTATTGCTATCCTATAGGTGATCCTATTGCTGTCCTCTAGGTGGTCCTATTGCTATCCTATAGGTGGTCATATTTCTATCCTATAGGTGGTCATATTGCTATCCTATAGGTGGCCCTATTGCTATCCTATAGGTGGTCCTTTTGCTATCCTATAGGTGGTCATATTGCTATCCTATAGGTGGTCATATTGCTATCCTATAGGTGGTCCTATTGCCATCCTATAGGTGGTCCTATTGCTATCCTATAGGTGGTCCTATTGCTATCCTATAGGTGGTCCTATTGCTGTCCTATAGGTGGTCGTATAGCTATCCTCTAGGTGGTCCTATTGATATCCTATAGGTGGTCCTATTGCTATTCTATAGGTGGTCCTATTGCTTTTCTATAGGTGGTCCTATTACTATCCTCTAGGTGGTCCTATTGCTATATCCTTAAGCTGGTCCTATTTATATCCTCTAGATGGTCCTATTGCCGTCCTATATATGGTCCTATTGTTTTCTATAGGTGGTCCTATTGCTATCCTCTAGGTGGTCCTATTGCTATATCCTCTAGGCGGTCCTATTGCTATCCTATAGGTGGTCCTATTGCTGTGCTATAGGTGGTCCTATTGCTGTCTTATAGGTGGTCCTATTGCTGTCCTATAGATGGTCCTATTGCTGTCCTATAGGTGGTCCTATTGCTATCCTATAGGTGGTCCTATTGCTGTCCTATAGGTGGTCCTATTGCTATCCTATAGGTGGTCCTATTGCTGTCCTATATGTGGTCCTATTGCTATCCTATAGGTGGTCCTATTGCTGTCCTATAGGTGGTCCTATTGCTGTCCTATAGGTGGTCCTCTGTACTTGGGCCTCACCGTTTGTTGTCATTGTCCTCGTTATCTAAAGAAGGCCACAAATGATTATTTTGTTTCTTGGTAAAGCTGTCACCAACCTTGCAGGAGTGCACTTTACACTACAACACTTGCCCATATGTCAACATAACTAAAGTCTGTCGAAGCTGTGTATGAAACTACCACCCACATGTCAACGTCATCACATTCTAGCAAAGAGAAGTCCATAACGTTCTAACAGAGGCGATTACAACATTCTAACAGAGGCGTCTACAACATTCTAACAGAGGCGTCCACAACATTCTAACAGGGACATCTACAACATTCTAACAGAGGCGTCCACAACATTCTAACAGGGACATCTACATCATTTTAACAGAGGCGATTACAACATTCTAACAGAGACGTCTAAAACATTCTAACATGGACATCTACAACATTCTAACACTGGCGTCTACAACATTCTAACAGGGACATCTACATCATTTTAACAGAGGCGATTACAACATTCTAACAGGGACATCTACATCATTTTAACAGAGGCGATTACAACATTCTAACAGAGACGTCTAAAACATTCTAACAGCGGCGTCAAAAACATTCTAACAGAGGCGTCCACTACATTCTAATAGAGACGTCCACGACATTCTAACAGCGGCGTCAAAAACATTATAACAGAGACGTCCACGACATTCTAACAGAGGTGTCCACAACATTCTAACAGCGGCGTCAAAAACATTATAACAGAGACGTCCACGACATTCTAACAGAGGTGTCCACAACATTCTAACAGCGGCGTCAAAAACATTCTAACAGAGGTGTCCACGACATTCTAACAGCGGCGTCAAAAACATTCTAACAGAGGCGTCAACGACATTCTAACAGAGGCGTCAACGACATTCTAACAGAGGCGTCCACAACATTCCAAAGAGGCGTCCACAAAATTCCAACAGAGGCGTCAACAACATTTTAACAGAGGCGTCCATAACATTCTAACAGAGGCGTCCATAACATTCTAACAAAGGCGTTCATAATATTCCAACAGAGGCGTTAACAACATTCTAACAGAGGCGTCCATAACATTCTAACAGAGGCGTCCATAACATTCTAACAAAGGCGTTCATAACATTCTAACAGAGGCGTCAACAACATTCTAACAGAGGCGTCAACAATATTCTAACAGAGGCGACAACGAAATTCTAACAGAGGCGTCCACAACATTCTAACAGAGGCGTCCTTAATATTCTAACAGAGGCGTCAACAACATTCTAACAGAGGCGTCAACAATATTCTAACAGAGGCGTCCACAACATTCTAACAGAGGCGTCCTTAATATTCTAACAGAGGCGTTAACAACATTCTAACAGAGGCGTCACAATATTCTAACAGAGGCGTCAACAATATTCTAACAGAGGCGTCAACAACATTCTAACAGAGGCGTCAACAATATTCTAACAGAGGCGTCCTTAATATTCTAACAGAGGCGTCAACAACATTCTAACAGAGGCGTCAACAACATTCTAACAGAGGCGTCAACAATATTCTAACAGAGGCGTCCTTAATATTCTAACAGAGGCGACAACGAAATTCTAACAGAGGCGTCCTTAATATTCTAACAGAGGCGTCAACAATATTCTAACAGAGGCGTCCTTAATATTCTAACAGAGGCGTCCTTAATATTCTAACAGAGGCGTCCTTAATATTCTAACAGAGGCGTCAACAATATTCTAACAGAGGCGTCCTTAATATTCTAACAGAGGCGTCCTTAATATTCTAACAGAGGCGACAACGAAATTCTAACAGAGGCGTCCTTAATATTCTAACAGAGGCGTCAACAATATTCTAACAGAGGCGTCCTTAATATTCTAACAGAGGCGTCCACAACATTCTAACAGAGGCGTCCTTAATATCCTAACAGAGGCGTCAACAATATTCTAACAGAGGCGTCAACAATATTCTAACAGAGGCGTCCTTAATATTCTAACAGAGGCGTCCACAACATTCTAACAGAGACGTCCTTAATATTCTAACAGAGGCGTCAACAATATTCTAACAGAGGCGCGCATAACATTCTAGCAGAGGCGTCCTTAATATTCTAACAGAGGCGTCCTTAATATTCTAACAGAGGCGTCAACAATATTCTAACAGAGGCGTCCTTATATTCTAACAGAGGCGTCCCACAACATTCTAACAGAGGCGTCCTTAATATTCTAAACAGAGGCGTCAACAATATTCTAACAGAGGCGTCCTTAATATTCTAACAGAGGCGTCCACAACATTCTAACAGAGGCGTCCTTAATATTCTAACAGAGGCGTCAACAATATTCTAACAGAGGCGTCAACAATATTCTAACAGAGGCGCGCATAACATTCTAGCAGAGGCGTCCTTAATATTCTAACAGAGGCGTCCTTAATATTCTAACAGAGGCGTCCATAACATTCTAACAGAGGCGTCCATAACATCCTAACAGAGGCGTCCACAATATTCTAACAGAGGCGTCCATAACATTCTAACAGAGGCGTCATTAATATTCTAACAGAGGTGTTAACAACATTCTAACAGAGGCGCGCATAACATTCTAGCAGAGGCGTCCAGAACATTCTAACAGAGTCGTCAACGACATTCTAACAGAGGCGTCCATAATATTCTAACAGAGTAATCAACGACAATCTAAATAAACGTCCACAACATTCCAACAGAGGCGTCCACAACATTCTAACAGAGACATCTACAGCATTCTAATAGAGACGTCTCCAACATTCTAACAGAGACATCTACAACATTCTAACAGAGACATCTACAACATTCTAACAGAGACATCTACAACATTCTAACTGAGATATCTACAACATTCTAATAGAGGCGTCTACAACATTCTAACAGAGACATCTACAGCATTCTAATAGAGACATCTACAACATTCTAACTGAGACATCTACAACATTCTAATAGAGACGTCTACAACATTCTAATAAAGACGTCTACAACACTCTAACTGAGACATCTACAACATTCTAATTGAGAGATCTACAACATTCTAATAGAGACATCTACAACATTCTAATAGAGACGTCTAGAACATTCTAATAGAGACGTCCATAACATTCCAACAGAGGCGTCCACAACATTCTAACAGACGCGTCCTTAATATTCTAACAGAGACGTCCACAACATTCTAACAGAGACATCTACAACATTCTAACAGCGGCGTCAAAAACATTATAACAGAGACGTCCACGACATTCTAACAGAGGTGTCCACAACATTCTAACAGAGGCGTCAAAAACATTCTAACAGAGGTGTCCACGACATTCTAACAGCGGCGTCAAAAACATTCTAACAGAGGCGTCCACTACATTCTAATAGAGACGTCCACGACATTCTAACAGAGGTGTCCACAACATTCTAACAGAGGCGTCAAAAACATTATAACAGAGACGTCCACGACATTCTAACAGAGGTGTCCACAACATTCTAACAGCGGCGTCAAAAACATTATAACAGAGACGTCCACGACATTCTAACAGAGGTGTCCACAACATTCTAACAGAGGCGTCAAAACATTCTAACAGAGGTGTCCACGACATTCTAACAGCGGCGTCAAAAACATTCTAACAGAGGCGTCAACGACATTCTAACAGAGGCGTCAACGACATTCTAACAGAGGCGTCCACAACATTCCAAAGAGGCGTCCACAAAATTCCAACAGAGGCGTCAACAACATTTTAACAGAGGCGTCCATAACATTCTAACAGAGGCGTCCATACATTCTAACAAAGGCGTTCATAATATTCCAACAGAGGCGTTAACAACATTCTAACAGAGGCGTCCATAACATTCTAACAGAGGCGTCCATAACATTCTAACAAAGGCGTTCATAATATTCTAACAGAGGCGTCATCAACATTCTCACAGAGGCGTCAACAATATTCTAACAGAGGCGACAACGAAATTCTAACAGAGGCGTCCACAACATTCTAACAGAGGCGTCCTTAATATTCTAACAGAGGCGTCAACAACATTCTAACAGAGGCGTCAACAATATTCTAACAGAGGCATCCACAACATTCTAACAGTGGCGTCCTTAATATTCTAACAGAGGCGTCAACAACATTCTAACAGAGGCGTCAACAATATTCTAACAGAGGCGTCAACAATATTCTAACAGAGGCGTCAACAACATTCTAACAGAGGCGTCAACAATATTCTAACAGAGGCGTCCTTAATATTCTAACAGAGACGTCAACAACATTCTAACAGAGGCGTCAACAACATTCTAACAGAGGCGTCAACAATATTCTAACAGAGGCGTCCTTAATATTCTAACAGAGGCGACAACGAAATTCTAACAGAGGCGTCCTTAATATTCTAACAGAGGCGTCAACAATATTCTAACAGAGGCGTCCTTAATATTCTAACAGAGGCGTCCTTAATATTCTAACAGAGGCGACAACGAAATTCTAACAGAGGCGTCCTTAATATTCTAACAGAGGCGTCAACAATATTCTAACAGAGGCGTCCTTAATATTCTAACAGAGGCGTCCACAACATTCTAACAGAGGCGTCCTTAATATTCTAACAGAGGCGTCAACAATATTCTAACAGAGGCGTCAACAATATTCTAACAGAGGCGTCCTTAATATTCTAACAGAGGCGTCCACAACATTCTAACAGAGACGTCCTTAATATTCTAACAGAGGCGTCAACAATATTCTAACAGAGGCGCGCATAACATTCTAGCAGAGGCGTCCTTAATATTCTAACAGAGGCGTCCTTAATATTCTAACAGAGGCGTCAACAATATTCTAACAGAGGCGTCCTTAATATTCTAACAGAGGCGTCCACAACATTCTAACAGAGGCGTCCTTAATATTCTAACAGAGGCGTCAACAATATTCTAACAGAGGCGTCCTTATATTCTAACAGAGGCGTCCACAACATTCTAACAGAGGCGTCCTTAATATTCTAACAGAGGCGTCAACAATATTCTAACAGAGGCGTCCTTAATATTCTAACAGAGGCGTCCTTAATATTCTAACAGAGGCGTCCACAACATTCTAACAGAGGCGTCCTTAATATTCTAACAGAGGCGTCAACAATATTCTAACAGAGGCGCGCATAACATTCTAGCAGAGGCGTCCTTAATATTCTAACAGAGGCGTCCTTAATATTCTAACAGAGGCGTCCATAACATTCTAACAGAGGCGTCCATAACATCCTAACAGAGGCGTCCATAACATTCTAACAGAGGCGTCCTTAATATTCTAACAGAGGCGTCCTTAATATTCTAACAGAGGCGTCCATAACATTCTAACAGAGGCGTCCATAACATCCTAACAGAGGCGTCCACAATATTCTAACAGAGGCGTCCATAACATTCTAACAGAGGCGTCATTAATATTCTAACAGAGGTGTTAACAACATTCTAACAGAGGCGCGCATAACATTCTAGCAGAGGCGTCCAGAACATTCTAACAGTGTCGTCAACGACATTCTAACAGAGGCGTCCATAATATTCTAACAGAGTAATCAACGACAATCTAAATAAACGTCCACAACATTCAACAGAGGCGTCCACAACATTCTAACAGAGACATCTACAGCATTCTAATAGAGACGTCTCCAACATTCTAACAGAGACATCTACAACATTCTAACAGAGACATCTACAACATTCTAACAGAGACATCTACAACATTCTAACTGAGATATCTACAACATTCTAATAGAGGCGTCTACAACATTCTAACAGAGACATCTACAGCATTCTAATAGAGACATCTACAACATTCTAACTGAGACATCTACAACATTCTAATAGAGACGTCTACAACATTCTAATAAAGACGTCTACAACACTCTAACTGAGACATCTACAACATTCTAATTGAGAGATCTACAACGTTCTAATAGAGACATCTACAACATTCTAATAGAGACGTCTAGAACATTCTAATAGAGACGTCCATAACATTCCAACAGAGGCGTCCACAACATTCTAACAGACGCGTCCTTATATTCTAACAGAGACGTCCACAACATTCTAACAGAGACATCTAACAACATTTTAACAGAGACATCTACTACATTCTAACAGATATCTACAACATTTTAACAGAGGCGTCCTTAATATTCTAACAGAGACATCTACAACATTCTAGCAGAGACATCTACAACATTCTAACAGAGACATATCCAACATTCTAACAGACATCTACAACATTCTAACAGAGACATCTACAACATTCTAGCAGATACATCTCATCATCATCATCGAGTGCCTTCTCCGCAACGAAGGTTGGCTACCATGAATCGCTATCCTTCTCTGTTTTTTGCTTTTGATGGTGCAGGCTGTCATAGATTGACTTGTCCATCTTTTGATGTTACTCGTCCATGTTTGTCTAGGTCTGCCTCTGCCTCTTTTACCTTGTATTTTCCCTTCCAATATTACTTTTAGTAGGCTGTTGTGTCTTTTAACATGCCCCCAAAATTGCATTTGTCTTTTCTTGACCACAAACATTTCTTCCATATTCTCCACCTATATAATTGTTAGATAGTTGACAACAAACATTTCTTCCATATTCTCCACCTATATAATTGTTAGATAGTTGACAACAAACATTTCTTCCACATTCTACACCTATATAATTGTTAGATAGTTGACAACAAACATTTCTTCCACATTCTACACCTATATAATTGTTAGATAGTTGACAACAAACATTTCTTCCACATTCTCCACCTATATAATTGTTAGATAGTTGACAACAAACATTTCTTCCACATTCTACACCTCATTATGTCTGTTTGAAAATGTGTACCTAATCTATCCACTTGGTTGAGCAACATCAACCTATGCGTTTACACAGATGGGCGACAACAAATGCCTAAATTAATAGCAATCTGTGCGCGACAATTCACAAACAGCAGAGATAGACTCAAGATGCAACAAAGCTTGTCAAATCATTGGACAGTTAACACCACTATTGTCCAACAAGGAAATAACTGTAGAGGCAAAACGAGCACTATACAATACAATCTTCATCCCAACGTTGTGCTACCAATGCCAGACCTGGACCCTAGATGCAAGAACAATAAGAAAAATAACCTCTACTGAGATGAAATGTGTCAGACGAATGATTACAGCCTGAGAGATAAGATCAGAAATGAAGAACTGAGAAAGAGGCCTGAAATATCCCCCGCCATATATATATATATAAAGAACAACAGATAAAATGGTTTGACCACGTGATAAGGCAGAAAGATGAAAACACAATGAATTTTCAATAAACGTTGCGAGGTACCCGACTCAAGGATCGATTACGATAAAGGTGGATTGACGGAGTGTTGGGAACACTAGGAAACATAAGAGCAGGAGAGCCGAACAGAAGAGCAAAAGCCTGTGAATTATATCTCCCTCGGCGCTGAAACGCAAATAAGGAAGGACAGAAGAAGAAAAATCTAAGTGCGTGCACAAATGGGCAAGAACAAATTCATAAATTAGCATCAATCTAAACCCCAACACAGATGGGCAAGAACAAATTCATAAATTAGCGTCAATCTAAACCCCAACACAAATGGGCAAGAACAAATTCATAAATTAGCATCAATCTAAACCCCAACACAGATGGGCAAGAACAAATTCATAAATTAGCATCAATCTAAACCCAACACAGATGGGCAAGAACAAATTCATAAATTAGCATCAATCTAAACCCCAACACAGATGGGCAAGAACGAATTCCGGAGACAACGAGATCATATGAGGTAAGAAAGAAACAATAGAAGGTTAACTCACAGGTAACGCAAAATATAAGTGGTCACGTGAGGCAGTGGTGTCAGGGCACAGACTTGTTTTACTCTCTTCTCATACAACCTCTCGCTTAGTTTGTCTTATTTGTCTTCCTCTCACAGCTTGGACACGTGCTATCCTCAAAGCCTCGTCACGTGCTACATCTCATTGTTCATGTGCTCGGTAATCACTTGCCACTAATCGATGCCCACGTCTCAAGTGATGTTACTGTTCCAAATGGGACGATGTTGCTCCCTCGTAGATGACATCAGTCTGCAGCTTTCACAATCATTTTCTGTCATCTTTGAATATGTTCCCACGGACAGGTTTATGCTCTCGCTCGCTTGCTCGTTGAATGCCATTTCATTTTGAGGTGGGCGGGAGAGTTGGTGGAAAGGAACAGATAGATTAGCTTTCATACAACAAACAATAACCGAGGACAACGCGAGGGGCAGGTCACGTGAGGGAGATGATTGAATGCTTTCACTTGAAGATTGAGGTTAAGGGTCGGAAGGAGAAGTGAATATTATATCTTGCGGTGATGCGGTGTTGTTTGGTAATAACAAAACAGGGGAGGGAACAAACAAGTAATTTTTGTCTCACAAGATCTGAAAGTGGAAAGCATGAAGGTCAAGAATTCCATTGAGTGAGTTCATGGAGAACGTTGACACATGGTGAGGGGGGGGGGGTATAAATTAGTAGTAGTGGTGGTAGTAGTAGTGGTGGTAGTAGTAGTGATGGAAGTAGTAGTGGTGGTTGTAGTAGTGGTGGTTGTAGGGTTGCTGGAAGAAGTAGTGGTGGTTGTAGTAGTGGTGGTAGTAGTACTGGTGGTAGTTAGTACTGGTGGTAGTAGTAGTGGTGGTAATAGTGGTGTTAGTAGTAGTGATGGTAGTAGTAGTGGTGGTATTAGTAGTGGTGGTTGTACTAGTAGTTGTAGTAGTATTGGTGGCAGTAGTAGTGGTGGTGGTAATAGTAGTGGTGGTAGTAGTAGTGGTGGTAGTAATGGTGGTGGTAGTAGTATAATAGTAGTAGTAGTAGTAGTGTTAGTAGTAGTAGTGGTGGTAGTATTGGTGGTGGTAATCGTGGTGGTAGTAGTTGTGGTAGTAGTGGTGTTAGTAGTAGTGGTGGTAGTAGTAGTAGTAGTAGTGGTGGTAGTAGTAGTGGTAGTAGTATTGGTGGTAGTAGTAGTGGTAATCGTGGTGGTAGTAGTTGTGGTAGTATTAGTGGTAGTAGTAGTGGTGGTATTAGTTGTGGTAGTAGTGGTGGTAGTAGTAGTGGTGGTAGTAGTGGTGGTAGTAGTAGTGGTTGTACTAGTAGTGGAGGGTGTAGTACTGGTGGTTGTAGTAGTGGTGGTAGTTGTAGTGGCGGTAGTAGTAGGGGTGATTGTAGTAGTGGTGGTAGTAGTAGTGGTGGTAGTAATAGTAGTGGTAGTAGTAGTGGTGGTAGTAGTAGCAGTGGTAATAGTAGTGGTGGTAGTAGCACTGGTGGTAGTAGTAGTGGTGTTTGTATTAGTGGTGGGTGGTAGTAGTGGTAGTAGCGGTTGTAGTAGTAGTGGTGGTAGTGGTGATAGTAGTAGTGTTGGTAGTTGTAATGGTGGTAGTAGTAGTAGTGGTAGTAGTAGTATTGGTAGTAATAGTGGTGGTAGGTGAAGTGGTGGTAGAAGTAGTGTTGTCAGTAGTAGTTGTGGTAGTAGTTGTGGTGGTAGTAGTAGTGGTGGTAATTGTGGTGGTAGTAGTAGTGGTGATAATAGTAGTGGTGGTTGCAGTAGTCGTGGTAGTATTAGTGGTTGTAGTATTAGTGGTGGTGGTATTAGTGCTGGTAGTAGTAGTGGTGGTTGTAGTTGTAGTAGTGGTAGTAGTAGTAGTAGTAGTAGTGGTGGTAGTAGTATTGGTGGTAGTAGTAATGGTGGTAGCAGTGGTGGTAGTAGTAGTGGTAGTAGTAGTGGTGGTAGTAGTAGTGGTGGAAGTAGTGGTGGTAGTATTAGTGGTAGTAGTAATGGTTGTTGTATTAGTGGTGGTAGTAGTAGTGGTGGTAGTAGTAGTAGTGGTGGTATAAGTAGTAGTAATGGTGGTAGTAGTGGTTGTAGTAGTAGTGGTGGTATTAATAGCTGTGGTATAAGTGATGGTAGTAGTAGTGGTGGTAGTAGTGGTGGTAGTAGTGGTGGTAATAGTAGTGGTAGTAGTAGTGTTAGTAGTAGTGGTGGTAGTAGTAGTGGTAGTAGTGGTGGTAGTAGTAGTGTTAGTAGCAGTGGTGGTAGTAATAGTGGTAGTAGTGGTGGTAGTAGTAGTGGTAGTAGTGGTGGTAGTAGTAGTGGTAGTAGTGGTGGTAGTAGTAGTGGTGGTGGTAGTATTGGTGGTAGTAGTAGTGGTAGTAGTGGTGGTAGTAGTAGTGGTAGTAGTGGTGGTGGTAGTAGTGGTGGTAGTAGTAGTGGTAGTAGTAGTGGTAGTAGTAGTGGTAGTAGTGGTGGTAGTAATAGTGGTAGTAGTGGTGATAGTAGTAGTGGTAGTAGTGGTGGTAGTAGTAGTGGTAGTAGTGGTGGTAGTAGTAGTGGTGGTGGTAGTATTGGTGGTAGTAGTAGTTGTAGTAGTGGTGGTAGTAGTGGTAGTAGTAGTGGTGGTGGTAGTAGTGGTAGTAGTGGTGGTAGTAGTAGTGTGGTAGTAGTAGTGGTAGTAGTGGTGGTACTAGTAGTGTTAGTAGTATTGGTGGTAGTAATAGTGGTAGTAGTGGTGGTAGTAGTAGTGGTAGTAGTGGTGGTAGTGGTAGTGGTAGTAGTGGTGGTAGTAGTAGTGGTGGTGGTAGTATTGGTGGTAATAGTGGTGGTAGTAGTAGTGTCGGTATTAGTAGGTGTAATACTGGTTGTGGTAGTAGTTGTGGTGATAACAGTAGTGGTGGTTGCAGTGGTATTGGTAGTATTAGTAGTGGTAGTATTAGTGGTGGTAGTATTAATGCTGGTAATAGTAGTGGTGGTTGTAGTAGTGGTGGTAGTAGTAGTGGTGGTAGTAGTGGTGGTAGTAGTAGTGGTTGTGGTAGCAGTGGTGGTAGTAGTAGTTGTAGTGGTAGTGGTGGTAGTAGTAGTGGTGGAAGCAGTGATGGTAGTAGTAGTGGTAGTAGTAGTTGTTGTTGTATTAGTGGTGGTAGTAGTAGTTGTTGTAGTAGTAGTAGTGGTGGTAGTAGTAGTGGTGGAAGTAATGGTGGTAATATTAGTGGTGGTATTAATAGCTGTGGTAGAAGTGATGGTAGTAGTAGTGATGGTACTAGTGGGGGTAGTAGTGGTGGTAGTAGTAGTGGTGGTATTAAAAGCTGTGGTAGAAGTGATGGTAGTAGTAGTGGTGGTACTAGTGGTGGCAGCAGTAGTGGTGGTAGTAGTGGTGGTAGTATAGGTAGTAATAGTGGTGAGAGTTGTTGTGGTAGTAGTGGTGGTGGTAGTAGTAGTGGTGGTAGCAGTATTGGTGGTAGTAGTGGTGGTAGTAGTAGTGGTGGTAGTAATAGTAGTGGTAGTAGTAGTGGTGGTAGTTGTACCGGTGATATTAGTACTAGTAGTAGTAGTGTTTGTATTATTGGTGGTAGTAGTGGTGGTAATAGTAGTAGTGGTGGAAGTAGTACTAGTAGTAGTAGTAGTGTTTGTATTAGTGGTGGTAGTAGTGGTTTTAGTGGTAGTGGTGGTAGTATTAGTGGTGGTAGTAGTGGTGGTAGTAGTAGTGGTGGTAGTAGTGGTGGTAATAGTAGTGGTGGTAGTAGTAGTGGTGGTAATAGTAGTGGTGGTAGTATTAGTAGTGGTAGTAGTGGTGGTAATAGTAGTGGTGGTAGTAGTGGTGGTAATAGTAGTGGTGGAATTATTAGTGGTGATAGTAGTGGTAGTAATAGTAGTGGTAGTAATAGTTGTGGTAATAGTAGTGGTAGTAGTAGTGGTGGTAATAGTAGTGGTGGTAGTAGTGGTGGTAATAATAGCGGTAGTAGTAGTGGTGGTAATAGTAGTGGTGGTAGTAGTACTAGCAGTAGTAGTAATAATGTTTGTATTAGTGGTGGTAGTAGTGGTAGTATTAGTGGTGGTAGTAGTGGTGGTAGTGGTAGTGGTGGTAGTAGTAATGGTGATAATAATAGGGGTGGTATTAGTGGAGCTAGTAGTAGTGGTGGTAGTAGTATTTGTAGTAGTAGTAGAATTTGTGGTGGTAGTTGTAATAGTTCTTGTAGTTGTAGTAGTAGTAGAAGTTGTAGTAGTGGTTGTAGTTGTGTTATTAATTATAGTTGTAGTAGTATGTGTAGTAGTAGTAGAAGTTGTAGTAGTAGTGTAGTTGTAGTTGTAGTAGTGGTGGTAGTAGTCGTTGTGGTAGTAGTGGTGGTAGTAGTTGTTTTGGTAGAAGTAGTGTTGGTAGTAGTAGTGGTGGTAGTAGTGGTGGTAGAAGTAGTGGTGGTAGTATTAATGGTGGTAATAATAGGGGTGGTAGTAGTGGTAGTAGTAATAGTTCTAGTAGTTGTATTAAAATTGGTAGTTGTGGTAGTAGTAGAAGTTGTGGTGATAGTTGTAATAGTTCTTGTAGTTGTAGTAATAGTGCTGGTTGTAGTAGTGGTAAAAGTTGTAGTAGTAGTTGCAGTTGTTGTAGTAATTATAGTTGTAGTAGTAGTAGAATTTGTGGTGGTAGTTGTAATAGTTCTTGTAGTTGTAGTAGTAGTAGAAGTTGTAGTAGTGGTTATAGTTGTATTAGTAGTTCTAGTTGTAGTAGTTGTTGTAGTAGTAGTAGAAGTTGTAGTAGTAGTTTTAGTTGTAGTTGTAGTCTTTGTGGTAGTAGTCGTTGTGGTAGTAGTGGTGGTAGTATTAGTGGTGGTAGGAGTAGTGGTGGTAGTAGTAGTGGTGGTATTAGTGGTGGTATAAGTAGTGGTGGTAGTAGTAATGGTGGTAATAATAGGGGTGGTAGTAGTGGTAGTAGTAGTAGTGGTGGTAGTAGTAGTGGTTGGTAGTAGTAGTGGTGGTAGTAGTAGTGGTGGTTGTTGTAGTTGTGATAGTAGTGGTGGAAGTAGTAGTGGTGGTAGTGGTAGTGGTGGTTGTAGTAGTGGTGGTTTAGTAATAGTAGTAGTAGTAGTAGTAGTAGTAGTGTGATTGTAGTAGTGGTGATAGTAGTACTTGTGGTTGTCGTAGTTGTGGTAGTAGTGGTAGTAGTAGTGGCGGTTGTAGTGGTGGTAATAGTACTGGTGGTTGTAGTAGTGGTGGTAATAGAACCCGTGGTTGTAGTAGTAATGGTAGTAGTGGTAGTAATAGTGGCAGTAGTAATTGTGGTAATAGTGCAGGTGGTAACATTATCGGTGTTGTAGTAGTGGTGGTAGTAGTGGTAGTAGTAGTGGCGGTAATAGTACTGGTAGTTGTAGCAGTGGTTGTAGTAGGTGTGATGTTTGTAGTAGTGGTGGTATTAGTACTGGTGGTTGTAGTAGTGGTGGGTGTAGCGGTGGTGGTTGTAGTTGTGGTTGTTGTAATAGTGGTAGTTGAAGTAGTAGTTGTTGTAATAGTGGTGGCTGTAGTAGTAGTAGTAGTGGTAGTGTTAGTGTTGGTAGTAGTAGTGGTAGTAGTGGTTGTAGTAGTAGTGGTAGTTGTAGTAGTAGCTGTAGTAGTAGTTGGGGTTGTAATCGTAATAGTGGGGGTTGTAATCATAGTAGCATTATTAGGTGTAGTGGTAGTAGTAGTGGTGGTTGTAGTAGTGGTGGTTGTAGTAGTGGTGGTTGTAGTAGTAGTGGTTGTAATAGTGGTGGTTTTAGCAGTGGTGGTTGTAGTAGCGGTGGTTGCAATATTAGTGATTGTACTGTAGTAGACGTTGGTTATAGTATTAGTAGTAGTTGTAGTATTAATGGTAGTTGCAGTAGTAGTAGAAGTTATAATAATAGTTGTAATTGTAGTAGTAGTGGTTGTTTTAGTAGAAGTTGTAGTAATAGAAGTTTCAGTAGTAGTAGAAGTTGTAATGTGGTACCTCTAGTAGTAGTAGAATTTGTAGTAGTACTGGTAGTTGTAGTGATAGTGGTGGTTGTAGTATTAGTGTTAGTTGTAGTAGTAGTAGAAGCAGTAGTAATAGTGGTAGTTATAGTTGTGGTGGTAGTTGTAATAGTTCTTATACTTGTAGTAATAGTGATAGTTGTAGCAATAGTAGAAGTTGTAGTAGTGGTTGTAGTTGTAATAGTATTTATACGTGTAGTAGTAATTGTAGTAGTAGCAGATGTTGTAGTAGTGGTTGTAGTTGTAGTAGTAATTATAGTTGTAGTAGTTGTAGTAGTAGTGTAGTTATAGTTGGAGTTGTAGTTGAAGTTGTAGTAGTGGTGGTAGTTGTAATAGTATGTGTGTGCTGGGTGTTGTGTGTGTATGTGCTGGGTGTTGTGTGTGTGCTGGGTGTTGTATGTATGCTGGGCGTTGTGTGTGTACTGGGTTTTTTTGTGTGTGTTAGGTGTTGTGTGTGTGCTGGGTGTTGTGTGTTTACTGAGTGTTGTGTGTGTGTTGGGTGTTGTGTGTGTGCTGGGTGTTGTGTGTGTTTACTGGGTGCTGTGTGTGTGCTGGGTGTTGTGTGTGCGTGCTGGGTGTTGTGTGTGTGCTGGATGTTGTGTGTGTTTACTGGGTGCTGTGTGTGTGTTGGGTGTCGTGTGTGTTTACTGGGTGCTGTGTGTGTGTTGGGTGTTGTGTGTGTGCTGGGTGTTGTGTGTGTTTACTGGGTGCTGTGTGTGTGCTGGGTGTTGTGTGTGCGTGCTGGGTGTTGTGTGTGTACTGGATGTTGTGAGCGTACTGGGTGTTGTGTGTGTGTGTGCTGGGTGTGTGTACTGGGTGTTGTGTGTGAGTTGGGTGTTTTGTGTGCTGGGTGTGTGTGTGTATGCTGGGTGTTGTGTGTGTGCTGGGTGTTGTGTGGTGTGTGTGTGCTGGGTGTTGTGTGTGTGTGCTGGGTGTTGCGTGTGTACTGGGTGTTGTGTGTGTGTGTGCTGGGTGTGTGTGCGCTGGGTGTTGTATGTGTGTGTGTTCTGGGTGCTGTGTGTGTGTGTGTGCTGGGTCACAGAGAGACAGCAGACAGAGGGAAAGAGTGAGAGAGACAGCAGATAGAGGGAGAGAGTAGGAGAGTCATCAGACAGAGGGAGAGAGTGAGAGAGACAGCAGACAGAATGGGAGAGTGAGAGAGACAGCAGACATAGGGAGAGAGTGAGAGAGACAGCAGAAAGAGGGAGATATTGAGAGAGACAGCAGACAGTGGGAGATAGCGAGAGAAACAGCAGATAGAGGGAGAGAGTGAGAGAGACAGCAGACAGAGAGAGAGAGAGTGAAAGAGACAAGCAAGCAGAGGGAAAGAGAAAGCAGACAAGGAGAGAATGAGAGATACAAGCAGGCAAAGGAAGAGAGACAGCAGACAGAGAGAGGGAGTGAGATAGACAAGCAGGTAGAGGGAGTGAGTGAGAGAGACAAGCAGGCAGATGGATTGAGTGAGAGAGACAAGCAGGCAGATGGATTGAGTGAGAGAGACAAGCAGGCAGATGGATTGAGTGAGAGAGACAAGCAGGCAGATGGATTGAGTGAGAGAGACAAGCAGGCAGAGGGAGGGAGTGAGATAGACAAGCAGGCAGAGGGAGGGAGTGAGAGAGACAAGCAGGCAGAGGGAGTGAGTGAGAGAGACAAGCAGGCAGAGGGATTGAGTTAGAGAGACAAGCAGGCAGAGGGAGGGAGTGAGAGAGACAAGCAGGCAGAGGGAGGGAGTGAGAGAGACAAGCAGGCAGAGGGAGTGAGTGAGAGAGACAAGCAGGCAGAGGGAGGGAGTGAGATAGACAAGCAGGTAGAGGGAGTGAGTGAGAGAGACAAGCAGGCAGAGGGAGTGAGTTAGAGAGACAAGCAGGCAGAGGGAGGGAGTGAGATAGACAAGCAGGCAGAGGGAGTGAGTGAGAGAGACAGCAGACAGAGAGAGGGAGTGAGATAGACAAGCAGGCAGATGGATTGAGTGAGAGAGACAAGCAGAGAGAGGGAGTGAGTGAGAGAGACAAGCAGGCAGATGGATTGAGTGAGAGAGACAAGCAGGCAGAGGGAGTGAGTGAGAGAGACAAGCAGGCAGAGAGAGGGAGTGAGATAGACAAGCAGGCAGAGGGAGTGAGTGAGAGAGACAGCAGACAGAGAGAGGGAGTGAGATAGACAAGCAGGCAGATGGATTGAGTGAGAGAGACAAGCAGGCAGAGGGAGTGAGTGAGAGAGACAAGCAGGCAGAGGGAGTGAGTGAGAGAGACAAGCAGGCAGAGGGATTGAGTGAGAGAGACAAGCAGAGAGAGGGAGTGAGTGAGATAGACAAGCAGGCAGATGGATTGAGTGAGAGAGACAAGCAGAGAGAGGGAGTGAGTGAGAGAGACAGCAGACAGAGAGAGGGAGTGAGATAGACAAGCAGGCAGATGGATTGAGTGAGAGAGACAAGCAGAGAGAGGGAGTGAGTGAGAGAGACAAGCAGGCAGATGGATTGAGTGAGAGAGACAAGCAGGCAGAGGGAGTGAGTGAGAGAGACAAGCAGGCAGAGAGAGGGAGTGAGATAGACAAGCAGGCAGAGGGAGTGAGTGAGAGAGACAGCAGACAGAGAGAGGGAGTGAGATAGACAAGCAGGCAGATGGATTGAGTGAGAGAGACAAGCAGGCAGAGGGAGTGAGTGAGAGAGACAAGCAGGCAGAGGGAGTGAGTGAGAGAGACAAGCAGGCAGAGGGATTGAGTGAGAGAGACAAGCAGGCAGAGGGAGTGAGTGAGAGAGACAAGCAGGCAGAGGGAGTGAGTGAGAGAGACAAGCAGGCAGAGGATTGAGTGAGAGAGACAAGCAGGCAGAGGGAGTGAGTGAGAGAGACAAGCAGGCAGAGGGAGTGAGTGAGAGAGACAAGCAGGCAGAGAGAGGGAGTGAGATAGACAAGCAGGCAGAGGGAGTGAGTGAGAGAGACAGCAGACAGAGAGAGGGAGTGAGATAGACAAGCAGGCAGAGGGAGTGAGTGAGAGAGACAGCAGACAGAGAGAGGGAGTGAGATAGACAAGCAGGCAGAGGGAGTGAGTGAGAGAGACAAGCAGGCAGAGGGAGTGAGTGAGAGAGACAAGCAGGCAGAGGGAGTGAGTGAGAGAGACAGCAGACAGAGAGAGGGAGTGAGATAGACAAGCAGGCAGAGGGAGTGAGTGAGAGAGACAAGCAGGCAGAGGGATTGAGTGAGAGAGACAAGCAGGCAGAGGGAGTGAGTGAGAGAGACAAGCAGGCGAGGGATTGAGTGAGAGAGACAAGCAGGCGGGGGATTGAGTGAGAGAGACAAGCAGGCAGAGGGATTGAGTGAGAGAGACAAGCAGGCAGAGGGAGTGAGTGAGAGAGACAAGCAGGCGAGGGATTGAGTGAGAGAGACAAGCAGGCAGAGGGAAGTAAAAAGGAAGATAAGACAGACATAGAGAGAGTCATAGGGAGAGAGGCAGGCAGAGAGAGAGACAAACATAAGCAGAGATAGGCAGACACATAGACATGTAAGCAGAGATAGGCAGACAGTTAGACATGTAAGCAGAGATAGGCAGACAGATAGACATGTAAGCAGAGATAGGCAGACAGTTTGACATTTAAGCAGCGATAGGCAGACAAAGCAGAGATAGGCAGACAGATAGACATGAAAGCAGAGATTGGCAGACAGATAGACATGAAAGTAGAGATAGGCAGACAGATAGACATGTAAGCAACAATAGGCAGACAGATAAACATGTAAGCAACGATAGGCAGACAAAGCAGAGATAGGCAGACAGATAGACATGTAAGCAGAGAAACAAATTAACAGATTCAGGTCGAGAGGCAGGCAGACGGAGAGAGATGTAGATAGAGAGGCAGAAAGACAGGAAGGCAGACAGGAGACAAGTAGATAGAGAGACAGACAGGAGACAAGTAGATAGAGAAGCAAACAGGAGACAAGTAGATAGAGAGGCAGACAGAAGAAAAGTAGATAGAGAAGCAAACAGGAGACAAGTAGATAGAGAGGCAGAAAGACAAAAAGATAGGGAGGCAGACAGGAGACAAGTAGATAAGAAAGCTGGCATGAGACAAGGAAATAGAGAGGCAGAAAGACAGGAAGATAGGGAGGTAGACAGGAGACAAGTAGATAAAGAAGCAGACAGGAGACAAGTAGATAAGGAAGCAGACAGGAGACACGGAGATAAGGAAGCAGACAGGAGACAATTAGATAAGAAAGCAGACAGGAGACAAGTAGATAAAGAAGCAGACAGGAGACAAGTAGATAAGGAAGCAGACAGGAGACAAGTAGATAAGGAAGCAGACAGGAGACAAGTAGATAAGGAAGCAGGCAGGAGACAAGGAGATAGAGAGGCAGACAGGAGACAAGAAGATAGAGAGGCAGAAAGACAGGAAGATAGGGAGACAGACAGGAGACAGGTAGATAGAGAGTCAGACAGAGAGACAAGTAGATAGAGAGGCAGACAGGAGACAAGGAGATACAGAGGCAAACAGGAGGCAAGTAGATAGATATGCAGACATGAGACAAGTAGATAGAGAGGCAGACAGGAGACAAGGAGATACAGAGGCAAACAGGAGACAAGTATATAGAGAGGCAGACAGGAGACAAGTAGATAGAGAGGCAGGATGTTAAAGCGAGTGTTTGTATTTAAGTGTTCATCATCATCATGTGTCATACCGGTTGGCGTATGCGATCATGTCCTTCCACAATCTTCTATCTACAGTTATTTTTAGTTATGGTTATGGAAGGCCTCGGTATCACTGCAAACGAATTAAAATCCATAATTGCTCAACCGTCCGTGCCAGCAGAATCATCCGAATTAATATCTCATCTCCCAAACAAAGAAAGGTAACTGTAGTCCCCATCGTAGCAGTCTCAGCACACGCCAAAAGACATAAGGCGAAACCGCGCTGAAAGTGAACACAGCCAACTGTTCCCTGTCATACGATATCATCATTCATCGTAAACAATTCGAATAAACTAGAGTATTAATATTTTTATTAGACAAGGTTATGTGCTGTCACCAGATTTGTTTAATATTTATAGTGAGATTATTTTAAGATCCATAAGGGACATGCCTGGAATAACAATTGGAGGTCATAATATAAATAATCTAAGGTATGCTGATGATACAGTCTTAATCGCTAAGAGTGAAAATGAGTTACAAAAAATGTTGGACATTATAGTCTATCTATCTATCTTTCGTTCGCCTGAAGTATTGTCTATATCTGCAATGTCGTTTCCTGTATAAATTTTACTGTCTTTTGTAATTCTTGCAGTGGCCCATATAGTTTTGTCTGTAGTGTTGTATCTATGGGCCAATGGATTTTCCTCAGTCTACTATATTCAGTGCAGTCTTGAAGTATGTGTTCAGCAGTCTGGGGTGCCTGTCCACATGTACAAGTAGTTGATGTGCCGATCTTGAATTTTGTATACATGTGACTATGGAGTCGATTGTGTCCTGTTCTTAGGCGTATAATGATAACTTGTTCATATCTATTCATATTATGAAAGGCATCCTGATTTGGGGCTTGTGGTCCTCTGATTGATTTGATTATCTGTTTCTTATGATGGTATGTAACTGGTGTATCTAGTTGTGTGCCTGTTGAACCTTCCTTTGCCAACTGATCTGCTTTCTCATTTCCTGGTATTCCACAGTGAGACGGGATCCACTGCAGGGCAACCCTGTGGTGCTTGCAGAGTTCAGTCAATAAGGTCTGCAGATGTGGTAATTTTCTGGATTGTAGTGTCTGGAGTACTGATCTTGCATCTGTCAAAAACACTACAGGCTGTGGGCTAAGATTACTGTTCAGCAGTTTTTCTATTGCCAACTTTATTGCTTGTATTTCTGCATCATAATTGTGACAATATTTCCCTGTTGCTATTTTATCCATATCCCTAGTGTTATTTGGGTACTCTATATATGCACCTGCTCCCCCATTCTTTACTGCATTCTGTGCTGATCCATCTGTGTACACACGAATCCATAGGTCTTGTGGGTATTCTTCATCCAGGAAACTGAGAGCTATTGTTTTTCGCTGTAGACTATTTTGTTCCTCTTTGTCAACTATTCCTTTCACTTCTGTCCGTATTTGAACTGATAATCCTGATTCATCTGTCCAGGGAGTCTGTTCTGGTATGGGCAGAAGGGGTTTAACAACTCTTGGCATGTCTGGTGTTTGTCTACTAATACGCTTGGCTTGGTGGATAAAGCTGCTTCTCTTAAGTCGTCCCAATGCAAGATTTTGGAATCTGTCCTTCATTGGATGTCTCGGCATGCATACAAATTTTCTGCCTGTATCAGCACCTTTGTGTCTCTCCGTTCTCTCAGTGCTGGTATCCTCCACAATTTCTCCATCTCCAATATTGGTGTTGATTTCATTGCTCCTGTGATGACCCTAAGTGCCTGGTTTTGTACTTTATCCAGTTCTTGCAATGTGGTGTTTGATGCTGAGCACCATGCGGATGATCCATATTCTAAATGTGGGCGTATACTCTGTTGGTAAACTTTACTGAGTATTTTCCCACTCGCACCCCATGTGGTTCCACACAACTTTCTTAGAATAGCCAATTTTCTCCTTGCTTTTTGGGTTGCCTTATTTATCTGCTGTTTCCAAGATAGTTTGTTATCAAATGTAACTCCGAGATATGTAGCTTGTATGTCTTCTTTCACAGGCTCATTGTTTATGTAGATGGCTCCTGCTTTTTGTTTTGGGGAGAGTGTGAAAAGTGTAGAACTGCATTTGTCTATATTGATGCTGATACACCATCTATTTGTCCATGAATTCAGTGCATTCATAGCTCTTTGTAGCAATTTGGAGGCCACTGTTGCATACTCCTCTGTGCACCACATTACCAAGTCATCTGCATACATTGCCACTTTGATGCCATGTGGTAGTTCAGTAACTAGGTCATTGATGTAGATCAGAAAAAGTGTTGGAGATAGTACCCCTCCTTGTGGAACGCCCTGGCGCAATAAGACCTTCTTACTCTTAAGACCATCCAGTTGCACTCTGGCTCTCCTGTTATGCAGGTATGCTTTGACCCATTTGTACATCCTGCCATTTACTCCATAATTTCTCAGTTTCTTCAGAAGCCCTTCCTTCCATACCTTATCAAATGCTTTCTTTAGGTCTATCCATGCTGCTAGTACCAGTTTCTTTTCTTGAAACGCATCTTCGATTTCCTGGGAAAGATAGGTTGCTTGATCTTCGGTAGAGTAACACTGTCTAAAGCCTGCTTGTTGTGGGACAAGGAGATTTTCACTTTCCAGGTACCACTGCAGTCTGAGATTGATTATACGTTCCATGGACATTATAGTGAAAGAAAGCAAAAATAAAGGACTCAGTCTTAATAGCAAAAAGACAGAGGTAATGGTAACAACAAAGAAAAAGACATCACCTCAGTGCAAAATAAAGACAAGTGGAACAATATTAAAACAGGTAAATGAATTTAAATATTTGGGAACATTGTTAACCTCAGACGGAAGATGTACAAAAGAGGTGAGATGCAGAATGGCTCAGGCAAAAGCAGCTTTCCAAAAAATGAGGAAGATACTATGCAATCAATTTTTGACAATAGAAACAAGAAAAAGAGTTCTTAAATGTTATGTAGAGCCAGTCTTAACATACGGATGCGATTACTATTATGTCTACCATTTCTTGTTGCTTTCTTTTACTATTATGTCTACCATTTCTTGTTGCTTTCTTTTACTATTATGTCTACCATTTCTTGTTGCTTTCTTTTACTATTATGTCTACCATTTCTTGTTGCTTTCTTTTACTATTATGTCTACCATTTCTTGTTGCTTTCTTTTACTATTATGTCTACCATTTCTTGTTGCTTTCTTTTACTATTATGTCTACCATTTCTTGTTGCTTTCTTTTACTATTATGTCTACCATTTCTTGTTGCTTTCTCTTACTATTATGTCTATCATTTCTTGTTGCTTTCTCTTACTATTATGTCTATCATTTCTTGTTGCTTTCTTTTACTATTATGTCTATCATTTCTTGTTGCTTTCTCTTACTATTATGTCTACCATTTCTTGTTGCTTTCTTTTACTATTATGTCTACCATTTCTTGTTGTTTTCTCTTACTATTATGTCTACCATTTCTTGTTGCTTTCTTTTACTATTATGTCTACCATTTCTTGTTGCTTTCTTTTACTATTATGTCTACCATTTCTTGTTGCTTTCTTTTACTATTATGTCTACCATTTCTTGTTGCTTTCTTTTACTATTATGTCTACCATTTCTTGTTGCTTTCTCTTACTATTATGTCTATCATTTCTTGTTGCTTTCTTTTACTATTATGTCTATCATTTCTTGTTGCTTTCTCTTACTATTATGTCTACCATTTCTTGTTGCTTTCTTTTACTATTATGTCTATCATTTCTTGTTGCTTTCTTTTACTATTATGTCTACCATTTCTTGTTGCTTTCTTTTACTATTATGTCTATCATTTCTTGTTGCTTTCTTTTACTATTATGTCTACCATTTCTTGTTGTTCATTCTCTGTATCTGATAAAAAAAACAACTGGCATTGACGTTAAAGTGTGTGCGTGTGTGTGTGTGTGTGTTCAGTGATATTAAAGTGAGTGTGTGTTGAAAAGAGTGAGTTAATGTTGCTGTTGCTAACGTCCGAGCTAATGTTGTAGTTAATCTTATAGGTAATGTTGTACTGAACGTTCTAGTTAATGTTATAGTGAACGTTGCTATTTATTGTTATGTTGCCGTTGTGCCGTTGTTAATGTTGTACTGAACGTTCTAGTTAATGTTATAGTGAACGTTGCTATTTATTGTTATGTTGCCGTTGTGCCGTTGTTAATGTTGTACTGAACGTTCTAGTTAATGTTATAGTGAACGTTGCTATTTATTGTTATGTTGCCGTTGTGCCGTTGTTAATGTTGTACTGAACGTTCTAGTTAATGTTATAGTGAACGTTGCTATTTATTGTTATGTTGCCGTTGTGCCGTGGTTAATGTTGTACTGAACGTTCTAGTTAATGTTATAGTGAACTTTGCTATTTATTGTTATGTTGCCGTTGTGCCGTTGTTAATGTTGTACTGAACGTTCTAGTTAATGTTATAGTGAACGTTGCTATTTATTGTTATGTTGCCGTTGTGCCGTGGTTAATGTTGTACTGAACGTTCTAGTTAATGTTATAGTGAACGTTGCTATTTATTGTTATGTTGCCGTTGTGCCGTGGTTAATGTTGTACTGAACGTTCTAGTTAATGTTATAGTGAACGTTGCTATTTATTGTTATGTTGCCGTTGTGCCGTTGTTAATGTTGTACTGAACGTTCTAGTTAATGTTATAGTGAACGTTGCTATTTATTGTTATGTTGCCGTTGTGCCGTGGTTAATGTTGTACTGAACGTTCTAGTTAATGTTATAGTGAACGTTGCTATTTATTGTTATGTTGCCGTTGTGCCGTTGTTAATGTTGTACTGAACGTTCTAGTTAATGTTATAGTGAACGTTGCTATTTATTGTTATGTTGCCGTTGTGCCGTGGTTAATGTTGTACTGAACGTTCTAGTTAATGTTATAGTGAACGTTGCTATTTATTGTTATGTTGCCGTTGTGCCGTTGTTAATGTTGTACTGAACGTTCTAGTTAATGTTATAGTGAACGTTGCTATTTATTGTTATGTTGCCGTTGTGCCGTTGTTAATGGTTTATTTCACTCTCTAAGGAATAGTCCACTTAATATTGTTGGTGTTGACTTTACAATTGTTAATATTGCTATTTTTATTGTTTCAATTGGTGTTGTAAATTATGTAGCGGCTGTTTCCGATAATGTTGGTGTTGACTTTACAATTGTTAATATTGCTATTTTTATTGTTTCAATTGGTGTTGTAAATTATGTAGCGGCTGTTTCCGATAATGTTGGTGTTGTAAATGGTGTAGCGGCTGTTTCCGATAATGTTGGTGTTGTAAATTATGTAGCGGCTGTTTCCGATAATGTTGGTGTTGTAAATGGTGTAGCGGCTGTTTCCGATAATGTTGGTGTTGTAAATATTGTAGCGGCTGTTTCCGATAATGTTGGTGTTGTAAATGGTGTAGCGGCTGTTTCCGATAATGTTGGTGTTGACTTTACAATTGTTAATATTGCTATTTTTATTGTTTCAATTGGTGTTGTAAATTATGTAGCGACTGTTTCCGATAATGTTGGTGTTGACTTTACAATTGTTAATATTGCTATTTTTATTGTTTCAATTGGTGTTGTAAATTATGTAGCGGCTGTTTCCGATAATGTTGGTGTTGTAAATGGTGTAGCGGCTGTTTCCGATAATGTTGGTGTTGTAAATTATGTAGCGGCTGTTTCCGATAATGTTGGTGTTGTAAATGGTGTAGCGGCTGTTTCCGATAATGTTGGTGTTGTAAATATTGTAGCGGCTGTTTCCGATGATATTGGTGTTGTAAATGGTGTTCTGCGGCTGTTTCCGATAATGTTGGTGTTGTAAATATTGTAGCGGCTGTTTCCGATAATGTTGGTGTTGTAAATGGTGTAGCGGCTGTTTCCGATAATGTTGATGTTGTAAATATTGTAGCGGCTGTTTCCGATAATGTTGGTGTTGTAAATGGTGTAGCGGCTGTTTCCGATAATGATGGTGTTGTAAATGGTGTAGCGACTGTTTCCGATAATGTTGGTGTTGTAAATGGTGTAGCGGCTGTTTCCGATAATGTTGGTGTCGTAAATGGTGTAGTGACTGTTGATGTTGTAAATGTTGTAGTGACTTCTGATGTTGTAAATGTTGTAGTGTCTGTTGATGTTGTAAATGTTGTAGTGACTTCTGATGTTGTGACTGTTGTTGTTGTAAATGTTGTAATGACTGTTGATGTTGTAAATGGTGTAGCGGCTGTTTCCGATAATGTTGGTGTTGTAAATGGTGTAGCGGCTTTTTTCCGATAATGTTGGTGTTGTAAATGTTGTAGTGACTGTTGATGTTGTAAATGTTGTAGTGTCTGTTGATGTTGTAAATGTTGTAGTGACTGTTCACGTTGTAAATGTTGTAGTGACTTCTGATGTTGTAAATGTTGTAGTGTCTGTTGATGTTGTAAATGTTGTAGTGTCTGTTGATGTTTTAAATGTTGTAGTGACTGTTATTGTTGTAAATGTTGTAGTGACTGTTGATGTTGTAAATGTTGTAGTGTCTGTTGTTGTTGTAAATGTTGTAGTGACTTCTGATGTTGTAATTGTTGTAGTGTCTGTTGTTGTTGTAAATGTTGTAGTGACTGTTCACGTTGTAAATGTTGTAGTGACTTCTGATGTTGTAAATGTTGTAGTGTCTGTTGTTGTTGTAAATGTTGTAGTGTCTGTTGATGTTGTAAATGTTGTAGTGACTATTGTTGTTGTAAATGTTGTAGTGACTTTTGATGTTGTAAATGTTGTAGTGACTGTTATTGTTGTAAATGTTGTTGTGTGTCTGTTGATGTTGTAAATGTTGTAGTGACTGTTGATGTTGTAAATGTTGTAGTGACTGTTGATGTTATAAATGTTGTGGTGACTGTTGATGTTGAAATGTTGTAGTGACTGTTGAATTTGTGAATGTTGTAGTGTCTGTTGTTGTTTTAAATGTTGTAGTGACTGTTGATGTTGTAAATGTTGTAGTGACTGTTGATGTTATAAATGTTGTAGTGACTGTTGATGTTGAAATGTTGTAGTGACTGTTGAAGTTGTAAATGTTGTAGTGTCTGTTGTTGTTTTAAATGTTGTAGTGACTGCTGTTGTTGTAAATGTTGTAGTGTCTGTTGATGTTGTAAATGTTGTAGTGACTGTTGTTGTTGTAAATGTTGTAGTGACCTCTGATGTTGTAAATGTTGTAGTGTCTGTTGTTGTTATAAATCTTGTAGTTACTGTTGTTGTTGTAAATGTTGTGGTGTCTGTTGATGTTGTAAATGTTGTAGTGACTGTTGTTGTAAATGTTGTAGTGACTCTTGATGCTGTAAATGTTGCAGTGACTGTTGTTTTTGTAAATGTTGTAGTGTCTGTTGATGTTGTAAATGTTGTAGTGACCGATGATGTTGTAAATGTTGTAGTGACTGTTGATGTTGTAAATGTTGTAGTGACTTCTGATGTTGTAAATGTTGTAGTGTCTGTTGTTGTTGTAAATGTTGTAGTGACTGTTGAAGTTGTAAATGTTGTAGTGTCTGTTGTTGTTGTAAATGTTGTTGTGTCTGTTGATGTTGTAAATGTTGTAGTGACTGTTGATGTTGTAAATGTTGTAGTGACTGTTGATGTTGTAAATGTTGTAGTGACTTTTGATGATGTAAATCTTGTAGTGACTGTTGTTGTTGTAAATGTTGTAGTGTCTGTTGATGTTGTAAATGTTGTAGTGACTGTTGTTGTTGTAAATGTTGTA
Organism: Megaustenia siamemsis; assembly: GCA_032433765.1. Classification (NCBI taxonomy): domain Eukaryota; kingdom Metazoa; phylum Mollusca; class Gastropoda; order Stylommatophora; family Ariophantidae; genus Megaustenia; species Megaustenia siamemsis. Next base: position 81,419,445 of record JAVIAB010000117.1, on the reverse strand, counting down.
GTGACTTCTGATGTTGTAAATGTTGTAGTGTCTGTTGATGTTGTAAATGTTGTAGTGACTGTTGTTGTAAATGTTGTAGTGACTTTTGATGTTGTAAATGTTGTAGTAACTGGTGTTGTTGTAAATGTTGTAGTGTCTGTTGATGTTGTAAATGTTGTAGTGACTGATGATATTGGAAATGTTGTAGTGACTGTTAATGTTGTAAATGTTGTAGTGACTGTTGATGTTGTAAATGTTGTAGTGACTTCTGATGTTGTAGTGACTTCTGATGTTGTAAATGTTGTAGTGACTGTTGATGTTGTAAATGTTGTAGTGACTGTTGATGTTGTAAATGTTGAAGTGACTGTTGATGTTGTAAATGTTGTAATGACTGTTGATGTTGTTGATGTTGTAAATGTTGTAGTGTCTGTTGATGTTGTAAATGTTGTAGTGTCTGTTGTTGTTGTAAATGTTGTAACGACTGTTGATGTTGTAAATGTTGTAGTGACTGTTGATGTTGTAAATGTTGTAATGACTGTTGATGTTGTAAATGTTGTAATGACTGTTGATGTTGTAAATGTTGTAATGACTGTTGATGTTGTAAATGTTGTAATGACTGTTGATGTTGTAAATGTTGTAATGACGGTTGATGTTGTAAATGTTGTAATGACTGTTGATGTTGTAAATGTTGTAATCACTGTTGATGTTGTAAATGTTGTAGTGACGGTTCATGTTGTAAATGTTGTAGTGACTGTTGTTGTAAATGTTGTAGTGACTTTTGATGTTGTAAATGTTGTAGTAACTGGTGTTGTTGTAAATGTTGTAGTGTCTGTTGATGTTGTAAATGTTGTAGTGACTAATGATATTGTAAATGTTGTAGTGACTGTTAATGTTGTAAATGTTGTAGTGACTGTTGATGTTGTAAATGTTGTAGTGACTTCTGATGTTGTAGTGACTTCTGATGTTGTAAATGTTGTAGTGACTGTTGATGTTGTAAATGTTGTAGTGACTGTTGATGTTGTAAATGTTGAAGTGACTGTTGATGTTGTAAATGTTGTAATGACTGTTGATGTTGTAAATGTTGTAGTGTCTGTTGATGTTGTAAATGTTGTAGTGACTGTTGATGTTGTAAATGTTGTAATGACTGTTGATGTTGTAAATGTTGTAATGACTGTTGATGTTGTAAATGTTGTAATGACTGTTGATGTTGTAAATGTTGTAATGACTGTTGATGTTGTAAATGTTGTAATGACTGTTGATGTTGTAAATGTTGTAATGACGGTTGATGTTGTAAATGTTGTAATGACTGTTGATGTTGTAAATGTTGTAGTGACGGTTCATGTTGTAAATGTTGTAGTGACTGTTCATATTGTAAATGTTGTAGTGACTGTTGATGTTGTAAATGTTGTCCTCACTGTCAGTGGTAATATTGGCATTGTTGTACTTAATGATGAGCTGGAATGCTGGTCACGTGGTCACGTGTAATGATTGACAAATCGTCAAGTTGTGCAGACAGTTGACTGATTGATGTCCTCATTCATGGCACGCCTCCTCAATACAGAGAAGCGACAAAAATGATCGTTTTGAGACATGAGCTTGTGGCTGCCACCCAATCTACGTGCTCGGCGGCCCGGATTACACGGCCACAAAAACATTCAGCAGGAGAAATGACAAGAGAAAATTACAATCCCAGCGGAGAAGTGGTGAGATCAATTGTGTGTAGGAGTGTGTGTGTGTGGGACAATGTGTGTGGGAGAATGTATGAGAGTATGTGTGTGATAATGTGTGAGAAAAAGTATGGGAGAATATGTTTATATGAAAGAGTGTGGGAGAATGTATGTGTCTGAGAGAATGTGTGAGAATGTATGTGTCTGAGAAGGTGTGGACGAATGTTTGTGTCTGAGAAAAAGTGTGGGAGAATATGTTTATATGAAAGAGTGTGGGATAATGTATGTGTCTGAGAGAATGTGTGAGAATGTATGTGTCTGAGAAGGTGTGGACGAATGTTTGTGTCTGAAAGAATGTGTGAGAATGTATGTGTCTGATAAGGTGTGGGAGAATGTTTGTGTCTGAGAGAATGTGGGAGAATGTTTGTGTCTGAGAAGGCGTGGGAGAATGTGTCTGAGAGAATGTGGGAAAATGTTTGAATCTGAGAAGTTGTGGGAGAATGTTTGTGTCTGAGAGAATGTGGTAGAATGTTTGTGTCTGAGAGAATGTTTCTGTCTGAGAAAATGTGGTAGAATGTTTGTGTCTGAGAGAATGTGGTAGAATGTTTCTGTCTGAGAAAATGTGGTAGAATGTTTGTGTCTGAGAGAATGTGGTAGAATGTTTGTGTCTGAGAGAATGTGGTAGAATGTTTGTGTCTGAGAGAATGTTTCTGTCTGAGAGAATGTGGTAGAATGTTTGTGTCTGAGAGAATGTGGTAGAATGTTTGTGTCTGAGAGAATGTGGTAGAATGTTTGTGTCTGAGAAAATGTGGTAGAATGTTTGTGTCTGAGAGAATGTGGTAGAATGTTTGTGTCTGAGAGAATGTTTGTGTCTGAGAGAATGTGGTAGAATGTTTGTGTCTGAGAGAATGTGGTAGAATGTTTGTGTCTGAGAGAATGTGGTAGAATGTTTGTGTCTGAGAGAATGTTTGTGTCTGAGAGAATGTGGTAGAATGTTTGTGTCTGAGAGAATGTTTGTGTCTGAGAGAATGTGGTAGAATGTTTGTGTCTGAGAGAATGTTTGTGTCTGAGAGAATGTGGTAGAATGTTTGTGTCTGAGAGAATGTTTGTGTCTGAGAGAATGTGGCAGAATGTTTGTGTCTGAGAGAATGTGGTAGAATGTTTGTGTCTGAGAGAATGTGGTAGAATGTTTGTGTCTGAGAGAATGTGGTAGAATGTTTGTGTCTGAGAGAATGTTTGTGTCTGAGAGAATGTTTGTGTCTGAGAGAATGTGGTAGAATGTTTGTGTCTCAGAGAATGTGGTAGAATGTTTGTGTCTGAGAGAATGTGGTAGAATGTTTGTGTCTGAGAGAATGTGGTAGAATGTTTGTGTCTGAGAGAATGTGGTAGAATGTTTGTGTCTGAGAGAATGTTTGTGTCTGAGAGAATGTGGTAGAATGTTTGTGTCTGAGAGAATGTGGTAGAATGTTTGTGTCTGAGAGAATGTTTGTGTCTGAGAGAATGTTTGTGTCTGAGAGAATGTGGTAGAATGTTTGTGTCTGAGAGAATGTGGTAGAATGTTTGTGTCTGAGAGAATGTGGTAGAATGTTTGTGTCTGAGAGAATGGGGTAGAATGTTTGTGTCTGAGAGAATGTTTGTGTCTGAGAGAATGTGGTAGAATGTTTGTGTCTGAGAGAATGTGGTAGAATGTTTGTGTCTGAGAGAATGTGGTAGAATGTTTGTGTCTGAGAGAATGTTTGTGTCTGAGAGAATGTGGTAGAATGTTTGTGTCTGAGAGAATGTGGTAGAATGTTTGTGTCTGAGAGAATGTTTGTGTCTGAGAGAATGTGGTAGAATGTTTGTGTCTGAGAGAATGTTTGTGTCTGAGAGAATGTGGTAGAATGTTTGTGTCTGAGAGAATGTTTGTGTCTGAGAGAATGTGGTAGAATGTTTGTGTCTGAGAGAATGTGGTAGAATGTTTGTGTCTGAGAGAATGTTTGTGTCTGAGAGAATGTGGTAGAATGTTTGTGTCTGAGAGAATGTTTGTGTCTGAGAGAATGTGGTAGAATGTTTGTGTCTGAGAGAATGTGGTAGAATGTTTGTGTCTCAGAGAATGTTTGTGTCTGAGAGAATGTTTGTGTCTGAGAGAATGTGGTAGAATGTTTGTGTCTGAGAGAATGTGGTAGAATGTTTGTGTCTGAGAGAATGTGGTAGAATGTTTGTGTCTGAGAGAATGTGGTAGAATGTTTGTGTCTGAGAGAATGTTTGTGTCTGAGAGAATGTGGTAGAATGTTTGTGTCTGAGAGAATGTGGTAGAATGTTTGTGTCTGAGAGAATGTGGTAGAATGTTTGTGTCTGAGAGAATGTTTGTGTCTGAGAGAATGTGGTAGAATGTTTGTGTCTGAGAGAATGTGGTAGAATGTTTGTGTCTGAGAGAACGTTTGTGTCTGAGAGAATGTGGTAGAATGTTTGTGTCTGAGAGAATGTTTGTGTCTGAGAGAATGTGGTAGAATGTTTGTGTCTGAGAGAATGTTTGTGTCTGAGAGAATGTGGTAGAATGTTTGTGTCTGAGAGAATGTGGTAGAATGTTTGTGTCTGAGAGAATGTGGTAGAATGTTTGTGTCTGAGAGAATGTGGTAGAATGTTTGTGTCTGAGAGAATGTTTGTGTCTGAGAGAATGTTTGTGTCTGAGAGAATGTGGTAGAATGTTTGTGTCTGAGAGAATGTTTGTGTCTGAGAGAATGTGGTAGAATGTTTGTGTCTGAGAGAATGTTTGTGTCTGAGAGAATGTGGTAGAATGTTTGTGTCTGAGAGAATGTTTGTGTCTGAGAGAATGTGGTAGAATGTTTGTGTCTGAGAGAATGTGGTAGAATGTTTGTGTCTGAGAGAATGTTTGTGTCTGAGAGAATGTGGTAGAATGTTTGTGTCTGAGAGAATGTTCCTGTCTGAGAAAATGTAAGAGAATGTTTGTTTCTGAGAGAACGTAGGAGAATTTTTGTGTCTGAGAGAATGTAGGAGAATGTTTATGTCTGAGAAAATGTAGGACAATGTTTGTGTCTTAGAGAATGTAGGAGAATGTTTGTGTATGAGAGAATGTAGGAAAATGTTTGTATCTGAGATAATGTAGGAGAAAGTTTGTATCTGAGAGAATATAGGAGAATGTTTATGTCTTAGAGAATGTAGAAGAATGTTTATGTTTTTGAGAATGTAGGAGAATGTTTGTATTTGAGAGAATGTTTATGTCTTAGAGAATGTAGAAGAATGTTTATGTTTTTGAGAATGTAGGAGAATGTTTGTGTCTGAGAGAATTTATGAGAATGTTTGTGTCTGAGAGAATGTTTGTCTTAGAGAATGTAGGACAATGTTTATGTCTTAGAGAATGTAGGAGAATGTTTATGTTTTTGAGAATGTAGGAGAATGTTTGTGTCTGAGAGAATTTATGAGAATGTTTGTGTCTGAGAGAATGTTTGTCTGAGAGAATGTAGGAGAATTTTTGTGTCTGAGAGAATGTTTGTGTCTGAGAGAATGTAGGAGAATGTTTGTGTCTGAGAGAATGTAGGAGAATGTTTGTGTCTGAGAGAATGTTTGTGTCTGAGAGAATGTAAGATAATGTTTGTGTCTGAGGGAATGTAGGAGAATGTTTGTGTCTGGGAGAATGTAGGAGAATGTTTGTGTCTGCGCGAATGTTTGTGTCTGAGAGAATGTTTGTGTGCGAGAGAGTCCGTGAGAGAACGTATGTGAGAGTGTGAGCGTTTGTGGATGTCTTTGAGTAAGAGTGTTTTAAAGATAAATTACGTTGAAGTGGGTGAGTGTTTACGAGTGGTGTGACTATGTGTCTGAGTGCATCTGTGTGTGTTCTTCATTTCAACCATCAGCATGTGTCAGCACTACACCAGTACATCTTCTTTTTCGAGAAGTGATTGTTGCCCACTTTATCTTGGGTGAGCCAACACGCCTCCGTCGATGAGAATGGAACCCCCGCCATCTTGCTCTAGTAGACCCGTCCACCAGCAGCCCTGCTCTCCAGCGGCCGGCTCCCAAACACTAGGTCAAGGTCACATAACAATTACCGCGATGTAGTATTAGTGACGTCATTGTCTCAGCTCTATGAGGTCGTCCAGCCACCTCCCTTCCTCGCTACCATTCCTTCTCAGAGCATGTCTGTGGTACCTATTTAATGTCCCTGTGATCTATTTCTCATTAGATTAGTTACTTCCTATAATGAGCTCGTAGCTATAGCCCGTTCAGAAATTCATTATCACACCTGAATTAGTTTTGCGTGATAACCGCTTGTTATTTTGGTTTCAAAATTTGCATGCAATCTTAGAATATTGATGACGTTATAAAAATATTTTTTGCTCTGAGAAATTTGATCTAGTCTAAAAGTTTTCTTCTTTAGGCTATATTAAATTCACCTTGTTCGAATTTGACACCATTTTAGGATATATACATTAATTTGGTGCGGTCGTTCACGTAAAATAGTTTGGCTATTGCAGAAACACTAACTTCAGGAAAATCCCGTACACAAAACTGAATTGTTATTGAACGACATGACGCACCACGGCCTTGGCATTAGTTACCGAAGGGAAGGCGTATCTTTATTAATTTTGTGAAGACTCAGTAGACAATTTGTTGACTTTAAATACCAACATTTATATCTAAATTACAATGAGTTTGAAATGCAAATTTATAACTATGCAAAAGGTTACTTTTTTACAATATCAGCACTTCCTTAGGGAATCCAAGATGGGGCATTTATATTGTGATATTCATGACCCAGAGAGACGAACGCAACTCGCGCTTGGTCTTAATAGATCGTCATTTTCTCGTTGGATTAAACAAGACTCAGAGTGCACTCATGTCAATCAAGGAAGGAAAAGGAAAGTCGACAGCTTTGACATGGATGTCATAAAACGTGAGATATTGAAAATGTTTGCTAATAATGTACTTGTTACTCTCAGGAATTTGAAATTAAAATTGCATGCAGACTGCAATATTGCCATTTCTAAAAGTACTCTATGGAAGATTGTCAGAAAAACTGTTGGAGGCAGGAATATTATTTGTGAAAAACCACACTTGGTCATTGCTCGAAGCAAATACCTGAGACAGATCCGTGAGCGGCGGAGTGAACGGTATGATATTGTATATTTGGACGAATCATGGGTCAACGCACACCACACCAATGCTAAAGAATGGCAGTCAGTAAATGGCAAACTCAAAAGAACAATTCCGAGCAGCAAAGGCCAGCGCATTATATTAACATATGCTGGAAGCATTGAAAACGGCCTTGTCCATGATGCGGGACTTATTTTCCAATCAAAAAGTACCGACGGTAGGGACTACCATACTGAAATGAATGGAAACATTTTCAGGCACTGGTTGGAGAACGATCTTTTACCAATCCTGGAGAGACCTTCATGCATAGTCATGGATAATGCATCATACCACAATGTCGTATCAGAGGAAGACAAAGTGCCTACTGCATCAAATACGAAAGAGCAAATTAGGACATGGCTTGCGAATGAAAATGTCAAATTTGACGACACACATTTATAACCCGAATCGTTACAACTTGTGAAGAATACGAATAAGAAAAAGGTGTACCATGTTGACAAAATCATTGAGAAATACGGCCACACCTCTCTTCGACTCCCTGTATATCATACACACCTTAATCCAATCAAACTTGTCTAGGCTCACGTCAAAGGACAAGTTGCAGAACAGACTAGGACGTTTAAAATGTGTGATGTTGAAGTTCTGACACGCGAGTCTCTAATAAAAATAGACATTCCGTTCTGGAAGAAGTGTGTTGAACCTGTGCTGCGGGTGGAAGATGAGTACTGGAAACGAGATGGGTTACTATTTGTCCAGTCAGTAATGATTATCAACCTCTTGGAATCGTCAGATTCGGAATGATTAAAATCAAGAGGAATTAAATTCCAGCTGCAGTTAGGACGTTCTGGGGTCTAATGGTGACCGAAGGACAAGACTAATTGTAACCAATTGAATTCATGTTTTCAAATACACATAACGAACAACACCCACAATTAAGCCCTATGTAGATACGCCTCTGACAAGAATTGCGGTAAACTGGAAAATTTAACACGATTACTGTAAACTCTAAAATTTGAATCAGCTTGTGTGATATCGTCATAAAAGATCAAAAGAATTCGCTGATGGGCAAAATCTGTTGTGTTTGTGGAATAAAAAATACCAAAATCTTTGCGTCAATATTCTAAGATTGCATGCAAATTTTGAAACCAAAATAACAAGCGGTTATCACGCAAAACTAATTCAGGTGTGATTATGAATTTCTGAACAGACTATAGAGCATTTCTCCTCACTTGTTTTCTTGTTTTCACAAGGAGCCAGAAACGTCACAGTATTATGATTCGCTTTCATGTCAAGTTCTCATCATACACTAGTTCTCTGTCATCATACACTACTTCTCTGTCATCATACACTAGTTCTCTGTCATCATACACTAGTTCTCTGTCTTCATACACAGCGTTTAGATGGTTCCCTGTCATCATACACAGCGTTTAGTTGGTTCCCTGTCATCATACACAGCGTTTAGCTGGTTCCCTGTCATCATACACAGCGTTTAGTTGGTTCCCTGTCATCATACACAGCGTTTAGTTGGTTCCCTGTCATCATACACAGCGTTTAGCTGGTTCCCTGTCATCATACACAGCGTTTAGTTGGTTCCCTACCGTCATACACAGCGTTTAGCTGGTTCATTATTCATCATACACAGCGTTTAGCTGGTTCCCTACCGTCATACACAGCTTTTAGCTGGTTCCCTACCGTCATACACTGCGTTTAGCTGGTTCCCTACCGTCATACACAGCGTTTAGCTGGTTCCCTACCGTCATACACAGCGTTAGCTGGTTCCCTACAGTCATACACAGCGATTAACTGGTTCCCTACCGTCATACACAGCGATTAACTGGTTCCCTACAGTCATACACAGCGATTAACTGGTTCCCTACCGTCATACACTGCGTTTAGCTGGTTCCCTACCGTCATACACTGCTTTTAGCTGGTTCCCTACCGTCATACACAGCGATTAGCTGGTTCCCTACAGTCATACACTGCTTTTAGCTGGTTCCCTACAGTCATACACAGCGATTAGCTGGTTCCCTACCGTCATACACAGCGTTTAGCTGGTTCCCTACAGTCATACACAGCGATTAACTGGTTCCCTGTCATCACACACAGTGTTTCGCTGGTTCCCTGTCATCACACACAGCGTGTAGCTGGTTCCCTGTCATCATACATAGAGTTCATCTACTTCCCTATCATTATACATAGCGTTCATCTACTTCACTTTTCATCTATCACCGCGTTCATCTATTTCCCTGTCATCATACACAGCGTTCATCTACTTCCATGTCATTATACACAGCGTTCATCTACTTCCCTTTCATCTTTCACCGCGTTCATCTATTTCCCTGTCATCATACACAGCGTTCATCTACTTCCCTGTCATACACAGCGTTCATCTACTTCCCTTTCATCTATCATCGCTTTCATCTACTTCCCTGTCATTTTAGTAAAACACGTTGATAACGTTAGTAGAACACGTTGATAACGTTAGTAGAGTACAGAGATAAAGTTAGTAGAACACGGAGATAAAGTTAGTAGAACACGTTGATAACGTTAGTAGAGTACAGAGATAAAGTTAGTAGAACACGTTGATAACGTTAGTAGAGTACAGAGATAACGTTAGTAGAACACGTTGATAACGTTAGTAGAACACGTTGATAACGTTAGTAGAACACGTTGATAACGTTAGTAGAGTACAGAGATAACGTTAGTAGAACACGTTGATAACGTTAGTAGAACACGTTGATAACGTTAGTAGAGTACAGAGATAAAGTTAGTAGAACAGGTTGATAACGAAATTAGAACACCAAATAACGACAGACAAACAAACAGACAGATAGACAGACAGACAGACAGACGAAGGGACGGACGGTCGGACAGACAGACTGACAGACAGACTGACAGACAGATTACTCAACGTCATCTACCCCTCAACCAACGAGGCGTCGTCAAGGGTATCTCTGAGCCTGCTCGCTGAGGGGGTTTTTCCTTACTTGTGACGTCACGGTCAAGGTCAGCTAGAGACGGCTGACCTCATTTCATCAAAACCGCCCCTCTTCGCAGTGCTGAAAACGTCACAACCTTTGGGTGGTGCCCCCCTCAGCGGGCAGGATTATGTCAATTTTTACGGGCAAGGCCTGCAGGATGAAATGGATCACCCAAAGATGATGACGTTCTCAGCATTACGAGAAATTGTTGTTGGTAAAATGGCGTCATCATTCTCTAGTCTGCATTGTTTAAGACGTCACACACTTTGGGTGATTTCGAGAAATCCCTTGTCAGCTATCGGGCCCAAAGCACAGTTGGTTGTGTGTACTCCCACCTATATCTTATACTGTACCTCCACAGGTCTATTGACAAGGCTCCGCCCATTCACTTGTTCCGATGACTTGTACGTCATCAACACTTCCCACATGCTACCACCGACGCAGATTTTCTCTGTCTCCGAGTCTAATATCATTTCTCTATCTCCGAGTCTAATATCATTTCTCTATCTCCGAGTCTAATATCATTTCTCTGTCTCCGAGTCTAATATCATTTCTCTGTCTCCGAGTCTAATATCATCTCTCTTTCTCTGAGTCTAATATCATTTCTCTATCTCCGAGTCTAATATCATTTCTCTGTCTCCGTGTCTAATATCATTCCTCTCCAAGTCTAATCTCCTTTCTCTGAGTCCACTAAAGTAGGCAGACAAAGACATCTCAAGGTGATGTGAAAATCTCAATCATGGAGATCTTCGCCCTCCAGACCAGGCCAGTTATGTGTCGGTTCCACCCTCTCAGGACAAGTATAGACTGCGCCCCCTTCCCTACCCCCAGAGAATTGAACGAATGTAGCTCTAATGTTCTTGTTTCCCGACGGCAAGAACTAAAGTGCTACCGGAACAGAGCGATGTATGGCCGTGCCCTATAATTTATCAAATCAGGCGGAAGTTGCGTCACACCACGAGTAAGTCGAGAGACAGTGGAGAGGGAATTTATTTGTGAGGTGCCTGGTGTTGATTGTTTTGGGGCATTTTGTGATGGTTGTCCAGTTTGTGATGGTCTTGTCTAGTTTGTGATGGTCTTGTTCAATTTGTGGTGGTTGTCCAGTTTGTGATTGTCTTGTCCAGTTTGTGATGGTCTTGTCAAGTTTGTGATTGTCTTGTCCAGTTTGTAATTGCATTGTCAAGTTTGTGATGGTCTTGTCCAGTTTGCGATGGTTGTTCAGTTTGTGATGGTCTTGTCCAGTTTGTGATGGTTGTCCAGTTTGTGATGGTCTTGTCCAGTTTGTAATTGCCTTGTCAAGTTTGTGATTGTCTTGTCCAGTTTGTGATGGTTGTCCAGTTTGTGATGGTCTTGTCCAGTTTGTAATTGCCTTGTCAAGTTTGTGATTGTCTTGTCCAGTTTGTAATTACCTTGCCAATTTTGTGATGGTCATGTCCAGTTTGTGATGGTTGTCCAGTTTGTGATGGTCTTGTCCAGTTTGTGATTTTCTTGTCCAGTTTGTAATTGCCTTGTCAGGTTTGTAATTGTTTTGTCCAGTTTGTAATTGTCTTGTCAAATTTGTGATGGTTTTGTCCTGTTTGTGATGGTTGTTCAGTTTGTGATGGTCTTGTCCAGTTTCTGATGGTTGTCCAGTTTGTGATGTTCTTGTGCAGTTTATGATGGTCTTGTCCAGTTTATAATTGCCTTGTCAAGTTTGTGATTGTCTTGTCCAGTTTGTGATTGCCTTGTCCAGTTTATGATTACCTTGTCAAGTTTATGTTTGTCTTGTCCAATTTGTGATTGCCTTATCCAATTTGTGGTTGCCCTGTCCAGTTTGTGATGGTCTAGTCCAGTTTGTGATTGTCTTATCCAGTTTGTGATTGCCTTTTCCAGTTTGTTATTGCTTTGTCCAGTTTGTGATTTCCTTGTCCAGTTTGTGATTGTCTGGTCCAGTTTGTGATTACCGTATCCAGTTTTTGATTGCCTTGTCCAGTTTGTGATTGCCTTGTCCAGTATGTGATTGTCTTATCCAGTTTGTGATTGTCTTGTCCAGTTTGTGATTGTCTTGTCCAGTTTGTGATTGTCTTGTCCAGTTTGTGATTGCCTTGTCCAGTTTGTTGTACCCTTGTCCAGTTTGTGATTGTCTTGTGCAGTTTGTGATTGTCTTGTCCAGTCTGTGATTGCCTTGTCCAGTCTGTGATTGCCTTGTCCAGTTTGTGATTGTCTTGCCCAGTTTGTGATTGCCCTATCCAGTTTGTGATTGCCTAGTCCAGTTTGTGATTACCTTGTCAAGTTTGTAATGGTCTAGCCCAGTTTGTGATTGTCTTGTCCAGTTTGTGATTGTCTTGTCCAGTTTGTGATTGTATTGTCCAGTTTGTGATTGCCTTGTCCAGTTTGTGAATTCCTTGTCCAGTTTGTGATTGCCATGTCCAGTTTGTGATTGCCTTGTCCAGTTTGTGATGTTTGATATTTGAGTATGTAATTAATGAGAGGACAAAATAGAAGAAAAGATTCAGGTTAGCAGGAAGGAAAGAAAGATGAGCCTGGAAGATCCAAAAAATTGAAAATGAAGTAAAGTTTTGTGTTTAGGTAGTCCTCCAACATTTGATCGTCTGTTTGTTGTTTGCTAGTTCCTACAACATTTGATCATCAGGTTCTTGTTTGTTAGTTCCTCCAACATTTGATTGTCTGGTTCTCGTTGCTAGTTCCTCCAACATTTGATTGTCTGGTTCTCGTTTGCTAGTTTCTCCAACATTTGATTGTCTGGTTCTCGTTTGCTAGTTTCTCCAACATTTGATTGTCTGGTTCTTGTTTGCTAGTTTCTCCAACATTTGATTGTCTGATTCTTGTTTGTTAGTTCCTCCAACATTTGATTGTCTGGTTTTTGTTTGTTAGTTCCTCCAACATTTGATTGTCTGGTTTTTGTTTGTTAGTTCCTCCAACATTTGATTGTCTGGTTCTTGTTTGTTAGTTCCTCCAACATTTAATTGTCTGATTCTTGTTTGTTAGTTCCTCCAACATTGGATTGTCTGGTTTTTGTTTGTTTGTTCCTCCAACATTTGATTGTCTGGTTCTTGTTTGTTAGTTCCTCCAACATTTAATTGTCTGGTTCTTGTTTGTTAGTTCCTCCAATATTTGATTGTCTGGTTTTTGTTTGTTAGTTTCTCCAACATCTGATTGTCTGGTTCTTGTTTGTTAGTTCGTCCTCCATTCTTTGATTGTCTGGTTCTTGTTTGTTAGTTCGTCCAATATTTGATTGACTAGTTGTTGTTTGCTAGTTCCTCCAATATTTGATTGCCTGGTTGTTGTTTGTTAGTTCCTCCAATGTTTGATTGTCTAGTTGTTGTTTGTTAGTTCCTCCAATATTTGATTGTCTAGTTGTTGTTTGTTAGTTCCTCCAATATTTGATTGTCTAGTTGTTGTTTGTTAGTTCCTCCAATATTTGATTGTCTGGTTCTTGTTGCTAGTTCCTCCAATATTTGATTGTCTGGTTCTTGTTTGCTAGTTCCTCCAATATTTGATTGTCTCGTTCTTGTTTGCTAGTTCCTCCAAAATTTGATTGTCTGGTTGTTGTTTGTCAGTTCCTCCAATACTTGATTGTGTAGTTGTTGTTTGCTAGTTCCAACAATGTTTGATTGTCTGGTTGTTGTTTGCTAGTTCCAACAATATTTGATTGTCTGGTTGTTGTTTGTTAGTTCCTCCAATATTTGATTGTCTGGTTCTTGTTTTTTAGTTCCTCATCATTTGATTGTCTGGTTCTTGTTTGTTAGTTCCTCCAATATACGATTGTCTGGTTCTTGTTTGTTAGTTCCTCCAATATTTGATTGTCTGGTTGTTGTTTGTTATTTCCTAAAATATTTGATTGTCTAGTTGTTGTTTGTTAGTTCCTCCAATATTTTATTGTCTAGTTGTTGTTTGTTAGTTCCTCCAATATTTGATTGTCTGGTTGTTGTTTGTTAGTTCCTCCAATATTTGATTGTCTGGTTGTTGTTTGTTAGTTCCTCCAATATTTTATTGTCTAGTTGTTGTTTGTTAGTTCCTCCAACATTTGATTGTCTGGTTTTTGTTTGTTAGTTTCTCCAACATCTGATTGTCTGGTTCTTGTTTGTTAGTTCGTCCTCCATTCTTTGATTGTCTGGTTCTTGTTTGTTAGTTCGTCCAATATTTGATTGACTTGTTGTTGTTTGCTAGTTCCTCCAATATTTGATTGCCTGGTTGTTGTTTGTTAGTTCCTCCAATGTTTGATTGTCTAGTTGTTGTTTGTTAATTCCTCCAATATTTGATTGTCTAGTTGTTGTTTGTTAGTTCCTCCAATATTTGATTGTCTAGTTGTTGTTTGTTAGTTCCTCCAATATTTGATTGTCTGGTTCTTGTTTGCTAGTTCCTCCAATATTTGATTGTCTGGTTCTTGTTTGCTAGTTCCTCCAATATTTGATTGTCTGGTTCTTGTTTGCTAGTTCCTCCAAAATTTGATTGTCTGGTTGTTGTTTGTTAGTTCATCCAATATTTGATTGTGTAGTTGTTGTTTGCTAGTTCCAACAATGTTTGATTGTCTGGTTGTTGTTTGCTAGTTCCTCCAATATTTGATTGCCTGGTTGTTGTTTGTTAGTTCCTCCAATATTTGATTGTCTGGTTCTTGTTTTTTAGTTCCTCATCATTTGATTGTCTGGTTCTTGTTTGTTAGTTCCTCCAATATACGATTGTCTGGTTCTTGTTTGTTAGTTCCTCCAATATTTGATTGTCTGGTTGTTGTTTGTTATTTCCTAAAATATTTGATTGTCTAGTTGTTGTTTGTTAGTTCCTCCAATATTTTGTTGTCTAGTTGTTGTTTGTTAGTTCCTCCAATATTTGATTGTCTGGTTGTTGTTTGTTAGTTCCTCCAATATTTGATTGTCTGGTTGTTGTTTGTTAGTTCCTCCAATATTTTATTGTCTGGTTGTTGTTTGTTAGTTCCTCCAATATTTGATTGTCTGGTTGTTGTTTGTTAGTTCCTCCAATATTTTATTGTCTGGTGTTGTTTGTTAGTTCCTCCAATATTTGATTGTCTGGTTGTTGTTTGTTAGTTCCTCCAATATTTGATTGTCTGGTTGTTGTTTGTTAGTTCCTCCAATATGTTATTGTCTGGTTGTTGTTTGCTAGTTCCTCCAATATTTGATTGTCTGGTTGTTGTTTGCTCCAACCATTGATGGTCTGTTAGTTAGTCCTCCAACCATTGATTGTCTGGTAGTTCATCCTCCAACCTTTGATTGTCTGATAGTTCATCCTCCAACCATTGATGGTCTGGTAGTTAGTCCTCCAACCATTGATTGTCTGGTAGTTCATCCTCCAACCATTGATTGTCTGGTAGTTAGTCCTCCAACCATTGATTGTCTGGTAGTTAGTCCTCCAACCTTTGATTGTCTGGTAGTTAGTCCTCCAACCATTGATTGTCTGGTAGTTAGTCCTCCAACCATTGATTGTCTGGTAGTAAGTCCTCCAACCATTGATTGTCTGGTAGTTAGTCCTCCAACCATTGCTTGTCTGGTAGTTAGTCCTTCAACCATTGATTGTCTGGTAGTTAGTCCTCCAACCATTGATTGTCTGGTAGTTAATCCTCCAACATTGATTGTCTGGAGAAAATTAATGGTCTGCTCTGAATTCACAATGAATTGTCTGCTCGATTCTTTACTGTAGATTAATTCTATTTTCTTTTTTTTTTTCTAAAAATTCATGGTTTCCAGCTTTCTTGACTAGCGATTTATTATTTACTGACAAATTCATTCATCTTTTCCTGCTGCCAAAGAAATATGTTAGAGCTGTTCTATTTAACTTCTTTACATCGTTCCTTCCTTCCTAATTATCGATATATTTGTGAAGAAATGTTTTCTACTCTTCGCTCTTGCTTGTGTGTGCTGCCTCATTTATCTTCAGCCAAATCCTGATCTTTCACAGCTCATGGGTCGATCACGTTTGGATGTGAGAGAAGATTATAAACATGTGAGAACAAACAACTAAACGTTGAGAAAGTCGCTCAGAAATCAGAAGACACTGATATTATCGTCATATCACCCTGTTTGTGGTTCATGTCTAGAATTTGAGATTTGGCGCTAAGCTCCCAAATTGGAAGGGTTTTTCTTAATTTGTAATGATTTTTTTTGTATGAGCCTATGCAAGTTTTGTTTGGTAATTATTAGGTGCAAACAGAGCATTTTTGTGTCTTGCTGCATCTTTTCACATTTAAAATGTGTATACAGAAGTGTACAATATAGCTCTCCTTATATAAGTGTTAGCCAATAGAATCATAACAAACCTTTGTATACCTCATATGTGACTGTTTATTTAACTGTTATGTGATTGATTATTTGCCTGATGTGTCACTGTTTGTTTATCTTATGTGTGTTTGTTTCTTACCTGATGTGTCACTGTTTGTTTATCTCATGTGTGTTTGTTTCTTTGCCTGATGTGTCACTGTTTGTTTATCTCATGTGTGTTTGTTTCTTTGCCTGATGTGTCACTGTTTGATTTCATCATGGGTGACTGTTTGTTGACCACATGTCTGATTATTTAACTAATGCGCGATTGTTTCTTTCCCTTATATTTGACTTTACACCTGCCTGATAAATGACTGTACACCTGCCTAAAATATGTTTGTACACCTACCTGATATATGCCTGTACACCTGCCTAAAATATGCCTGTACACCTACCTGATATATGACTGTACACCTACCTAAAATTTGCCTGTACACCTACCTGATATATGACTGTACAACTGCCTAAAATATGCCTGTACACCTATCTGATATATGACTGTACACCTGTCTAAAATATGCCTGTAAACCTACCTGATATATGACTGTACACACGCCTGATATATGACTGAACACCTACCTGTATATGACTGTACACCTACCTGTACATGACTGCACACATGCCTGATATATGACTGTACACCTACCTGTATATGACTGTACACCTACCTGTACATGACTGCACACATGCCTGATATATGACTGTACACCTACCTGTATATGACTGTACACCTATCTGTATATGACTGTACACCTACCTGTATGTGACTGTACACCTACCTGTATATGACTGTACATCCTACTGTATATGACTGTACACCTACCTGTATATTACTATACATCCTACCTGTATATGACTGTACGCCTACCTGTATATGACTGTACATACAACTGTATATGACTGTACACCTATCTGTATATGACTGTACATCCTACCTGTATATGACTGTACATCCGACCTGTATATGACTGTACATCCTACCTGTATATGACTGTACATACTACCTGTATATGACGGTTTACCTACCTGTATATGACTGAACATCCTACATGTATATGACTGAACATCCTACATGTATATGACTGTACACCTACCTGTATATGACTGTACACCTACCTGTATATGATTGTACATCATACCTGTATATGACTGTGCATCCTACCTGCATATGACTGTACATCCTACCTGTATATGACTGTACACCTACCTGTATATGACTGTACACCTACCTGTATATGACTGTACATCCTACCTGTATATGACTGTACATCCTACCTGTATATGACTGTACATCTACCTGTATAGGACTGTACATCCTACCTGTATATGACTGTACACCTAACTGTATATGACTGTACATCCTGCCTGTATATGACTGTACATCCTACTTGCATATGAATGTACACCTACCTGTATGTGACTGTACACCTACCTGTATATGACTGTACACCTACTTGTATATGACTGTACACCTACCTGTATATGACTGTACATCTACCTGTATATGACTGTACATCCTACCTGTATATGACTGTACATCCTACCTGTATATTACTGTACACCTACCTGTATATGACTGTACACCTACCTGTATATGACTCTACACCTACCTGTATATAACTGTACATCCTATCTGTATATGACTGTACACCTACCTATATATGACTGTACATCCTACCTGTACATAACTGTACATCCTACCTGTATATGACTGTACACCTACCTGTATATGACTGTACACCTACCTGTATATGACTGTACATCCTACCTGATGTTTGACTGCACAGCTAACAGATATATTAATGTGCAAATAATTGATATATGACTGTGCATCATACCTGTTATTTGACTGTACAGTTGATATTTTACTACACACCTGCTTGATGTATGACTGTACAACTACCTGATATATGACGTTACACCTACCTGATATATGACGTTACACCTACCTGATATATGACGTTACACTACCTGATATATGACGTTACACCTGCCTCATATATGACTGTACACCTAACTGATTTATGACTGTACACCTACCTAATATATGACTGCAAACTTACCTGATCTCTGACTGAACACTTACCTGATATGTGAATGTATACTTACCGGATATATAACTACACTTACATGAGATATGATTTTACACTTATCTGATATTAGACTGTACACCTAACTGATACATCACAGCACACTTACCTGAAATGTGACCACCTACCTGATATATGACTGTACACATACCTGATATATGACTGTGCACCTTCCTGATATTTGACTTTACACCTTCCTAATATATGACTTTACATCTGCCTGATATATAAATGTACACATACCTGATATCTGACTGTACACCTACCTGTTATATAAATGTACACATACCTGATATCTGACTTTACATATACCTGATATATAAATGTACACATACCTGATATATGACTGTACACCTCGCTGATATATGACTTTACACCTTCCTGATATATGCCTGTACACCTGCCTGATATATGACTGTACACCTACCTGATATATGACTTTACACCTTCCTGATATAAGACTGTACACATACCTGATATATAACTGTACACCTACCTGATATATAAATGTACACATACCTGATATATGACTAAAGCTCTATATTACTATGTCCCACATCTCTATTGATATATACTCCATGATTCTCTTTCCGGTGTCTAGTTGCATTCCGTCAAAGGGGAATAATCTTGTAAAACTCTGTACAGTAACTTCAAAACGCGCTACCTTCCCTTGACTGAAGCTGTGTAGTACGTAGATCTGTGTGCAATATTGGACACCAACTGTGTACATTAGAGGACGATAACTCTCCCTGTACCACAGAGCCAGTATCTTGTCTTGTCGGAACCAGCTAATTGAGCTCAACATTTCCCACCCGAGATTACATCAAAGTTTTGTTTTGTAAGTCTCTCATGCTTGGGCTACACATTTGTATATTGGTAAACGCACGCACTTCTATGATATCTTCATTGCATTGATTGCATTATTATCATTATTTGTTTATTATAATAAAATCATGTCGTTATTTAGAGGAAAATGAAATGAAAAGAACAGAAAATCACTAAAGGTGACACAGCTATACCAAATGTCATGTGACACGACAATACCCAAGGTCACGTGACACAGATAAACCAAAGGTCATGTGACTTCGCTATACCAAATGCCATGAACTCGACTACACCAAATGTCTATTGACAGGGCTATATGAGAGGTCGCGTGAAATAAATACCAGCAAGTGGTGTGACTATAGTTGCTGCAAGATTGTACATCTCCCAGTGTTTCTCTGTCCTCGTATTGTCCTTACAAGATTTTCTCAATGTTTCTCTGACCCGTCACGTCTCTAAAATATTCTCCCAGTGTTTCTCTGACCGTCATGTCTCTAAAATATTCTCTCAATGTTTCTCTGACCCGTCACGTCTCTAAAATATTATCCCAGTGTTTCTCTGACCCGTCACGTCTCTAAATATTATCCCAGTGTTTCTCTGATCCGTCACGTCTCTAAAATATTCTCCAAGTGTTTCTCTGATCCGTCACGTCTCTAAAATATTCTCCAAGTGTTTCTCTGAACTGTCACGTCTCTAAAATATTCTTTCAGTGTTTCTCTGACTCGTCATGTCTCTAAAATATTCTCTCAGTGTTTCTCTGACCCGTCACGTCTCTAAAATATTCTCTCAGTGTTTCGCTGACCCGTCACGTCTCTAAAATAATCTCTCAGTGTTTCTCTGACCTGTCACGTCTCTAAAATATACTCTCAGTGTTTCTCTGACCTGTCACGTCTCTAAAATATTCTCTCAGTGTTTCTCTGACCTGTCACGTCTCTAAAATATCTCTCAGTGTTTCTCTGACCTGTCACGTCTCTAAAATATACTCTCAGTGTTTCTCTGACCTGTCACGTCTCTAAAATATTCTCTCAGTGTTTCTCTGACCCGTCACGTCTCTAAAATATTCTCTCAGTGTTTCTCTGACCCGTCACGCCTCTAAAATAATCTCTCAGTGTTTCTCTGGCCTGTCACGTCTCTAAAATAATCTCTCAGTGTTTCTCTGACCCGCCATGTCTCTAAAATAATCTCTCAGAGTTTCTCTGACCCGTCACGCCTCTAAAATAATCTCTCAGTGTTTCTCTGACCCGCCATGTCTCTAAAATAATCTCTCAGTGTTTCTCTGACCCGTCACGCCTCTAAAATAATCTCTCAGTGTTTCTCTGACCCGCCATGTCTCTAAAATAATCTCTCAGTGTTTCTCTGACCCGTCACGCCTCTAAAATAATCTCTCAGTGTTTCTCTGACCTGTCACGCCTCTAAAATATTTTCTCAGTGTTTCTCTGACCCGTCACGTCTCTAAAATATTCTCTCAGTGTTTCTCTGACCCGCCATGTCTCTAAAATATTCTCTCAGTGTTTCTCTGACCCGCCATGTCTCTAAAATATTCTCTCAGTGTTTCTCTGACCTGTCACGTCTCTAAAATATTCTCTCAGTGTTTCTCTGACCCGCCATGTCTCTAAAATATTCTCTCAGTGTTTCTCTGACCCGCCATGTCTCTAAAATATTCTCTCAGTGTTTCTCTGACCTGTCACGTTCTAAAATATTCTCTCAGTGTTTCTCTGACCCGCCATGTCTCTAAAATATTCTCTCAGTGTTTCTCTGACCCGCCATGTCTCTAAAATATTCTCTCAGTGTTTCTCTGACCCGCCATGTCTCTAAAATATTCTCTCAGTGTTTCTCTGACCCGCCAAGTCTCTAAAATTCTCTCAGTGTTTCTCTGACCCGCCATGTCTCTAAAATAATCTCTCAGTGTTTCTCTGACCCGCCATGTCTCTAAAAACACAACAAACGATCTCAGCGGGCAAGTGAAGACATCTAATATAATGCCCAGTACAGCTGTGCTAGCGATGAGCTCTACGATAGTCGTCCTATACAAGAGCTCCTAATTCTGGATGGCTACAGTCTCTGGTCTTCGTCTACACACTGCAAGTTTTGCTCGTTATAGACACCCTCTATTCTATAGACTGATGCAGTCACTGATACATTATTAACTATCATTGCATTTGTGGGGGGGGGGGGGGGGGCGGCGTCCTGTAGCCTAGTTGGAAAAACAACTCATCTTGGCTACCGACGCTCGGACAACCGATTTCTGCTGGAAGCAGTTTGTGAGTTGTACTCGTGGTTGGGAAAAAAATACCCCTGTGGTCGACCCCGCCGTTGGCAGAAATGGCTAGCAGGTTATATTACTCTGGAAGGTGAGGAATGCCGCCACGCATCGTGAGTTTCAATGCTTCAAGTGACACTATCCAGAAGTCTCCAAACGCTAAGACGCCGATTGAAGTCTCCTACTTTACTGTAACTATCATTTGACGGACGATAGTAAAAATATGTTCTTGTACTTCCTTCATTGTTGAGCTTGACATGTCGCTTCATAGCTTCTGACATTGGTGCTTCAGTCAAACTTGGACTGTACAAAACTCTAGCTTTAGCAGAGCTAAACCTGAGCTAACAAGTATCTTTATTCTAGCTCTAACAGAGCTAAATGTGAACTAACAAGTATCTTTATTCTATCTCTAACAGAGCTAAACCTGAACTAACAAGTATCTTTATTATATCTCTAACAGAGCTAAACCTGAACTAACAAGTACCTTTATTATATCTCTAACAGAGCTAAACCTGAACTAACAAGTATCTTTATTCTATCTCTAACAGAGCTAAACCTGAACTAACAAGTACCTTTATTCTATCTCTAACAGAGCTAAACCTGAACTAACAAGTACCTTTATTCTATCTCTAACAGAGCTAAACTTGAACTAACAAGTATCTTTATTCTATCTCTAACAGAGCTAAACCTGAACTAACAAGTATCTTTATTCTATCTCTAACAGAGCTAAACCTGAACTAACAAGTATCTTTATTCTATCTCTAACAGAGCTAAACCTGAACTAACAAGTATCTTTATTCTATCTCTAACAGAGCTAAACCTGAACTAACAAGTACCTTTATTCTATCTCTAACAGAGCTAAACTTGAACTAACAAGTATCTTTATTCTATCTCTAACAGAGCTAAACCTGAACTAACAAGTATCTTTATTCTATCTCTAACAGAGCTAAACCTGAACTAACAAGTATCTTTATTCTATTCTAACAGAGCTAAATCTGAACTAACAAGTATCTTTATTATATCTCTAACAGAGCTAAACCTGAACTAACAAGTATGTCTATTCTCTCTAACAGAGCTAAACCTGAACTAACAAGTATCTTATTCTACTCTAACAGAGCTAAACCTGAACTAACAAGTATCTCTATTCTCTCTCTAACAGAGCTAAACCTGAACTAACAAGTATCTTTATTCTATCTCTAACGTAGCTAAACCTGAACTAACAAGTATCTTTATTCTATCTCTAACAGAGCTAAACCTGAACTAACAAGTATCTTTATTCTATCTCTAACAGAGCTAAACCTGAACTAACAAGTATCTCTATTCTCTCTCTAACATAGCTAAACCTGAACTAACAAGTATCTTTATTCTATCTCTAACAGAGCTAAACCTGAAACTAACAAGTATCTTTATTCTACTCTAACAGAGCTAAACCTGAACTAACAAGTATCTCTATTCTCTCTCTAACAGAGCTAAACCTGAACTAACAAGTATCTCTATTCTCTCTCTAACAGAGCTAAACATGAACTAACAAGTATGTCTATTCTATCTCTAACAGAGCTAAACCTGAACTAACAAGTATCTTTATTCTATCTCTAACAGAGCTAAACCTGAACTAACAAGTATCTCTATTCTCTCTCTAACATAGCTAAACCTGAACTAACAAGTATCTCTATTCTCTCTCTAACAGAGCTAAATCTGAACTAACAAGTATCTTTATTCTATTCTAACAGAGCTAAATCTGAACTAACAAGTATCTCTATTCTCTCTCTAACATAGCTAAACCTGAACTAAGAAGTATCTCTATTCTCTCTCTAACAGAGCTAAATCTGAACTAACAAGTATCTCTATTCTCTCTCTAACAGAGCTAAATCTGAACTAACAAGTATTTTATTCTACTCTAACAGAGCTAAACCTGAACTAACAAGTATCTCTATTCTCTCTCTAACAGAGCTAAACCTGAACTAACAAGTATCTCTATTCTCTCTCTAACAGAGCTAAATCTGAACTAACAAGTATCTTTATTCTATTCTAACAGAGCTAAATCTGAACTAACAAGTATCTCTATTCTCTCTCTAACATAGCTAAACCTGAACTAACAAGTATCTCTATTCTCTCTCTAACAGAGCTAAACCTGAACTAACAAGTATCTCTATTCTCTCTCTAACAGAGCTAAACCTGAACTAACAAGTATCTCTATCTCTCTCTAACAGAGCTAAACCTGAACTAACAAGTATCTCTATTCTCTCTCTAACAGAATCCATCTTTCTCCAACTTGACACTCCATCTTTTCCGAGACGTCCGCCTACTTCAGCAACATCATCGACTCTAGTTCTCCGTTCATTGACTCTAGTTCTCCGTTAATCGACTCTAGTTCTACGTTCATGACTCTAGTTCTCCGTTCATTGACTCTAGTTCTCCGTTCATTGACTCTAGTTCTCCGTTCATCGACTCTAGTTCTCCGTTAATCGACTCTAGTTCTCCGTTTAATCGACTCTAGTTCTACGTTCATTGACTCTAGTCTCCGTTCATTGACTCTAGTTCTCCGTTCATTGACTCTAGTTCTCCGTTCATCGACTCTAGTTCTCCGTTCATCGACTCTAGTTCTCCGTTAATCGACTCTAGTTCTCCGTTCATTGAGTTCTCCGTTCAGAGCACGGCTATCATCACATCACCATTATCAAGCTCGTCGCATCACCATTATCAAGCTCGGCACATCGCCATTATCAAGTTCGTCACATCACAGCATATACATCGTCACATCACCATTATCAAGCTCGTCACATCGCCATTATCAACCTCGTCACATCACCATTATCTATCTCGTCACATCACCATTATCAAGCTCGTCACATCACAATTTTCTATCTCGTCACATCACCATTATCAACCTCCTAACACCGCCATTATTTATTTCGTCACATCACCATTATCAAGCTCGTCACATCACCATTATCTACCTCATCACATGAACATTATCAATCTCGTCACATCACCATTACCAAGCTCGTCACATCACCATTATGATAATGTTGTGAAGTCAATTTGCACGTTCAGAGACGTGTGACTTAGCGTGACTCAATGGTCTGACCTTCCACTGGGGCCTGGAACTGTTGGTGCCAGCACAACTTGTTGGGATCACGTGTGTGAATTAGTGTGTGAGGGAGAGAGTGAATATGTGAGTGAGGGAGAGAGTGAATGTGTGAGTGAGGAGAGAGTGAATGTGTGAGTGAGGGAGAGAGTGAATGTGTGAGTGAGGAAGAGAGTGAATGTGTGAGTGAGGGAGAGAGTGAATGTGGGAGTGAGGAGAGTGATTGTGTGAGTGAGGGTGAGAGTGAATGTGTGAGTTAGGGAGAAAGTGAACGTGTGAGTGAGGGAGAGAGTGAACGTGTGAGAGATGGAGTGAGTGAGGGATAGAGCGAATGTGTGAGTGAGGGGGAGAGTGAATGTGTGAGTTAGGGAGAGAGGGAATGTATGAGTGAGCGAGAGAGGGAATGTGTGAATGAGGGATAAATTGTGTGTGTGAAAGAGAGAGAGAGTGAATCTATGAGTGAGGGAGAGAGTGAATGTGTGAATAAGGGAGAGAATGAATGTGTGAGTGAGGGAGAGAGTTAATGAGAGATTAAAGGAGAAATTGGATGAGTGAGGGAGGGAGAGAGTGAATGAGACAATGAGGAGAGAGTGATTGTGCGTGTGAGGGAGAGAGGGAATGTGTGCGTGAGGGATAAATTGAATGTATGAAAGAGAGAGTGAATCTATGAATGAGGGAGAGAGTGAATGTGTTAATAATGGAGAGAGTGAATGTGTGAGTGAGGGAGAGAGTGAATGAGATAATGAGATAATGAGATAGAGAGTGAATGTGTGTGTGAGGGAGAGAGGGAATGTGTGAGTGAGTGAGAGAGGGAATGTGTGAGTGATGGATAAATTGAATGTGTGAAAGAGAGAGAGAGAGTGAATCTATGAGTGAGGGAGAGAGTGAATGTTTGAATAACGGAGAGAGTGAATGTGTGAGTGAGGAGAGAGTGAATGAGATAATGAGATAATGAGATAGAGAGTGAATGTGTGTGTGAGGGAGAGAGGGAATGAGAGATTGAAGGAGAAAGTGGATGAGTGGGAGACTTTGTCCAGTCTGATATATTCATTAACGACAGACTTTGTCCAGTCTGATATATTCATTAACGACAGACTTTGTCCAGTCTGATATATTCATTAACGACAGACTTTGTCCAGTCTGA
Organism: Megaustenia siamemsis; assembly: GCA_032433765.1. Taxonomy (NCBI): domain Eukaryota; kingdom Metazoa; phylum Mollusca; class Gastropoda; order Stylommatophora; family Ariophantidae; genus Megaustenia; species Megaustenia siamemsis. The sequence goes on along the minus strand of JAVIAB010000117.1, from coordinate 81,394,051 downwards.
TATATTCATTAACGACAGACTTTGTCCAGTCTGATATATTCATTAACGACAGACTTTGTCCAGTCTGATATATTCATTAACGACAGACTTTGTCCAGTCTGATATATTCATTAACGACAGACTTTGTGAGTGAGTGAGTGAGTGAGTGAGTGAGTGAGTGAGTGAAAGAGAGAGAGAGAGGGAGGGAGTGAGCGAGAGAGAGATAGAGAGGGAGTGAGCGAGAGAGAGAGTGAGCGAGTGAGAGAGAGAGAGAAAAAGAGAGAGGGAAAAGAAATCATCAAACTATAAAGAAGCGTGTTCTATCTCAGAAAACATTTATGACGAAATTTTAAGAATCACAAGCAGCTGAAGATTGTAAAGGATGAACCAATGAGAGATTGATAACTGGTTGAAGATTGTAAAGGATGAACCAATGAGAGATTGACAAGCAGCTGAAGATTGTAAAGGATGAACCAATGAGAGATTGACAAGCAGCTGAAGATTGTAAAGAATGAACCAATGAGAGATTGACAACTGGTTGAAGATTGTAAAGGATGAACCAATGAGAGATTGACAAGCAACTGAAGATTGTAAAGGATGAACCAATGAGAGATTGAAAAGCAGTTGAGGATTGTAAAGGATGAACCAATGAGAGATTCACAACTGGTTGAAGATTGTAAAGGATGAACCAATGAGAGATTGACAACTGGTTGAAGATTGTAAAGGATGAACCAATGAGAGATTGACAACTGGTTGAAGATTGTAAAGGATGAACCAACGAGAGATTCACAACTGGTTGAGGATTGTAAAGGATGAACCAATGAGAGATTTACAACTGGTTGAAGATTGTAAAGGATGAACCAATGAGAGATTTACAACTGGTTGAAGATTGTAAAGGATGAACCATTGAGAGATTCACAACTGGTTGAAGATTGTAAAGGGTGAACCAATGAGAGATTTACAACTGGTGAAGATTGTAAAGGATGAACCATTGAGAGATTCACAAGCAGCTGAAGATTGTAAAGGATGAACCAATGAGAGATTCACAACTGGTTGAAGATTGTAAAGGATGAACCAATGAGAGAGTTACAACTGGTTGAAGATGGTAAAGGATGAACCATTGAGAGATTCACAAGCAGCTGAAGATTGTAAAGGATGAACCAATGAGAGATTTACAACTGGTTGAAGATTGTAAAGGATGAACCATTGAGAGATTCACAAGCAGCTGAAGATTGTAAAGGATGAACCAATGAGAGAGTTACAACTGGTTGAAGATGGTAAAGGATGAACCATTGAGAGATTCACAAGCAGCTGAAGATTGTAAAGGATGAACCAATGAGAGATTTACAACTGGTTGAAGATTGTAAAGGATGAACCATTGAGAGATTCACAACTGGTTGAAGATTGTAAAGGATGAACCAATGAGAGAGTTACAACTGGTTGAAGATTGTAAAGGATGAACCATTGAGAGATTCACAAGCAGCTGAAGATTGTGAAGGATGAACCAATGAGAGATTCACAACTGGTTGAAGATTGTAAAGGATGAACCAATGAGAGAGTTACAACTGGTTGAAGATGGTAAAGGATGAACCAATGAGAGATTGACAACTGGTTGAAGATTGTAAAGGATGAACCAATGAGAGATTTACAACTGGTTGAAGATTGTAAAGGATGAACCAATGAGAGTTTTACAACTGGTTGAAGATTGTAAAGGATGAACCAATGAGAGATTTACAACTGGTTGAAGATTGTAAAGGATGAACCAATGAGAGATTTACAACTGGTTGAAGATTGTAAAGGATGAACCAATGAGAGATTGACAACTGGTTGAAGATTGTAAAGGGTGAACCAATGAGAGATTGACAACTGGTTGAAGATTGTAAAGGGTGAACCAATGAGAGATTTACAACTGGTTGAAGATTGTAAAGGATGAACCAATGAGAGATTGACAACTGGTTGAAGATTGTAAAGGGTGAACCAATGAGAGATTGACAACTGGTTGAAGATTGTAAAGGATGAACCAATGAGAGATTTACAACTGGTTGAAGATTGTAAAGGGTGAACCAATGAGAGATTGACAACTGGTTGAAGATTGTAAAGGGTGAACCAATGAGAGATTTACAACTGGTTGAAGATTGTAAAGGATGAACCAATGAGAGATTATCGGCCTGTTCTCAGACGACAAATGATGGTCTGCAGGAATCTCTTCACTTTGGGACTGGTGTCCAACCTTCATCCCACTCACGGTGTGCTGTGTGTGATGGCTCTGAAGTCTCTCTCTCTCTCTAGGTCACGGGACGGCACAACTGTTCCTTTCTGTTTGTGATAGGGCATCTACCCCAGTTTTGAGTTATAGCCCACAGATGTATTTCTGTTTTGACAGTTCACAGTCAGTTTTGACAGTTCACAAAAAATTTTGATAGTTCACAGTCAGTTTTGACAGTTCACAGTCAGTTTGACAGTTCACAGTCAGTTTTGACAGTTCACAAACAATTTTGACAGTTCACAAACAATTTTGACAGTTCACAATCAGTTTTGACAGTTGCTAAACAGTTTTGACAATTCCCAGACTGTTTTGACAGTTCCCTAACCGGACATTTTTGACAGTTCATAGACAGTTTTGACAATTTTGACAATGCCCTTGACAATTTTGACAGTTCCGAGACCAGACAATTTTGACAGTTTCCAAACAGTTTTGACAGTTCCCAGACAGTTTTGACAGTTCACAAACAGTTTTTACTTTTCCCAGATAGGTTTGACAGTTCCCCGACCAGGCAATTTTGACAGTTTCCAAACAGTTTTGACAGTTCCCAGACACTTTGGACAGAACCTAGAACGGAACATTTTGACAGTTCCCAGACAGTTTTGACAGTTCACAAACAGTTTTGACAGTTCACAAACAGTTTTAACAGTTCCCAGACAGTGTTGATAGTTCCCAGACAGTTTTAAAAGTTCCCAGACAGTTTTGATAGTTCTCTGACAATTATGACAGTTCCCAGACAGTTTTGACAGCTTCCAGACAGTTTTGACAGTTCCAAGACAGTTTTGACAGCACCCAGACAGTTTTAACAGTTCCCAGACAATTTTGACAGTTCCTAGACAAATTTGACAGTTCACAGACAGTTTTGACAATTCCCAGACCAGACAATTTTGACAGTTCCCAGACAGTTTTGATAGTTCCCAGACCAGATAATTTTGACAGTTCCTAGACAATTTTGAAAGTTCCCGGACAGTTTTGACAGTTCCCAAACTAGACAATTTGACAGTTCCCAGACAATTTTGACAGTTCCCAGATAGTTTTGATAGTTCCCAGACCAGATAATTTTGACAGTTCCTAGACAATTTTGACGGTTCCCAGACAATTTTGACAGTTCCCAAACAGTTTTGACAGTTCCAAGACAGTTTTGACAGTTCGCAGACAGTTTTGACAGTTCACAGATCAGACAGTTTTGACAGTTCCCAGACTGTTTTGACAGTTCCCTTACCAGATAATTTTGACAGTTCACTGACCAGGCAGTTTTAATAGTTCACAAACAGTTTTGACAGTTTCCAGACAGTTTTAATAGTTCACAAACAGTTTTGACAGCTCCCAGACAGTTTTAATAGTTCACAAACAGTTTTGACAGTTCCCAGACAGTTTTGATAGTTCACAAACAGTTTTGACAGTTCCCAGACCACACAGTTTTGACAGTTCCTAAACAGTTTTGACAGTTCACAGACCACACAGTTTTGACAGTTCCTAAACAGTTTTGACAGTTTACAGACCTGACAGTTTTGACAGTTCCAAAACAGTTTGGACAGTTTACAGACCTGACAATTTTGACAGTTCACAGAAAGTTTTGACAGTTCCCAGACCACGCTGTTTTGACAGTTCCCAAATAGTTTTGACAGTTCACAGACCACACAGTTTTGACAGTTCCTAAACAGTTTTGACAGTTCACAAATAGTTTTGACAGTTCACAGACCACACAGTTTTGACAGTTCCTAAACAGTTTTGACAATTCCCAAATAGTTTTGACAGTTCCCAGACAGTTTTGACAGTTCCCAGACAATTTTGACAGTTTCCAGACAATTTTGACTGTTCACAGTTTTACAATTCAGAGCTTAAAGAGCTTATTTCTTCTCATTCCCTACCCATCTCCTGTTTGTCAACTCTTCTGATTTCATAGCTCTATCTGTATCTACTCTCTCTGCCTACATGCATATGCATGTAACTGCAAGTGACGGCTCCTGGTATGCTGCAGTATGTTCAGTTTGGCCCTCGAGTAACAAAATGCTGGAAGAAATCACCACTAGAAGATTCACCCCAGTCTCAAGTACGCCCTCAAATATTTTGAGCGCAGAAGGCTACATTAATAGAAGAGTGTGCACGCGCTCCCTCCATACCCAACACGTGCTCCTCTCTAACGAAATCTCACAAACAAATGTTGATATTTCCGTGAGAAAAGTTAGATTTCCTGACTGGATGTGTCGATTGTCTCCCTTGTTATGACAACTCATAACTAACCGTTTTCAATTTTAATTCGTTCCAACAGCGAACACGCCTTACTCCATCCTTGACATCCATGTGTTCAGCAGCTGCTGTTTGGTGCGCATTTCTCTCCCTTGATGCTGCGTTTAGACATATTTTATTTGAAATTCTCGTCACTGGACCGCCCCGACTTACCATCTAGGCCGCCTCGAATTAACAAATGGGGATGTGCAGATTGTTGTAAGCTCAGTATTTATACATCACAACCAGGTGTACATATTGTTGTATTTACACATCACAACCAGGTGTACATATTGTTGTATTTGTACATCAGACATGCTTGAACACCGGGCCACTTCCTGGCTGCACGAACCAGCTCACACATCCGGGACAGCAGAACTGTTAAATCAAAACTGCGCTAATATTGTGGGAACATCACGCAGTTATTGTTGCTGCCCGTGTGGGGATAATGTGGGTTGTAGCAGCAATTAACTGATCTAAAACATCCAAACTAGCCAGTTCTATGGTGGGGCCTACTTCGCCTGCCCCCGACTGTTTAAACAAACCTTATTTTGAGCTTCCATGTTTGTACACCTGGGCAGGACACAGACTGCTAGACAGTTTCGCTTCTATCGTTCAGGAAAGTAAAAAATGGTGATAGAATAAAAGCTGAAAAGAGCGTTTTTCCCCGAGCGGAGAATTTCAGGTCATGTATTGGTTTATCAACACATTGAGAGCTTAAGATGTACAAGTGAGAGCGTCCCTCCGCGGAAGTGGCTAAACAAACTGGAGTGCTTGTCTCCTAGACGTGTCATAACATTCGGATTGCCTTGCCTCACGTGCGACCCTCGGTTGCGGCTCGTTGCGTGTCGAGTTACCCCTGTTTCCTGCAGCCTTCATGCGCCTCTGAGAACTCGCTGCTGCATGAACGCCGCATTGGACGACCAGTCGGCGGCCGCGCCCATACAGCAAGCGGCTTTTGTTACAAATCGACTTTCTAGAAACAAAATACTCTTTGCTGCTATAACATCAGCACCGGCTTGGCTGCCGATCTGATGTGGCTAAAGGTGCCAGTTTGTTGGAGGTCAGCGCTGGTTATGGCTAAAGGTGAATCTTTTTTTTTATTGTGAAGGTCAGCCCTGGCTACGGCTAAAGGTGAATCTTTACATTTTTTGCAGACAATTTCTAGAAAAGGAAAAAGGTAATATTTTGGAAATCAAAAGCTTCGTATGGCTAAAGATGATATGTTTAAATCTCGAAGGTCAGCGCCTGGTATGGCTAAAGATGATTTTATTTTTTAGGTGAATAGTATTTTCTTGTGTAGGTCAGCGCTTGGTATGGCTAAAGATGATTTTCTTGTGTAGGTCTGCGCTTGGTTAAGCTAAGGGTACAATTTGGTTGGAGGTCATCATTATCATCATCATCATCATAGAGTGCCGTCTCCGCAACGAAAGTTGGCTACCATGGAGCGCCATTCTGCTCTGCCTCTTGCTTTGATGGTGCAAATTCCCATGGATCACTTATTGTGATGATTGACTGACTCGATGTCGTGCTAATGTGATGATTGACTGACTCAATGTCGTGCTAATGTGATGATTGACTGACTCAATGTCGTGCTAATGTGATGATTGACTGACTCAATGTCGTGCTAATGTTTCACTGATTCAATGTCTTGCATAATGTGATGATTGACTGACTCAATGTCGTGCATAATGTGATGATTGACTGACTCAATGTCGTGCTAATGTGACGATTGACTGACTCGATATCGTGCTAATGTGATGATTGACTGCTCAATGTCGTGCTAATGTGATGATTGACTGACTCGATGTCGTGCTAATGTGATGATGACTGACTCGATGTCGTGCTAATGTGATGATTGACTGACTCAATGTCGTGCAAAATGTGATGAATGACTGACTCAATGTCGTGCATAATGTGATGACTGACTGACTCAATGTCGTGCAAAATGTGATGAATGACTGACTCAATGTCGTGCATAATGTGATGATTGACTGACTCAATGTCGTGCATAATGTGATGATTGACTGACTCAATGTCGTGAACAATGTGATGATTGACTGACTCAATGTCGTGAACAATGTGATGATTGATTGACACAATGTCGTGCATAATGTGATGATTGACTGACTCAATGTCGTGAACAATGTGATGATTGATTGACACAATGTCGTGCATAATGTGATGATTGACTGACTCAATGTCGTACATAATGTGATGATTGACTGACACAATGTCGTGAACAATGTGATGATTGACTAACACAATGTCGTGAACAATGTGATGATTGATTGACACAATGTCGTGAACAATGTGATGATTGATTGACACAATGTCGTGAACAATGTGATGATTGATTGACACAATGTCGTGAACAATGTGATGATTGACTAACACAATGTCGTGCATAATGTGATGATTGATTAACACAATGTCGTGCATAATGTGATTATTGACTAACACAATGTCGTGCATAATGTGATTATTGACTGACTTAATGTCGTGCATAATGTGATTATTGACTGACTTAATGTCGTGTATAATGTGATTATTGACTGACTTAATGTCGTGCATAATGTGATTATTGACTTACTTAATGTCGTGCATAATGTGATTATTGACTGACTTAATGTCGTGCATAATGTGATGATTGATGTAATGAGTTGTGTATCTCTCATTGATTCATCCTTTACAATCATCCACCAGTTGTGATTTTACTTGTCAACAATAAAGCCCTCTTTACTTGTCAGCAATAAATTCCCACTTTACATGTTAACAATACAGCCCTCTTAACATGTTAACAATCTATCGTCCTTTCGAGCCGAAGACGGCACATAGGGCAGAACCACAATCTGAAAAAACAGAAACCTTGCGTGCCAAAATGGCACATATATGCAGAGATCACTGCTTCCAAAACTTATGGCTCTGTTTCCATAACAATATTTTTACAATGACAGCTTGTCAAGCCATCGATCAACCTCCTTAGTCGCCTCTTACAACATGCCTGGAAGGTCACAGTGTCACTATTCTTACTTCCCTCATAATGAGGCCCCGGACACACTTTACATGTAACATACAGCCCTCTTTACTTGTCAACAATACAGCCCACTTTACTTGTCAACAATAAATGCCCACGTAACTTGTCAACAACAAATGCCCACTTTACTTGTCAACAACAAATGCCAACTTTACTTTTCAACAATAAATTCCCACTTTACTTGTCAACAGGAAATACCCTCTTTACTTGTAACCAACAAATGCCAATTTTACTGTCAACAACAAATGCCCACTTTACTTGTTAACAATACAACCCACTTTACTTTTCAACAATAAATTCCCACTTTACTTGTCAACAAGAAATGCCCTCTTTACTTGTCAACAACAAATGCCAACTTTATTTGTCAACAACAAATGACCTCTTTACTTGTCAACAACAAATGCCAACTTTACTTGTCAACAATACAGCCCACTTTACTTGTCAACAACAAATGCCCAATTTACTTGTCAATAACAAATGCCAACTTTACTTGTCAACAATACAGCCCATTTACTTGTCAACAACAAATGTCCTCTTTACTTGTCAACAACAAATGCCCTCTTTACTTGTCAACAACAAATGCCAACTTTACTTGTCAACAACAAATGCCAACTTTACTAGTCAACAACAAATGCCCTCTTTACTTGTCAACAACAAATGCCCACTTTACTTGTCCACAAGAAACGCCCTCTTTACTTGTCAACAACAAATGCCAACTTTACTTGTCAAAAACAAATTCACACTTTACTTGTCAACAACAAATGCCCACTTTACATTTCAACAACAAATGCCAACTTTAATTGTCAACAACAAATGCCAACTTTACTTGTCAACAACAAATGCCCTCTTTACTTGTCAACAACAAATGCCAACTTTACTTGTCAACAAGAAACGCCCTCTTTACTTGTCAACAACAAATGCCAACTTTACTTGTCAACAACAAATGCCAACTTTACTTGTCAACAACAAATGCCAACTTTACTTGTCAACAACAAATGCCAACTTTACTTGTCAACAACAAATGCCCTCTTTACTTGTCAACAACAAATGCCAACTTTACTTGTCAACAACAAATGCCAACTTTCCTTGTCAACAACAAATGCCCTCTTTACTTGTCAACAACAAATGCCAACTTTACTTGTCAACAATACAGCCCACTTTACTTGTCAACAACAAATGCCCTCTTTACTTGTCAACAACAAATGCTAACTTTACTTGTCAACAATAAATGCCCACTTTACTTGTCAACAAGAAATGCCCACGTTACTTGTCAACAACAAATGCCCACTTTACTTGTCAACAACAAATGCCCACGTTACTTGTCAACAACAAATGCCCACTTTACTTGTCAACAACAAATGCCCTCTTTACTTGTCAACAACAAATGCCCTCTTTACTTGTCAACAACAAATGCCCACTTTACTTGTCAACAACAAATGCCCTCTTTACTTGTCAACAACAAATGCCCTCTTTACTTGTCAACAACAAATGCCCTCTTTACTTGTCAACAACAAATGCCCTCTTTACTTGTCAACAACAAATGCCAACTTTACTTGTCAACAAGAAATGCCCTCTTTACTTGTCAACAACAAATGCCCACTTTACTTGTCAACAACAAATACCCTCTTTACATGTCAACAACAAATGCCCACTTTACTTGTCAACAACAAATTCACACTTTACTTGTCAACAACAAATGCCAACTTTACTTGTCAACAACAAATGCCAACTTTACTTGTCAACAATAAATGTCCACTTTACTTGCCAACAACAAATGCCAACTTTACTTGTCAACAATAAATGCCAACTTTACTTGTCAATAACAAATGTCCACTTTACTTGTCAACAACAAATGCCCACTTTACTTGTCAACAACAAATACCCTTTTTACATGTCAACAACAAATGCCCACTTTACTTGTCAGCAACAAATGCCCACTTTACTTGTCAACAACAAATGCCCACTTTACTTGTCAACAACAAATGCCCACTTTACTTGTCAACAACAAATTCACACTTTACTTGTCAACAACAAATACCCTCTTTACATGTCAACAACAAATGCCCACTTTACTTGTCAACAACAAATGCCCACTTTACTTGCCAACAACAAATTCACACTTTACTTGTCAACAACAAATTCACACTTTACTTGTCAACAACAAATGCGCACTTTACTTGTCAACAATAAATGTCCACTTTACTTGTCAACAACAAATGTCCACTTTACTTGTCAACAACAAATGTCCACTTTACTTGTCAACAATAAATGTCCACTTTACTTGTCAACAACAAATGCCAACTTTACTTGTCAACAATAAATGTCCACTTTACTTGTCAACAACAAATGTCCACTTTACTTGTCAACATAAAAAATGTGCACTTTATTTGTCAACAATAAATGCCCACTTTACTTGTCAACAAGAAATGCCCACTTTACTTGTCAACAAGAAATGTCCACTTTACTTGTCAACTAATAACCACAAATTATTGAGAATATCAAATTGTTTCCTAGACAATGTTATTATTTTATTACCACTTCTAGTACTTTATCTTTCTACCACTTTTAGCACTATATGCATCTATCACTTCTAATACTTTATCTTTCTACCACTTTTAGCACTATATGCATCTATCACTTCTAATACTTTATCTTTCTACCACTTTTAGCACTATGTGTATCTATCACTTCTAATGCTTTATCTTTCTACCACTTTTAGCACTATATGTATCTATCACTTCTAGTACTTTATCTTTCTACCACTTTTAGCACTATATGTATCTATCACTTCTAGTACTTTATCTTTCTACCACTTTTAGCACTATATGTATCTATCACTTCTAGTACTTTATCTTTCTACCACTTTTAGCACTATATGTATCTATCACTTCTAGTATTTTATCTTTCTACCAATTTTAGCACTATATGCATCTATCACTTCTAGTACTTTATCTTTCTACCACTTTTAGCACTGTATGCATCTATCACTTCTAGTACTTTATCTTTCTACCAATTTTAGCACTATATGCATCTATCACTTCTAGTACTTTATCTTTCTACCACTTTTAGCACTATATGCATCTATCACTTCTAGTACTTTATCTTTCTACTACTTTTAGCACTATATGCATCTATCACTTCTAGTACTTTATCTTTCTGCCACTTTCAGCACTATATGCATCTTTCAATTCTAGTACTTTATCTTTCTACCACTTTTAGCACTATATGCATCTTTCAATTCTAGTACTTTATCTTTCTACCACTTTTAGCACTATATGTATTACTATAACTTCTAGTACAATATGTATTACTACAACTTCTAGTACAATATGTATTACTACAACTTCTAGTACAATATTTATTACTATAACTTCTAGTACAATATTTATTACTACAACTTCTAGTACAATATTTATTACTGAAACTTCTAGTACAATATTTATTACTACAACTTCTAGTACAATATTTATTACTATAACTTCTAGTACAATATTTATTACTACAACTTCTAGTACTATATGTATTACTACAACTTCTAGTATAATACTTATTACCATAACTTCTAGTACAATATTTATTACTGCAACTTCTAGTACAATATTTATTACTGAAACTTCTAGTACAATATTTATTACCGCAACTTCTAGTACAATATTTATTACTGAAACTTCTAGTACAATATTTATTACCACAACTTCTAGTATAATATTTATTACTACAACTTCTAGTACAATATTCAATATTTATTACTGCAACTTCTAGTACAATATTTATTACTACAACTTCTAGTACAATATTTATTACTACAACTTCTAGTATAATATTTATTACTGCAACTTCTAGTACAATATTTATTACTACAACTTCTAGTACAATATTTATTACTACAACTTCTAGTATAATATTTACTACTACAACTTCTAGTACAATATTTATTACTGAAACTTCTAGTACAATATTTATTACTGCAACTTCTAGTACAATATTTATTACTGCAACTTCTACTACAATATTTATTACTGAAACTTCTAGTACAATATTTATTACCACAACTTCTAGTATAATATTTATTACTACAACTTCTAGTACAATATTCAATATTTATTACTACAACTTCTAGTACAATATTTATTACTGCAACTTCTAGTACAATATTTATTACTACAACTTCTAGTACAATATTTATTACTACAACTTCTAGTACAATATTTATTACTACAACTTCTAGTACTATATTTATTACTGCAACTTCTAGTACAATATTTATTACTACAACTTCTAGTACAATATTTATTACTACAACTTCTAGTACAATATTTATTACTACAACTTCTAGTACAATATTTATTACTACAACTTCTAGTACTATATTTATTACTACAACTTCTAGTACAATATTTATTACTACAACTTCTAGTACAATATTTATTACTACAACTTCTAGTACAATATTTACTACTACAACTTCTAGTACAATATTTATTACTGCAACTTCTAGTACAATATTTATTACTACAACTTCTAGTACTAGTACAATATTTATTACTACAACTTCTAGTACTAGTACAATATTTATTACTACAACTTCTAGTACAGTACAATATTTATTACTACAACTCCTTGTATAATACTTATTACCATAACATCTAGTACAATATTTATTACTACAACTTGTAGCATAACTCTCGCACATTAGTTATGAATATTTTCCCAGCTCTGATTGCATGCAGTCTCGCACACACACACATATTGCCTTCTGTTTCTCCTGCATATTGTTTCTGCCTTAACCCCACGTCTGACGCAATAACCATCCATTTGGTGGTCAGAACAAATAAACTAAAACTCTATGATGGAGTCGCCGTGTTATTTTCTTGTTCCGGGACCACCAATACTGCCGATTTGTGAACTCTTTCATCGGCCGATCCATACAACGGTCGAAGTCGGTGCCTACTGTGCTGTATATCCAAGAAGCTACTGGTTTGTTTTGTCAGGAATGCCATCAGTGATATTCGTATATTATTGTAATTCCTGTTTTCTATCCATGGCTCGGTTGAACTATAAGCTGCCATATGTACAACACTTCATCGCCAGCATTTCCTCTCTACTCGACGATTTGTTCGTTTATTTTCCACGAGCTACAGAAAATGGAGTTGTGTGGGTAGAACGAAACAGTCTGCCAGGTTTGGCTGCGGCTTCCAGGACACATCCAGCGCCTACCACTAGACTTGCTTTCCTTTCTTCAGGACACATTTTAGTGGATGCTGTCATATCAACTTCTCTTCTTTTGATAGTTTTGGCGTACAAACTGGGTATTATATATTGTGTATAAACTGGGTATCTTATATTGTGCACACGATGGGTATCTTATATAGTGTACAAGATGAGTATCTTATATTATGTACAAGCTGGGTATCTTATACTGTGTACAAACTGGGTATCTTATATTGTGCACACGATGGGTATCTTATATAGTGTACAAGATGAGTATCTTATATTGAGTACAAGATGGGTATCATATATTGTGTATAAACTGGGTATCTTATTATTGTGTACAAGCTGGGTATCATATATTGAGTACAAGATGGGTATCTTACATTATGTACAAGCTGGGTATCTTATATTGTGTACAAACTGGGTATCTTATTATTGTGTACAAGCTGGGTATCTTATATTGTGTACACGATGGGTATCTTATATTGTGTATAAGAAGGATATCTTATATTGTGTACAAGATGGGTATCTTATATTGTGTAAAAGATGGGTATCTTATATTGTGTACACCATGGGTATCCTATATTGTGCACAATATGTGTATCTTATATTGAGTACAAAATGGGTATCTTATATTGTATACACGATGGGTATCTTATATTGTGTACAAACTGGGTTTCTTATATAGCGTACAAGATGGGTATCTTATATTGTGTACAAATTGGGTATTCTATATTGTGTACAAGATAGGTATCTTATATTGTGTACAAACTGGATATCTTATATTGCGTACAGATTGGGTATCTTATATTGAGTACAAGATGGGTGTCTTATATGGTGTACAAACTGGGTATCTTATTATTGTGTACAAGCTGGGTATCTTATATTGTGTATAAGAAGGATATCTTATATTGTGTATAAGAAGGATATCTTATATTGTGTATAAGAAGGATATCTTATATTGTGTACAAACTGGGTTTCTTATATTGTGTACAAACTGGGTATCTTATATTGTGTACAAGATGGATATCTCGTATTGCGTACAAGATGGGTATCTTTTATTGTGTTCAAGATGGGTATTTTTTATTGCGTATAACATGGGTATCTTATATTGTGTACAAGATGGGTATCTTATATTGTGTACAAGATGAGATTCTTATATTGTGTACAAGATGGGTATCTTATTTTGAGTCAAGTTACATTAGCTGGTATGTTAATTGAAAAAGAGTCTTTTAGTTAGTTGTTTTTTAGTTAATTGTCTTTTAGTTGGGAGTCCTCTAGTTAGTTCTCTTTTAGTTGGTTGTCTTTCAGTTGGTTGTCTTTGAGTTGGGTGGCTTTTAGTCAGTTGTCTTTTAGTTAGTTGTCTTTTAGTTAGTTGTCTTTTAGTTAGTTGTCTTTTAGTTAGTTGTCTTCTAGTTAGTTGTCTTTTAGTTAGTTGTCTTCTAGTTAGTTGTCTTTTAGTAAGTTGTCTTTTATTTAAATTCTTTTTAGTTAGTTGCCTTTTAGTTCGTTGTCTTTTAGTTAGTTGTCTTTTAGTTAGATGTCTTTTAGTTACTTGCCTTTTAGTTAGTTGTCTTTTAGTTAGTTGCCTTTTAGTTAGTTGTCTTTTAGTTAGTTGCCTTTTAGTTAGTTGTCTTTTAGTTAGTTACCTTTTAGTTCGTTGTCTTTTAATTAGTTGCCATTTAGTTAGTTGATTTTTAACAAGTTTTTTTTGGTTAGTTGTCGCTTAGTTAGTTGCTTTTAGTTAGTTGCCGTTTAGTTAGTTGCCTTTTAGTTAGTAGACTTTTAGTTGGATGCCTTTTAGTTAGTTGTCTTTTATTTAATTGCTTTTTAGTTAGTTGTCTTTTAGTTAGTTTTGTTATAGTTAGTTGCCTTTTTTTCGGAGTCTGCGGATTCTCTGCCCACTCATTTCGTCTTTTTCTTCCCGAGAGAGAGAGAGAGAGAGGAGAGAGAGAGAGAGAGAGCAATGGAAAACAAGAAATGGGTGGTAAGCTGTTGAACGAAGAGATTAGGTTATGTTGTATGGATGATTGTGTCTGCCTTGATTTATCTTGTGTATAGAGACGGTTCTTAGACCAGACGCTGGGTGCCAACAAGTGTATAGAGACGGTTCTTGACCAGACGCTGGGTGCCAACAAGTGTATAGAGACGGTTCTTGGACCAGACGCTGGGTGCCAACAAGTGTATAGAGACGGTTCTTGGACCAGACGCTAGGTGCCAACAAGTGTATAGAGACGGTTCTTGGACCAGACGCTGGGTGCCAACAAGTGTATAGAGACGGTTCTTGGACCAGACGCTGGGTGCCAACAAGTGTATATAGACGGTTCTTGGACCAGACGCTGGGTGCCAACAAGTGTATATAGACGGTTCTTGGACCAGACGCTGGGTGCCAACAAGTGTATAGAGACGGTTCTTGGACCAGACGCTGGGTGCCAACAAGTGTATAGAGACGGTTCTTGGACCAGACGCTGGGTGCCAACAAGTGTATAGAGACGGTTCTTGGACCAGACGCTGGGTGCCAACAAGTGTATAGAGACGGTTCTTGGACCAGACGCTGGGTGCCAACAAGTGTATAGAGACGGTTCTTGGACCAGACGCTGGGTGCCAACAAGTGTATATAGACGGTTCTTGGACCAGACGCTGGGTGCCAACAAGTGTATAGAGACGGTTCTTGGACCAGACGCTGGGTGCCAACAAGTGTATAGAGACGGTTCTTGGACCAGACGCTGGGTGCCAACAAGTGTATAGAGACGGTTCTTGGACCAGACGCTGGGTGCCAACAAGTGTAAAGAGACGGTTCTTGGACCAGACGCTGGGTGCCAACAAGTGTATAGAGACGGTTCTTGGACCAGACGCTGGGTGCCAACAAGTGTATAGAGACGGTTCTTGGACCAGACGCTGGGTGCCAACAAGTGTATAGAGACGGTTCTTGGACCAGACGCTGGGTGCCAACAAGTGTATAGAGACGGTTCTTGGACCAGACGCTGGGTGCCAACAAGTGTATAGAGACGGTTCTTGGACCAGACGCTGGGTGCCAACAAGTGTATAGAGACGGTTCTTGGACCAGACGCTGGGTGCCAACAAGTGTATAGAGACGGCTCTTGGACCAGACGCTGGGTGCCAACAAGTGTATAGAGACGGCTCTTGGACCAGACGCTGGGTGCCAACAAGTGTATAGAGACGGCTCTTGGACCAGACGCTGGGTGCCAACAAGTGTATAGAGACGGCTCTTGGACCAGACGCTGGGTGCCAACAAGTGTATAGAGACGGTTCTTGGACCAGACGCTGGGTGCCAACAAGTGTATAGAGACGGTTCTTGGACCAGACGCTGGGTGCCAACAAGTGTATAGAGACGGTTCTTGGACCAGACGCTGGGTGCCAACAAGTGTATAGAGACGGTTCTTGGACCAGACGCTGGGTGCCAACAAGTGTATAGAGACGGTTCTTGGACCAGACGCTGGGTGCCAACAAGTGTATATAGACGGTTCTTGGACCAGACGCTGGGTGCCAACAAGTGTATAGAGACGGTTCTTGGACCAGACGCTGGGTGCCAACAAGTGTATAGAGACGGTTCCTGGACCAGACGCTGGGTGCCAACAAGTGTATAGAGACGGTTCCTGGACCAGACGCTGGGTGCCAACAAGTGTATAGAGACGGTTCTTGGACCAGACGCTGGGTGCCAACAAGTGTATAGAGACGGTTCTTGGACCAGACGCTGGTGCCAACAAGTGTATAGAGACGGATCTTGGACCAGACGCTGGGTGCCAACAAGTGTATAGAGACGGTTCTTGGACCAGACGCTGGGTGCCAACAAGTGTATAGAGACGGTTCTTGGACCAGAAGCTGGGTGCCAACAAGTGTATAGAGACGGTTCTTGGACCAGACGCTGGGTGCCAACAAGTGTATAGAGACGGTTCTTGGACCAGACGCTGGGTGCCAACAAGTGTATAGAGACGGTTCTTGGACCAGACGCTGGGTGCCAACAAGTGTATAGAGACGGTTCTTGGACCAGACGCTGGGTGCCAACAAGTGTATAGAGACGGTTCTTGGACCAGACGCTGGGTGCCAACAAGTGTATAGAGACGGTTCTTGGACCAGACGCTGGGTGCCAGCAAGTGTATAGAGACGGTTCTTGGACCAGACGCTGGGTGCCAACAAGTGTATAGAGACGGTTCTTGGACCAGACGCTGGGTGCCAACAAGTGTATATAGACGGTTCTTGGACCAGACGCTGGGTGCCTACAAGTGTATAGAGACGGTTCTTGTACCAGACGCTGGGTGCCTACAAGTGTATATAGACGGTTCTTGGACCAGACGCTGGGTGCCAACAAGTGTATAGAGACGGTTCTTGGACCAGACGCTGGGTGCCTACAAGTGTATAGAGACGGTTCTTGGACCAGACGCTGGGTGCCAACAAGTGTATAGAGACGGTTCTTGGACCAGACGCTGGGTGCCTACAAGTGTATATAGATGGTTCTTGGACCAGACGCTGGGTGCCTACAAGTGTATAGAGACGGTTCTTGGACCAGACGCTGGGTGCCAACAAGTGTATAGAGACGGTTCTTGGACTAGACGCTGGGGCCAACAAGTGTATAGAGACGGTTCTTGGAACAGACGCTGGGTGCCAACAAGTGTATATAGACGGTTCTTGAACCAGACGCTGGGTGCCAACAAGTGTATAGAGACGGTTCTTGGACCAGACGCTGGGTGCCAACAAGTGTATAGAGACGGTTCTAGGACCAGACGCTGGGTCCAACAAGTGTATAGAGACGGTTCTTGAACCAGACGCTGGGTGCCAACAAGTGTATAGAGACGGTTCTAGGACCAGACGCTGGGTGCCAACAAGTGTATATAGACGATTCTTGAACCAGACGCTGGGTGCCAACAAGTGTATATAGACGGTTCTTGAACCAGACGCTGGGTGCCAACAAGTGTATAGAGACTGTTCTTGAACCAGACGCTGGGTGCCAACAAGTGTATAGAGACAGTTCTTGAACCAGACGCTGGGTGCCAACAAGTGTATATAGACGGTTCTTGAACCAGACGCTGGGTGCCAACAAGTGTATAGAGACGGTTCTTGGACCAGACGCTGGGTGCCAACAAGTGTATAGAGACGGTTCTTGAACCAGACGCTGAGTGCCAACACGTGTATAGAGACGGTTCTTGGACCAGACGCTGGGTGCCAACAAGTGTATATAGACGGTTCTTGAACCAGACGCTGGGTGCCAACAAGTGTATATAGACGGTTCTTGGACCAGACGCTGGGTGCCAACAAGTGTATATAGACGGTTCTTGAACCAGACGCTGGGTGCCAACAAGTGTATATAGACGGTTCTTGAACCAGACGCTGGGTGCCAACAAGTGTATAGAGACGGTTCTTGAACCAGACGCTGGGTGCCTACAAGTGTATATAGACGGTTCTTGGACCAGACGCTGGGTGCCAACAAGTGTATATAGACGGTACTTGGACCAGACGCTGGGTGCCAACAAGTGTATAGAGACGGTTCTTGGACCAGACGCTGGGTGCCAACAAGTGTATAGAGACGGTTCTTGGACCAGACGCTGGGTGCCAACAAGTGTATAGAGACGGTTCTTGGACCAGACGCTGGGTGCCAACAAGTGTATAGAGACGGTTCTTGGACCAGACGCTGGGTGCCAACAAGTGTATAGAGACGGTTCTTGGACCAGACGCTGGGTGCCAACAAGTGTATAGAGACGGTTCTTGGACCAGACGCTGGGTGCCTACAAGTGTATAGAGACGGTTCTTGGACCAGACGCTGGGTGCCTACAAGTGTATAGAGACGGTTCTTGAACCAGACGCTGGGTGCCAACAATGTATATAGACGGTTCTTGAACCAGACGCTGGGTGCCAACAAGTGTATAGAGACGGTTCTTGGACCAGACGATGGGTGCCAACAAGTGTATATAGACGGTTCTTGAACCAGACGCTGGGTGCCAACAAGTGTATATAGACGGTTCTAGGACCAGACGCTGGGTGCCAAAAAGTGTATATAGACGGTTCTTGAACCAGACGCTGGGTGCCAACAAGTGTATATAGACGGTTCTTGAACCAGACGCTGGGTGCCAACAAGTGTATAGAGACGGTTCTTGGACCAGACGCTGGGTGCCAACAAGTGTATAGAGACGGTTCTTGGACCAGACGCTGATGCCAACAAGTGTATAGAGACGGTTCTTGGACCAGACGCTGGGTGCCAACAAGTGTAAAGAGACGGTTCTTGGACCAGACGCTGGGTGCCAACAAGTGTATAGAGACGGTTCTTGGACCAGACGCTGGGTGCCAACAAGTGTATAGAGACGGTTCTTGGACCAGACGCTGGGTGCCAACAAGTGTATAGAGACGGTTCTTGGACCAGACGCTGGGTGCCAACAAGTGTATAGAGACGGTTCTTGGACCAGACGCTGGGTGCCAACAAGTGTATAGAGACGGTTCTTGGACCAGACGCTGGGTGCCAACAAGTGTATAGAGACGGTTCTTGGACCAGACGCTGGGTGCCAACAAGTGTATATAGACGGTTCTTGGACCAGACGCTGGGTGCCAACAAGTGTATAGAGACGGTTCTTGGACCAGACGCTGGGTGCCAACAAGTGTATAGAGACGGTTCCTGGACCAGACGCTGGGTGCCAACAAGTGTATAGAGACGGTTCCTGGACCAGACGCTGGGTGCCAACAAGTGTATAGAGACGGTTCCTGGACCAGACGCTGGGTGCCAACAAGTGTATAGAGACGGTTCTTGGACCAGACGCTGGGTGCCAATAAGTGTATAGAGACGGTTCTTGGACCAGACGCTGGGTGCCAACAAGTGTATAGAGACGGTTCTTGGACCAGACGCTGGGTGCCAACAAGTGTATAGAGACGGTTCTTGGACCAGAAGCTGGGTGCCAACAAGTGTATAGAGACGGTTCTTGGACCAGACGCTGGGTGCCAACAAGTGTATAGAGACGGTTCTTGGACCAGACGCTGGGTGCCAACAAGTGTATAGAGACGGTTCTTGGACCAGACGCTGGGTGCCAACAAGTGTATAGAGACGGTTCTTGGACCAGACGCTGGGTGCCAACAAGTGTATAGAGACGGTTCTTGGACCAGACGCTGTGTGCCAACAAGTGTATAGAGACGGTTCTTGGACCAGACGCTGGGTGCCAACAAGTGTATAGAGACGGTTCTTGGACCAGACGCTGGGTGCCAACAAGTGTATAGAGACGGTTCTTGGACCAGACGCTGGGGCCAACAAGTGTATAGAGACGGTTCTTGGAACAGACGCTGGGTGCCAACAAGTGTATATAGACGGTTCTTGAACCAGACGCTGGGTGCCAACAAGTGTATAGAGACGGTTCTTGGACCAGACGCTGGGTGCCAACAAGTGTATAGAGACGGTTCTAGGACCAGACGCTGGGTCCAACAAGTGTATAGAGACGGTTCTTGAACCAGACGCTGGGTGCCAACAAGTGTATAGAGACGGTTCTAGGACCAGACGCTGGGTGCCAACAAGTGTATATAGACGATTCTTGAACCAGACGCTGGGTGCCAACAAGTGTATATAGACGGTTCTTGAACCAGACGCTGGGTGCCAACAAGTGTATAGAGACTGTTCTTGAACCAGACGCTGGGTGCCAACAAGTGTATAGAGACAGTTCTTGAACCAGACGCTGGGTGCCAACAAGTGTATATAGACGGTTCTTGAACCAGACGCTGGGTGCCAACAAGTGTATAGAGACGGTTCTTGGACCAGACGCTGGGTGCCAACAAGTGTATAGAGACGGTTCTAGGACCAGACGCTGGGTCCAACAAGTGTATAGAGACGGTTCTTGAACCAGACGCTGGGTGCCAACAAGTGTATAGAGACGGTTCTAGGACCAGACGCTGGGTGCCAACAAGTGTATATAGACGATTCTTGAACCAGACGCTGGGTGCCAACAAGTGTATATAGACGGTTCTTGAACCAGACGCTGGGTGCCAACAAGTGTATAGAGACTGTTCTTGAACCAGACGCTGGGTGCCAACAAGTGTATAGAGACGGTTCTTGAACCAGACGCTGGGTGCCAACAAGTGTATATAAACGGTTCTTGAACCAGACGCTGGGTGCCAACAAGTGTATAGAGACGGTTCTTGGACCAGACGCTGGGTGCCAACAAGTGTATAGAGACGGTTCTTGAACCAGACGCTGAGTGCCAACACGTGTATAGAGACGGTTCTTGGACCAGACGCTGGGTGCCAACAAGTGTATATAGACGGTTCTTGAACCAGACGCTGGGTGCCAACAAGTGTATATAGACGGTTCTTGGACCAGACGCTGGGTGCCAACAAGTGTATATAGACGGTTCTTGAACCAGACGCTGGGTGCCAACAAGTGTATATAGACGGTTCTTGAACCAGACGCTGGGTGCCAACAAGTGTATAGAGACGGTTCTTGAACCAGACGCTGGGTGCCTACAAGTGTATATAGACGGTTCTTGGACCAGACGCTGGGTGCCAACAAGTGTATATAGACGGTACTTGGACCAGACGCTGGGTGCCAACAAGTGTATAGAGACGGTTCTTGGACCAGACGCTGGGTGCCAACAAGTGTATAGAGACGGTTCTTGGACCAGACGCTGGGTGCCAACAAGTGTATAGAGACGGTTCTTGGACCAGACGCTGGGTGCCAACAAGTGTATAGAGACGGTTCTTGGACCAGACGCTGGGTGCCAACAAGTGTATAGAGACGGTTCTTGGACCAGACGCTGGGTGCCAACAAGTGTATAGAGACGGTTCTTGGACCAGACGCTGGGTGCCTACAAGTGTATAGAGACGGTTCTTGGACCAGACGCTGGGTGCCAACAAGTGTATAGAGACGGTTCTTGAACCAGACGCTGGGTGCCAACAAATGTATATAGACGGTTCTTGAACCAGACGCTGGGTGCCAACAAGTGTATAGAGACGGTTCTTGGACCAGACGCTGGGTGCCTACAAGTGTATATAGACGGTTCTTGAACCAGACGCTGGGTGCCAACAAGTGTATATAGACGGTTCTAGGACCAGACGCTGGGTGCCAACAAGTGTATATAGACGGTTCTTGAACCAGACGCTGGGTGCCAACAAGTGTATATAGACGGTTCTTGAACCAGACGCTGGGTGCCAACAAGTGTATATAGACGGTTCTTGAACCAGACACTGGGTGCCAACAAGTGTATAGAGACGGTTCTTGAACCAAACGCTGGGTGCCAAAAAGTGTATATAGACGGTTCTTGGACCAGACGCTGGGTGCCAACAAGTGTATAGAGACGGTTCTTGGACCAGACGCTGGGTGCCAACAAGTGTATAGAGACGGTTCTTGGACCAGACGCTGGGTGCCAACAAGTGTATAGAGACGGTTCTTGGACCAGACGCTGGGTGCCAACAAGTGTATAGAGACGGTTCTTGGACCAGACGCTGGGTGCCAACAAGTGTAAAGAGACGGTTCTTGGACCAGACGCTGGGTGCCAACAAGTGTATAGAGACGGTTCTTGGACCAGACGCTGGGTGCCAACAAGTGTATAGAGACGGTTCTTGGACCAGACGCTGGGTGCCAACAAGTGTATAGAGACGGTTCTTGGACCAGACGCTGGGTGCCAACAAGTGTATAGAGACGGTTCTTGGACCAGACGCTGGGTGCCAACAAGTGTATAGAGACGGTTCTTGGACCAGACGCTGGGTGCCAACAAGTGTATAGAGACGGTTCTTGGACCAGACGCTGGGTGCCAACAAGTGTATAGAGACGGTTCTTGGACCAGACGCTGGGTGCCAACAAGTGTATAGAGACGGTTCTTAGACCAGACGCTGGGTGCCAACAAGTGTATAGAGACGGTTCTTGGACCAGACGCTGGGTGCCAACAAGTGTATAGAGACGGTTCTTGGACCAGACGCTGGGTGCCAACAAGTGTATATAGACGGTTCTTGGACCAGACGCTGGGTGCCAACAAGTGTATAGAGACGGTTCTTGGACCAGACGCTGGGTGCCAGCAAGTGTATAGAGACGGTTCTTGGACCAGACGCTGGGTGCCAACAAGTGTATAGAGACGGTTCTTGGACCAGACGCTGGGTGCCAACAAGTGTATATAGACGGTTCTTAGACCAGACGCTGGGTGCCAACAAGTGTATAGAGACGGTTCTTGGACCAGACGCTGGGTGCCTACAAGTGTATAGAGACGGTTCTTGGACCAGACGCTGGGTGCCTACAAGTGTATATAGACGGTTCTTGGACCAGACGCTGGGTGCCAACAAGTGTATAGAGACGGTTCTTGGACCAGACGCTGGGTGCCTACAAGTGTATAGAGACGGTTCTTGGACCAGACGCTGGGTGCCAAAAAGGTATAGAGACGGTTCTTGGACCAGACGCTGGGTGCCTACAAGTGTATATAGATGGTTCTTGGACCAGACGCTGGGTGCCTACAAGTGTATAGAGACGGTTCTTGGACCAGACGCTGGGTGCCAACAAGTGTATAGAGACGGTTCTTGGACCAGACGCTGGGTGCCAACAAGTGTATAGAGACGGTTCTTGGACCAGACGCTGGGTGCCAACAAGTGTATAGAGACGGTTCTTGGACCAGACGCTGGGTGCCAACAAGTGTATAGAGACGGTTCTTGGACCAGACGCTGGGGGCCAACAAGTGTATAGAGACGGTTCTTGGAACAGACGCTGGGTGCCAACAAGTGTATATAGACGGTTCTTGAACCAGACGCTGGGTGCCAACAAGTGTATAGAGACGGTTCTAGGACCAGACGCTGGGTGCCAAAAAGTGTATAGAGACGGTTCTTGAACCAGACGCTGGGTGCCAACAAGTGTATAGAGACGGTTCTTGAACCAGACGCTGGGTGCCAACAAGTGTATAGAGACGGTTCTAGGACCAGACGCTGGGTTGCCAACAAGTGTATATAGACGATTCTTGAACCAGACGCTGGGTGCCAACAAGTGTATATAGACGGTTCTTGAACCAGACGCTGGGTGCCAACAAGTGTATAGAGACTGTTCTTGAACCAGACGCTGGGTGCCAACAAGTGTATAGAGACAGTTCTTGAACCAGACGCTGAGTGCCAACAAGTGTATATAGACGGTTCTTGAACCAGACGCTGGGTTCCAACAAGTGTATAGAGACGGTTCTTGGACCAGACGCTGGGTGCCAACAAGTGTATGTAGACGGTTCTTGAACCAGACGCTGAGTTCCAACAAGTGTATATAGACGGTTCTTGGACCAGACGCTGGGTGCCAACAAGTGTATATAGACGGTTCTTGAACCAGACGCTGGGTGCCAACAAGTGTATAGAGACGGTTCTTGGACCAGACGCTGGGTGCCAACAAGTGTATATAGACGGTTCTTGAACCAGACGCTGGGTGCCAACAAGTGTATATAGACGGTTCTTGAACCAGACGCTGGGTGCCAACAACTGTATAGAGACGGTTCTTGAACCAGACGCTGGGTGCCTACAAGTGTATATAGACGGTACTTGGACCAGACGCTGGGTGCCAACAAGTGTATAGAGACGGTTCTTGGACCAGACGCTGGGTGCCAACAAGTGTATAGAGACGGTTCTTGGACCAGACGCTGGGTGCCAACAAGTGTATAGAGACGGTTATTGGACCAGACGCTGGGTGCCAACAAGTGTATATAGACGGTTCTTGGACCAGACGCTGGGTGCCAACAATTATATAGAGATGGTTCTTGGACCAGACGCTGGGTGCCTACAAGTGTATATAGACGGTTCTTGGACCAGACGCTGGGGGCCTACAAGTGTATAGAGACGGTTCTTGGACCAGACGCTGGGTGCCTACAAGTGTATAGAGACGGTTCTTGGACCAGACGCTGGGTGCCAACAAGTGTATATAGACGGTTCTTGAACCAGACGCTGGGGGCCAACAAGTGTATAGAGACGGTTCTTGAACCAGACGCTGGGTGCCAACAAGTGTATAGAGACGGTTCTTGAACCAGACGCTGGGTGCCAACAAGTGTATATAGACGGTTCTTGAACCAGACGCTGGGTGCCAACAAGTGTATATAGACGGTTCTTGAACCAGACGCTGGGTGCCAACAAGTGTATAGAGACGGTTCTTGGACCAGACGCTGGGTGCCTACAAGTGTATATAGACGGTTCTTGAACCAGACGCTGGGTGCCAACAAGTGTATATAGACGGTTCTTGGACCAGACGCTGGGTGCCAACAAGTGTATATAGACGGTTCTTGAACCAGACGCTGGGTGCCAACAAGTGTATATAGACGGTTCTTGAACCAGACGCTGGGTGCCAACAAGTGTATAGAGACGGTTCTTGAACCAGACGCTGGGTGCCTACAAGTGTATATAGACGGTTCTTGGACCAGACGCTGGGTGCCAACAAGTGTATAGAGACGGTACTTGGACCAGACGCTGGGTGCCAACAAGTGTATAGAGACGGTTCTTGGACCAGACGCTGGGTGCCAACAAGTGTATATAGACGGTACTTGGACCAGACGCTGGGTGCCAACAAGTGTATAGAGACGGTTCTTGGACCAGACGCTGGGTGCCAACAAGTGTATAGAGACGGTTCTTGGACCAGACGCTGGGTGCCAACAAGTGTATAGAGACGGTTCTTGGACCAGACGCTGGGTGCCAACAAGTGTATAGAGACGGTTCTTGGACCAGACGCTGGGTGCCAACAAGTGTATAGAGACGGTTCTTGGACCAGACGCTGGGTGCCTACAAGTGTATAGAGACGGTTCTTGGACCAGACGCTGGGTGCCTACAAGTGTATAGAGACGGTTCTTGGACCAGACGCTGGGTGCCTACAAGTGTATAGAGACGGTTCTTGGACCAGACGCTGGGTGCCAACAAGTGTATATAGACGGTTCTTGAACCAGACGCTGGGTGCAAACAAGTGTATAGAGACGGTTCTTGGACCAGACGCTGGGTGCCAACAAGTGTATATAGACGGTTCTTGAACCAGACGCTGGGTGCCAACAAGTGTATAGAGACGGTTCTTGAACCAGACGCTGGGTGCCAACAAGTGTATAGAGACGGTTCTTGGACCAGACGCTGGGTGCCTACAAGTGTATATAGACGGTTCTTGAACCAGACGCTGGGTGCCAACAAGTGTATATAAACGGTTCTTGAACCAGACGCTGGGTGCCAACAAGTGTATATAGACGGTTCTTGAACCAGACGCTGGGTGCCAACAAGTGTATATAGACGGTTCTTGAACCAGACGCTGGGTGCCAACAAGTGTATATAGACGGTTCTTGAACCAGACACTGGGTGCCAACAAGTGTATATAGACGGTTCTTGGACCAAACGCTGGGTGCCAACAAGTGTATATAGACGGTTCTTGGACCAGACGCTGGGTGCCAACAAGGGTATAGAGACGGTTCTTGAACCAGACGCTGGGTGCCAACAAGTGTATAGAGACGGTTCTTGAACCAGACGCTGGGTGTCAACAAGTGTATAGAGACGGTTCTTGGACCAGACGCTGGGTGCCAACAAGTGTATTTAGACGGTTCTTGGACCAGACGCTGGTTGCCAACAAGTGTATATAGACGGTTCTTGAACCAGACGCTGGGTGCCAACAAGTGTATAGAGACGGTTCTTGAACCAGACGCTGGGTGCCAACAAGTGTATATAGACGGTTCTTGAACCAGACGCTGGGTGCCAACAAGTGTATAGAGACGGTTCTTGGACCAGACGCTGGGTGCCAACAAGTGTATAGAGACGGTTCTTGGACCAGACGCTGGGTGCCAACAAGTGTATAGAGACGGTTCTTGAACCAGACGCTGGGTGCCTACAAGTGTATAGAGACGGTTCTTGGACCAGACGCTGGGTGCCAACAAGTGTATAGAGACGGTTCTTGAACCAGACACTGGGTGCCAACAAGTGTATAGAGACGGTTCTTGAACCAGACGCTGGGTGCAAACAAGTGTATATAGACGGTTCTTGAACTAGACGCTGGGTGAAAACAAGTGTATAGAGACTGTTCTAGGACCAGACGTTGGGTGCTAACAAGTGTATAGAGACGGTTCTTGGACCAGACGCTGGGTGCCAACAAGTGTATGTAGACGGTTCTTGAACCAGACGCTGAGTGCCAACAAGTGTATAGAGACGGTTCTTGGACCAGACGCTGGGTGCCAACAAGTGTATATAGACGGTTCTTGAACCAGACGCTGGGTGCCAACAAGTGTATATAGACGGTTCTTGGACCAGACGCTGGGTGCCAACAAGTGTATATAGACGGTTCTTGAACCAGACGCTGGGTGCCAACAAGTGTATATAGACGGTTCTTGAACCAGACGCTGGGTGCCAACAAGTGTATAGAGACGGTTCTTGAACCAGACGCTGGGTGCTTACAAGTGTATATAGACGGTTCTTGGACCAGACGCTGGGTGCCAACAAGTGTATATAGACGGTACTTGGACCAGACGCTGGGTGCCAACAAGTGTATAGAGACGGTTCTTGGACCAGACGCTGGGTGCCAACAAGTGTATAGAGACGGTTCTTGGACCAGACGCTGGGTGCCTACAAGTGTATAGAGACGGTTCTTGGACCAGACTCTGGGTGCCTACAAGTGTATATAGACGGTTCTTGGACCAGACGCTGGGTGCCAACAAGTGTATAGAGACGGTTCTTGGACCAGACGCTGGGTGCCAACAAGTGTATATAGACGGTTCTTGAACCAGACGCTGGGGGCCAACAAGTGTATAGAGACGGTTCTTGAACTAGACGCTGGGTGCCAACAAGTGTATAGAGACGGTTCTTGAACCAGACGCTGGGTGCCAACAAGTGTATATAGACGGTTCTTGAACCAGACGCTGGGTGCCAACAAGTGTATATAGACGGTTCTTGGACCAGACGCTGGGTGCCTACAAGTGTATATAGACGGTTCTTGAACCAGACGCTGGGTGCCAACAAGTGTATATAGACGGTTCTTGGACCAGACGCTGGGTGCCAACAAGTGTATATAGACGGTTCTTGAACCAGACGCTGGGTGCCAACAAGTGTATATAGACGGTTCTTGAACCAGACGCTGGGTGCCAACAAGTGTATATAGACGGTTCTTGAACCAGACACTGGGTGCCAACAAGTGTATAGAGACGGTTCTTGGACCAAACGCTGGGTGCCAACAAGTGTATATAGACGGTTCTTGGACCAGACGCTGGGTGCCAACAAGTGTATAGAGACGGTTCTTGAACCAGACGCTGGGTGCCAACAAGTGTATAGAGACGGTTCTTGAACCAGACGCTGGGGCCAACAAGTGTATAGAGACGGTTCTTGAACCAGACGCTGGGTGCCAACAAGTGTATAGAGACGGTTCTTGAACCAGACGCTGGGTGCCAACAAGTGTATAGAGACGGTTCTTGAACCAGACGCTGGGTGCCAACAAGTGTATATAGACGGTTCTTGGACCAGACGCTGGGTGCCAACAAGTGTATAGAGACGGTTCTTGGACCAGACGCTGGGTGCCAACAAGTGTATAGAGACGGTTCTTGAACCAGACGTTGGGTGCCAACAAGTGTATATAGACGGTTCTTGAACCAGACGCTGGGTGCCAACAAGTGTATAGAGACGGTTCTTGAACCAGACGCTGGGTGCCAACAAGTGTATAGAGACGGTTCTTGGACCAGACGCTGGGTGCAAACAAGTGTATAGAGACGGTTCTTGGACCAGACGCTGGGTGCAAACAAGTGTATAGAGACTGTTCTAGGACCAGACGCTGGGTGCTAACAAGTGTATATAGACGGTTCTTGTACGAACCTCCGAACACTAGAGCAACATTGGCAGTGTATGTATTCAAAAGCTCAATGGGCGAGGCTGGACCAGAAATCCTTCCTGCTTTGTCCAATGAGAGATCACTGCGAGACGATGGCGCGATCTAGGAAGGGAAGTAGCACAGATGGATCATGATGATGCTGGGGTCACTTCAATGCCAGGAGGTGAAGGTCGCCAGAAGTAGTTAATGATGATACATTGAACAAATAATAATGCTGTGATGTCATGGGTTGGGGTCAGTCCCAGCGTTATTAGCCTGACTCAACCAGTTAATTTCTCAAGTCAGAATGTCAAAGGTCATAGATTACTTCAACAGATTTGTGACCTCGACCTTGGTGGAATGTTAACTTACCGGAACGTTACTTGACCCGTACACTAGACATGATACCTGTGGTTACATCCTACGACTGTGTGTTGTATTTTATAACTGGAAAGTGGTATTTTATAACTGGTAATTGGTACGTTGTAACTGGTAAGTGGTACTAGGTAACTGGTAAGTGATACTTTGTAACTGGTAAGTCGTGTTTTGTAACTTGAAAGTGGTATTTTGTTACAGATCAGTGGCAAATGATAGTAGAAAGTTTGTGAACGATAATTAACGATGGCGATAAGAAGTTAATGATTGTGATAATTTGTGATTGTCAAATGTGTCTAATGATTGTTGTGCTATATGATTGTCAAGTGTGTCTATTGATTGTTGTGCTATATGATTGTCAAGTGCGTCTATTGATTGTTGTGCTATATTATTGTCAAGTGTGTCTATTGATTGTTGTGCTATATGATTGTCAAGTGTGTCCATTGATTGTTGTGCTATATGATTGTCAAGTGTGTCTATTGATTGTTGTGCTGTATGATTGTCAAGTGTGTCTATTGATTGATGTGCTATATGATTGTCAAGTGTGTCTATTGATTGTTGTGCTATATGATTGTCAAGTATGTCTATTGATTGCTGTGCTATATGATTGTCAAGTGTGTCTATTGATTGTGTGCTATATGATTGTCAAGTGTGTCTATTGACTGTTGTGCTATATGATTGTCAAGTGTGTCTATTGATTGTTGTGCTATATGATTGTCAAGTGTGTCTATTGATTGTTGTGCTATATGATTGTCAAGTGTGTCTATTGATTGTTGTGCTGTATGATTGTCAAGTGTGTCTATTGATTGCTGTGCTATATGATTGTCAAGTGTGTCTATTGATTGTTGTGCTATATGATTGTCAAGTGTGTCTATTGATTTTTGTGCTATATGATTGTCAAGTGTGTCTATTGATTGTTGTGCTGTATGATTGTCAAGTGTGTCTATTGATTGTTGTGCTAT
This sequence comes from Megaustenia siamemsis, assembly GCA_032433765.1. NCBI lineage: Eukaryota > Metazoa > Mollusca > Gastropoda > Stylommatophora > Ariophantidae > Megaustenia > Megaustenia siamemsis. Next base: position 81,364,256 of record JAVIAB010000117.1, on the reverse strand, counting down.
ATAATTGTCAAGTGCCTATTGATTGTTGAACTATGGGTATGGTTATGTTAGCCGAAGGCCCCGGTATCACTGTAAACGAATTAAAATCCCATTATTACTCAACCGCCCGTGTCATCGGTTAGTTGAAGGCCCCGGTATCACTGTAAACGAATTAAAATCCCATTATTACTCAACCGCCCGTGTCATCGGTTAGTTGAAGGCCCTGGTATCACTGTAAACGAATTAAAATCCCATTATTACTCAACCGCCTGTGTCATCGGTTAGTTGAAGGCCCTGGTATCACTGTAAACGAATTAAAATCCCATTATTACTCAACCGCCCGTGTCAGTGGTTAGTTGAAGGCCCCGGTATCACTGTAAACGAATTAAAATCCCATTATTACTCAACCGCCCGTGTCATCGGTTAGTTGAAGCCCCCGGTATCACTGTAAACGAATTAAAATCCCATTATTACTCAACCGCCCGTGTCAGTGGTTAGTTGAAGGCCCCGGTATCACTGTAAACGAATTAAAATCCCATTATTACTCAACCGCCCGTGTCATCGGTTAGTTGAAGCCCCCCGTATCACTGTAAACGAATTAAAATCCCATTATTACTCAACCGCCCGTGTCAGTGGAATCGTCAGAATTAAAACTCATCTCAATGAAGGATCCAAACGAAGAAAGGCATCTGAAGTCACCATCATAGCAGCTACAGCACTCGCCAAAAGACACAAGGCTAAGCGGCACAGAAAGTGAACGCATCTGAACTATCCTTCGTCATACGATATCATCATTCATCGTTAGCAATCGGAATATCGAAACACGATCTGGATGAAAGCCACAGCTCGCGGTGTGCGCAGAGAACTGAACTCAGTAGCCCCAGCAACAAGCCGGATTGTTGAACTATGTGATTGTCAAGTGTGTCTATTGATTGTTGAACTATGTGATTGTCAAGAAGTTATTGATTGTTAGTCAAGATGGCGTCCGTGTGTGGACAGTTTTTTCCGTTACAGTGTGTGTTGTTTCGAAACACGCCAGTTACACGCGGTGTGTGCTGCCTATATTTAATGTTCTGTTCATGCCTGTTGTGGTTGTTAAACTTATGACTGGCTGGTTGACTGTGAAATCCTCGTTGTTAAGTGGATATTTGTCTTCTTCTCAGTCGCTATAGACCTATCTATGATAGATCACTGTTCTCACTGAAGCACCGACGAATGCCAATTGCCGGCAGCGGCTTTCTTGTCAAGTTCACTCACTGCCTTGTGAGAAGAGAGTTCGAGGCTACGGGAGTAAACCCAGACATAAAATCCGGAGCGAGGGACCCATAACAGTCATTGGTGTATTATAAGGTAGTCGGTGGTGTATTATAATGTAGTCAGTGGTGTATTATAAGGTAGTCGGTGGTGTATTATAAGGTAGTCGATGGTGTAGTATAAGGTAGTCGGTGGTGTATTATAAGGTAGTCGGTGGTGTTTTATAAGGTAGTCGGTGGTGTATTATAAGGTAGTCGATAGTGTAGTATAAGGTAGTCGGTGGTGTATTATAAGGCAGTCGGTGGTGTTTTATAAGGTAGTCGGTGGTGTATTATAAGGTAGTCGATGGTGTATTATAAGGTAGTCGGTGGTGTATTATAAGGTAGTCGGTGGTGTATTATAAGGTAGTCGGTGGTGTATTATAAGGTAGTGGATGGTGTATTATAAGGTTGTCGGTGGTGTATTATAAGGTAGTCGGTGGTGTATTATAAGGTAGTCGATGGTGTATTATAAGGTAATCGTGGTTTATTATAAGGTAGTCAGTGGTGTATTATAAGGCAGTCAGTGGTGTATTATAAGGTAGTCGGTGGTGTATTATAAGGTAATCGTGGTGTATTATAAGGTAGTCAGTGGTGTATTATCAGGCAGTCAGTGGTGTATTATAAGGCAGTCAGTGGTGTATTATAAGGTAGTCAGTGGTGTATTATAAGGCAGTCAGTGGTGTATTATAAGGTAGTCGGTGGTGTATTATAAGGTAATCGTGGTGTATTATAAGGTAGTCAGTGGTGTATTATAAGGCAGTCAGTGGTGTATTATAAGGTAGTCGGTGGTGTATTATAAGGTAGTCGATGGTGTATTATAAGGTTGTCGGTGGTGTATTATAAGGTAGTCGGTGGTGTATATTAAGGTAGTCGATGGTGTATTATAAAGTAGTCGGTGGTGTATTATAAGGTAGTCGGTGGTGTATTATAAGGTAGTGGATGGTGTATTATAAGGTTGTCGGTAGTGTGTTATAAGGTAGTGGATGGTGTATTATAAGGTTGTCGGTGGTGTATTATAAGGTAGTCGGTGGTGTATTATAAGGTTGTCGGTGGTGTTTTATAAGGTAGTGGATGGTGTATTATAATGTTGTCGGTGGTGTTTTATAAGGTAGTGGATGGTGTTTTATAAGGTAGTCGGTGGTGTATTATAAGGTTGTCGGTGGTGTATTATAAGGTAGTCGGTGGTGTATTATAAGGTTGTCGGTGGTGTTTTATAAGGTAGTGGATGGTGTATTATAATGTTGTCGGTGGTGTTTTATAAGGTAGTGGATGGTGTTTTATAAGGTAGTCGGTGGTGTATTATAAGGTTGTCGGTGGTGTATTATAAGGCAGTCATTGGTGTATTATAAGGTAGTCGATGGTGTATTATAAAGTAGTCGATGGTGTATTATAAAGTAGTCGCTGGTGTATTATAAGGCAGTCAGTGGTGTATTATAAGGTAGTCGATGGTGTATTATAAGGTAGTCGATGGTGTATTATAAAGTAGTCTATGGTGTATTATAAGGTAGTCGATGGTGTAATATAAGGTAGTCGATGGTGTATTATAAGGTAGTCGATGGTGTATTATAAGGTAGTCAGTGGTGTATTATAAGGTAGTCGGTGGTGTATTACAAGGTAGTCGATGGTGTATTATAAGGTAGTCGGTGGTGTATTATAAGGTAGTCGATGGTGCATTATAAGGTAGTCGATTGTGTATTATAAGGTAGTCAGTGGTGTATTATAAGGTAGTCAGTGGTGTATTATAAGGCAGTCAGTGGTGTATTATAAGGTAGTCAGTGGTGTATTATAAGGCAGTCAGTGGTGTATTATAAGGTAGTCAATGGTGTATTATAAGGTAGTCAGTGGTGTATTATAGGTAATCAGTGGTGTATTATAAGGCATTCAGTGGTGTATTATAAGGTAGTCAGTGGTGTATTATAAGGCATTCAGTGGTGTATTATAAGGCAGTCAGTGGTGTATTATAAGGCAGTCAGTGGTGTATTATAAGGTAGTCAGTGGTGTATTATAAGACAGTCAGCGGTGTATTATAAGGCAGTCAGTGGTGTATTCTAAGACAGTTAGTGGTGTATTATAAGGCAGTCAGTGGTGTATTATAAGGCAGTAAGTGTGTATTATAATGCAGTCAGTAGTGTATTATCCATCTTCTGGCATCCCCTACAACTCAACTTTGGTTCTAAAAGTAAGGACCTTGTCCCTCATTCGGAACGCTTCATATAGAAGCCGAGATGGGGTTAGTGGGTTGTGGGCAAAGTACTATCTCCGTATTATTGACATAGATATAGCGAGCAAGCTGAAATGTCAGTTCCATCCTTGTTAGCACACAGCTGAAGGAAAACACCATCTGTCATGCCCGGCTCATGAAACGCCAGTACACAACAGTAGGAAAACACTATCTCTCATATTCGGCTCATGAAACGCCAGGACACAACAGTAGGAAAACACTATCTCTCATATTCGGCTCATGAAACGCCAGGACACAATAATAGGAAAAAAACATCTCTCATTATCGGCTCGTGGAAAGTTAGGACACAACAGTAGGAAAACACCATCTCTCATACTTGGCTCATGGAACGTTAGGACACAACAGAAGAAAAACACAATTTGTCATAATCGGTTCATGGAATGTCAGGACCATGTGTCCGGGATTAAGAAATATTTACTTTTGATGTCAAACACAAAAACAACTGAGACCCTAATCAGGGAACTTCTATTCGCTGATGATGCAGTACTGGTTGCTCATGATGAATCCGTCCTGCAATCAATGATTAACAATCTAGCCAGATTGTGTAATTTATTCGCCCTATCAATAAGTATCCAGAAGACTGTGGTACCTCAACAAGGTGTAGTCAGCCCCACAGCTATATCATGAAATAACATACCCCTTGAGCCTGTGAGAAAGTTCACCTATCTCAGTTCTATGCTCACAACCAATGTCTCCCTTGAACCTGTGAGAAAGTTCACCTATCTCAGTTCTATGCTCACAACCAATGTCTCCCTTGAAGAATTCATACATTTCCAAATCGGAAGGAAGCTTCCACATTTAGTAAACGTAAAGATAGAGGTGCGCGTGGCCGTCAGGCTGAAATGGCCGGTGTACGGTGCTCCAAGCCCACGGTAGACGCAAAGGATTACGAAAGGATTTTTTCTATCGTCGGGGGTGAAATAAAAATCCTGAGTCTCACACGTCGTGGTGACTGCTTGATCAAGCGGCCTTTATCCCTCTGGTTATATCGTTGCCCCCCCCCCCTGCATCCCCCCCTCTCGACATACATCAGCAATGGTACTATGTGTCGTAAAGATGTTTTATTTTAAGATAGAGCATGGGCAATCCCCAAACTAACACTCAGGACTAAGATTCAAATTTATTAAAGTTGTGTGCTTGGTACACTTCTATATGGATCAGAAACTTGGACTATCTATACAGGGCAGGAGAAAAGGTTAAACATCATTCATTTACGTTGCCTTCGCAAGATAATGAACATATAAATGGCAAGACAAAGTAACCAACTCTAATGTCTTACAGCGAGCTAAACTCCCATCGATCATGGCAACACTTAGGATTCGTAGGATAATGTGGCTGGGCCATGTAAGAAGAATGGCAAACAGTTGTATTCCCAAACAAATATTGTATGGCGAACTTAAGGACGGAAAGAGACCAAAGGACAGACCGGTGCTGAGATATAAGGATGTTTGCAAGGCTTCCTTGAGAGAATTTTCTATCAGTGAAAGGAACTAGGAAAATCTGGCTGCGGATCGAAGCCCATGGAGGACAAAAATAAAAAATGGCACAGCAACTTTGGAGGCAGGACTGATATCAAATTCAGAAGAGAAAAGGCGCATGAGAAAGGAGACGAGGCCGGGCACCACAAATACATCTTGTTCGTTCTGCGGTCGGATCTGTCTATCGAATATTGGCAGACTCAGCCACGAGAGAAGCTGATCAGCAAAGCAGTATCCAGCTTCATACTGACTTAAACATGACCGCAACATCGCAATTATTTGCTTATTCCCTACTGACTTAAACATGATTGCTTGCTACCAACAGTCTGTCTAGACGCCAAAGGAGAAACATATGTTGATCGTTGCACTGTGTGAGTCTATTGATTGTTCTACTGTGTGAGTCTATTGATTGTTCTACTGTGTGAGTCTATTGATTGTTCTACTGTGTGAGTCTATTGATTGTTCTACTGTGTGAGTCTATTGATTGTTCTACTGTGTGAGTCTATTGATTGTTCTACTGTGTGAGTCTATTGATTGTTCTACTGTGTGAGTCTATTGATTGTTCTACTGTGTGAGTCTATTGATTGTTCTACTGTGTGAGTCTATTGATTGTTCTACTGTGTGAGTCTATTGATTGTTCTACTGTGTGAGTCTATTGATTGTTCTACTGTGTGAGTCTATTGATTGTTCTACTGTGTGAGTCTATTGATTGTTCTACTGTGTGAGTCTATTGATTGTTCTACTGTGTGAGTCTATTGATTGTTCTACTGTGTGAGTCTATTGATTGTTCTACTGTGTGATTGTCCAAATAAAAGGGAATTATGAAGTTCGATTGCTTGACGCCTTGCTGCCCCCCCCCCCCCCCAACAACACGAGAACGTGGAGACGGTGAAAGACATTACATAGTTTCCGGTGTAATTTGGCCGGAACATACGTCATACAAGGAACTTCAGTGGGAAAGCCAGGTGCAAATCAAATTGTAAATTTGTTTGTGTTGATCCACTGCCGAGGATGTGCGGGCATGTTCATGGCACAGAATTAAATTACCTCGCCATCAGCACATGGTATCGCCATTGCTGACTGCTGCTAGGCACGTGAGGTTATGAAACATGTGCCGGTTGGCAATGTCCGGGAAGAAGTGAGCGCTGACAGATCCCTATAGCAGGCATACTATGCCCGACAAGACATCATCAAATTCTGTAAACACAAAACAACTTTTTCTTTACCGGCTGCTCAACTAAGGGGAATAACTTTCCACGGCTTTGCTCATCGACAACATGTTTGCTTTAGCCGCAGCTCGTATACGCCGTAATGCTATAATTAGCGAGTGTTAAACACGTATTCGTTTCCAGATTACCAAGACGGGCGCTCAACCGAAACTTACTCAGCTCTCCAGCAAAGAAGGCGATCAAAAGTTATCTTCCTACACAAGTTTTCTACAGGAGATATTTCTGCGGCATTTGCGGCCATTAACTGCGGCATTCACTGCGGCATTAACTGCCTGAAACTGTCTTTTTGTTGATAATCTCTTCCAGGCAATAAGAAGCGTACTTCACACTCCAGGCCGACATTATTCAAGGATCGGTCGAGGGAAATCATAACTGGCATTGCATAACGAGCAATGTCGACCAGACCTCCGTGAGTAGGATCCAAGATGCCCGGTCTGTTTCCCTGCCACCTCTCCCTCAGGCGATGTTCGCCACATCGGCCGCTAGAACCTTTCTACACAATGGAAGGTCACACAGGTCTGGGTGCTATCTCCTGGCGACGACGGCGGGTGGTCTGTGATAGATGTGAACTATAAACTGACATTATCTTTGCTAGATGTGAACTATAAACTGACATTATCTTTGCTAGATGTAAACTATAAACTGACATCTGTGATAGATGTAAATTATAAACTGACATTATCTTTGATAGATGTAAACTATAAACTGACATCTGTGATAGATGTAAATTATAAACTGACATTATCTCCGACAGATGTAAACTATAAACTGACATTATCTGCGACAGATGTACACTATAAACTGACATTATCTTTGATAGATGTAAACTGTGAACTGACATTATCTTTGCTAGATGTAAACTATAAACTGACATTATCTTTGCTAGATGTAAACTGTAAACTGACATTATCTTTGCTAGATGTGAACTATAAACTGAAATTATCTGTGATAGACGTGAACTATAAACTGACATTATCTGTGATAGATGTAAACTGTAAACTGACACTATCAGTGATAGACGTGAACTGTAAACTGACATTATCTGTGATAGATGTAAACTATAAACTGACATTATCTGTGATAGATGTAAACTGTAAACTGACATTATCTTTGATAGATGTAAACTGTAAACTGACATTATCTTTGATAGATGTAAACTATAAACTGACATTATCTGTGATAGATGTAAACTATAAACTGACATTATCTGTGACAGATGTAAACTATAAACAGACATTATCTGTGATAGATGTAAACTATAAACTGACATTATATGCGATAGATATAAACTATAAACTGATATTATCTTTGACAGATGTACACAATAAACTGATATTATCTTTGACAGATGTTACACTATAAACTGACATTACCTTTGACAGATGTACACTATAAACTGATATTATCTTTGACAGATGTACACTATAAACTGACATTATCTTTGACAGATGTACACTATAAACTGATATTATCTTTGACAGATGTACACTATAAACTAACATTATCTTTGATAGACGTGAACTATAAACTGACATTAACTTTGACAGATGTACACTATAAACTGATATTATCTTTGACAGATGTACACTATAAACTGATATTATCTTTGACAGATGTACACTATAAACTGACATTATCTTTGCTAGATGTGAACTATAAACTGACATTATCTTTGACAGATGTACACTATAAACTGATATTATCTTTGACAGATGTACACTATAAACTGACATTATCTTTGATAGACGTGAACTATAAACTAACATTAACTTTGATAGATGTGAACTATAAACTGACATTATCTTTGCTAGATGTACACTATAAACTGATATTATCTTTGACAGATGTACACTATAAACTGATATTATCTTTGACAGATGTACACTATAAACTGACATTATCTTTGATAGACGTGAACTATAAACTGACATTAACTTTGATAGATGTGAACTATAAACTGACATTATCAGCGATAGATGTAAACTATAAACTGACATTATCAGTGATAGATGTGAACTATAAACTGAAATTATCAGTGATAGATGTGAACTATAAACTGACATTATCTTTGACAGATGTACACTATAAACTGATATTATCTTTGACAGATGTACACTATAAACTGATATTATCTTTGACAGATGTACACTATAAACTGACATTATCTTTGCTAGATGTGAACTATAAACTGACATTATCAGTGATAGATGTGAACTATAAACTGACATCATCAGTGATATATGTGAACTATAAAATGACATTATCTGTGATAGATGTAAACTATAAACTGACATTATCTGTGATAGATGTAAACTATAAACGGACATTATCAGCGATAGATGTAAACTATAAACTGACATCATCTGTGATAGATGTGAACTATAAACTGACATTATCAGCGATAGATGTGAACTATAAACTGACATTATCTGTGATAGATGTGAACTATAAACTGACATTATCTGTGATAGATGTGAACTATAAACTGACATTATGTGTGATAGATGTGAACTATAAACTGACATTATCTTGATAGATGTAAACTCTAAACTGACATTATCAGCGATAGATGTGAACTATAAACTGACATTATCTGTGATAGATGTGAACTATAAACTGACATTATCTGTGATAGATGTGAACTATAAACTGACATTATCTGTGATAGATGTAAACTATAAACTGACATTATCAGTGATAGATGTAACTATAAACTGACATTATATGTGATAGATGTGAACTATAAACTGACATTATCTGTGATAGATGTAAACTATAAACTGACATTATCTGTGATAGATGTAAACTATAAACTGACATTATCTGTGATAGATGTAAACTATAAACTGACATTATCTGCGATAGATGTGAACTATAAACTGACATTATCAGCGATAGATGTAAACTATAAACTGACATTATCTGTGATAGACGTAAACTATAAACTGACATTATCTGTGATAGATGTGAACTATAAACTGATATTATCTGTGATAGATGTGAACTATAAACTGACATTATATGTGATAGATGTAAACTATAAACTGACATTATCTGTGATAGATGTAAACTATAAACTGACATTATCTGTGATAGATGTAAACTATAAACTGACATTATCTTTGATAGATGTAAACTATAAACTGACATTATCTGTGATAGATGTGAACTATAAACTGACTTTATCAGCGATAGATGTGAACTATAAACTGACATTATCTGTGATAGATGTAAACTATAAACTGACATTATCTGTGATAGACGTGAACTATAAACTGACATTATCGCGGTAGATGTGAGCTATAAACTGACATTATCTGTGATAGATTTGAACTATAAACTGACATTATCTGTGATAGATGTGAACTATAAATATATCTGCTACAGAATATCTCACAAATTCTATCGTCGTTAAACTTCTGTGCTTGTGTATCATAGGAGGAGAATGTGTGTTTACAGCACTCAGAAAATAATAATAATAATCAACAACAGAAAAAAACACAGAAAAATATATGGTCTGAAGCAGGGTCGAACCCGTACTCCATAGCACTGCGCCTAGTCACGAGAAGCCAAACGCTAGGGATCACTACCAATTAAACTAAAAAAATTAGCCTTCATTGGCGATGTCTTTCACTTGGGTGTTCTCATGACTATAGCATAAGGTTACGATCACAGCTTGGGAATAAATTGTATTTCTGTATTTTCCTATTAAGTAAGCAAGTATCTTCTGGTAGGGCTCAATACTTGTGTTGCAGACAAACATTTATAGGACGAAACTGCATGCAGTTGTTTCCAGTGGTTTTATACTGGAGACAAATAATAATACATGAATATTATAATAGAGGAAAACATCCGAGGCAATAAATCAGAGAATCATAGGAGGAGGAGATATGTTCACAGCACTAGGGAAAAAATGACAAACAATCAACAACAGAAAAAAACACCCATGAACAATATGTCGTCCGAAGCAGGATTGAATCCGTGCTCCATTACACAGCGCCTTACCACGAGAAGCCAGATGCTAGGGAACACTGCCACACAGCGCCTTACCACGAGAATCCAGATGCAAGGGAACACTGCCACACAGCGCCTTACCACGAGAAGCCAGATGCTAGGGAACACTGCCACACAGCGCCTTACCACGAGAAGCCAGATGCTAGGGAACACTGCCACACAGCGCCTTACCACGAGAATCCAGATGCTAGGGAACACTGCCACACAGCGCCTTACCACGAGAAGCCAGATGCTAGGGAACACTGCCACACAGCGTCTTACCACGAGAAGCCAGATGCTAGGGAACACTGCCACACAGCGCCTCACCACGAGAAGCCAGATGCTTAGGAACACTGCCACACAGAGCCTTACCACGAGAATCCAGATGCTAGGGAACACTGCCACACAGCGAACTAAACAACTCCAATTTTTGTGTCAACCACCACCTACACAATGTTGCAGCACTCCCATCTTGTCATCAACCACCACCTACACAATGTTGCAGCACTCCCATCATGTCCACAACCACCACCTATACAATGTTGCAGCACTCCCATCATGTCCACAACCACCACCTATAAAATATTGCAGCACTCCCATCCTGTCATCAACCACCACCTATAAAATATTGCAGCACTCCCATCATGTCCACAACCACCACCTATAAAATATTGCAGCACTCCCATCATGTCCACAACCACCACCTATAAAATATTGCAGCACTCCCATCATGTCCACAACCACCACCTATACAATATTGCAGCACTTCCATCATGTCCACAACCACCACCTATAAAATATTGCAGCACTCCCATCTTGTCATCAACCACCACCTATAAAATATTGCAGCACTTCCATCATGTCCACAACCACCACCTATACAATATTGCAGCACTCCCATCATGTCCACAACCACCACCTATACAATTTTGCAGCACTCCCATCATGTCCACAACCACCACCTACACAATCTTGCAGCACTCCCATCTTGTCATCAAATACCACCTATACGATATTGCAGCACTCCCATCTTGTCATCAACCACCACCTATATAATCTTGCAGCACTCCCATCTTGTCATAAACCACCACCTATACAATATTGCAGCACTCCCATCATGTCCACAACCACCATCTATACAACCCTGCAGCACTCCCATCTTGTCATCAACCACCACCTTTACAATATTGCAGCACTCCCATCATGTCCACAACCACCACCTATACAATATTGCAGCACTCCCATCATGTCCACAACCACCACCTATACAATATTGCAGCACTCCCATCATGTCCACAACCACCACCTACACAATCTTGCAGCACTCCCATCTTGTCATCAAATACCACCTATACAATATTGCAGCACTCCCATCTTGTCATCAACCATCACCTATATAATCTTGCAGCACAACCATCTTGTCATAAACCAACACCTATACAATATTGCAGCACTCCCATCATGCCCACAACCACCACCTATACAACCTTGCAGCACTCCCATCTTGTCATCTACCACCACCTATACAATATTGCAGCACTCCCATCTTGTCATCAACCATCACCTATACAACCTTGCAGCACTCCCATCTTGTCATCTACCACCACCTATACAATATTGCAGCACTCCCATCTTGTCATCTACCACCACCTATACAATATTGCAGCACTCCCATCTTGTCATCAACCATCACCTATATAATCTTGCAGCACTACCATCTTGTCATAAACCACCACCTATACAATATTGCAGCACTCCCATCATGCCACAACCACCACCTATACAACCTTGCAGCACTCCCATCTTGTCATCTACCACCACCTATACAATATTGCAGCACTCCCATCTTGTCATCAACCATCACCTATACAACCTTGCAGCACTCCCATCTTGCCATCTACCACCACCTATACAATATTGCAGTACTCCCATCTTGTCATCTACCACCACCTATACAATATTGCAGCACTCCCATCTTGTCATCAACCATCACCTATATAATCTTGCAGCACTACCATCTTGTCATAAACCACCACCTATACAATATTGCAGCACTCCCATCATGCCCACAACCACCACCTACACAATATTGCAGCACTCCCATCTTGTCATCAACCACCACCTATACAATGTTGCAGTACTCCCATTTTGTCATCAACCACCACCTACACAATGTTGCAGCACTCCCATCTTGTCATCTACCACCACCTACACAATATTGCAGCACTCCCATCTTGTCATCAACCACCACCTATACAATGTTGCAGTACTCCCATTTTGTCATCAACCACCACTACACAATGTTGCAGCACTCCCATCTTGTCATCAACCACCACCTATACAATGTTGCAGCACTCCCATCTTGTCATCAACCACCACCTACACAATGTTGCAGCACTCCCATCTTGTCATCAACCACCACCTACACAATGTTGCAGCACTCCCATCTTATCATCAACCACCACCTACACAATGTTGCAGCACTCCCAAGTAGCCATCAACCACCACCTACACAATTTGCAGCACTCCCATCTTGTAAACAAACACCACCTACACAATGTTGCAGCACTCCCATCTTGTCATCAACCACCACCTACACAATGTTGCAGAATTCCCATCTTGTCATCAACCACCACCTACACAATGTTGCAGAATTCCCATCTTGTAAACAACCACCACCTACACAATGTTGCAGCACTCCCATCTTGTAAACAACCACCACCTACACAATGTTGCAGCACTCCCATCTTGTAAACAACCACCACCTACACAATGTTATCTGTGATAGATGTAAACTATAAACTGACATTATCTGTGATAGACGTAAACTATAAACTGACATTATCTGTGATAGATGTGAACTATAAACTGACATTATCTGTGATAGATGTGAACTATAAACTGACATTATCTGTGATAGATGTAAACTATAAACTGACATTATCTGTGATAGATGTAAACTATAAACTGACATTATCTGTGATAGATGTAAACTATAAACTGACATTATCTGTGATAGATGTGAACTATAAACTGACATTATCAGCGATAGATGTGAACTATAAACTGACATTATCTGTGATAGATGTAAACTATAAACTGACATTATCTGTGATAGACGTGAACTATAAACTGACATTATCAGCGCTAGATGTGAGCTATAAACTGACATTATCTGTGATAGATTTGAACTATAAACTTACATTATCTGTGATAGATGTGAACTATAAACATATCTGCTACAGAATATCTCACAAATTCTATCGTCGTTAAACTTCTGTGCTTGTGTACCATAGGAGGAGAATGTGTGTTTACAGCACTCAGAAAATAATAATAATAATCAACAACAGAAAAAAAACACAGAAAAATATATGGTCTGAAGCAGGGTCGAACCCGTACTCCATAGCACTGCGCCTAGTCACGAGAAGCCAAACGCTAGGGATCACTACCAATTAACTAAAAAAATTAGCCTTCATTGGCGATGTCTTTCACTTGGTGTTCTCATGACTATAGCATAAGGTTACGATCGCAGCTTGGGAATAAATTGTATTTCTGTATTTTCCTATTAAGTAAAGCAAGTATTTTCTGGTAGGGCTCAATACTTGTGTTGCAGACAACATTTATAGGACGAAACTGCATGCATAGTTGTTTTCCAGTGGTTTTATACTGGAGACAAATAATAATACATGAATATTATTATAGAGGAAAACATCCGAGGCAATAAATCAGAATCATAGGAGGAGAGATATGTTCACAGCACTAGGGAAAAAATGACAAACAATCAACAACAGAAAAAAACCATGAACAATATGTCGTCCGAAGCAGGATTGAATCCGTGCTCCATTACACAGCGCCTTACCACGAGAATCCAGATGCTAGGGAACACTGACCAGACAGCGCCTTACCACGAGAAGCCAGATGCTAGGGAACACTGCCACACAGAGCCTTACCACGAGAATCCAGATGCTAGGAACACTGCCACATACCGCCTTACCACGAGAAGCCAGATGCTAGGGAACACTGCACACAGAGCCTTACCACGAGAATCCAGATGCTAGGGAACACTGCCAAACAGCGCCTTACCACGAGAAGCCAGATGCTAGGGAACACTGCCACACAGCGCCTTACCACGAGAAGCCAGATGCTAGTAAACACTGCCACACAGAGCCTTACCACGAGAATCCAGATGCTAGGGAACACTGCCACACAGCGCCTTACCACGAGAATCCAGATGCTAGGGAACACTGCCACACAGCGCCTTACCACGAGAATCCAGATGCTAGGGAACACTGCCACACAGCGCCTTACCACGAGAATCCAGATGCTAGGGAACACTGCCACACAGCGCCTTACCACGAGAATCCAGATGCTAGGGAACACTGCCACACAGCGCCTTACCACGAGAATCCAGATGCTAGGGAACACTGCCACACAGCGCCTTACCACGAGAATCCAGATGCTAGGGAACACTGCCACACAGAGCCTTACCATGAGATTCCAGATGCTAGGGAACACTGCCACACAGCGCCTTACCACGAGAATCCAGATGCTAGGGAACACTGCCACACAGCGAACTAAACAACTCCAATTTTTGTGTCAACCACCACCTATACAATGTTGCAGCACTCCCATCATGTCCACAACCACCACCTATAAAATATTGCAGCACTCCCATCATGTCATCAACCACCACCTATACAATATTGCAGCACTTCCATCATGTCCACAACCACCCCTATAAAATATTGCAGCACTCCCATCATGTCCACAACCACCACCTATAAAATATTGCAGCACTCCCATCATGTCATCAACCACCACCTATACAATATTGCAGCACTTCCATCATGTCCACAACCACCACCTATAAAATATTGCAGCACTCCCATCTTGTCATCAACCACGACCTATAAAATATTGCAGCACTTCCATCATGTCCACAACCACCACCTATACATATTGCAGCGCTCCCATCATGTCCACAACCACCACCTATACAATTTTGCAGCACTCCCATCATGTCCATAACCACCACATACACAATCTTGCAGCACTCCCATCTTGTCATCAAATACCACCTATACGATATTGCAGCACTCCCATCTTGTCATCAACCATCACCTATATAATCTTGCAGCACTCCCATCTTGTCATAAACCACCACCTACACAATATTGCAGCACTCCCATCATGTCCACAACCACCATCTATACAACCCTGCAGCACTCCCATCTTGTCATCAACCACCACCTTTACAATATTGCAGCACTCCCATCATGTCCACAACCACCACCTATACAATATTGCAGCACTCCCATCATGTCCACAACCACCACCTATACAATTTGCAGCACTCCCATCATGTCCACAACCACCACCTACACAATCTTGCAGCACTCCCATCTTGTCATCAAATACCACCTATACAATATTGCAGCACTCCCATCTTGTCATCAACCATCACCTATATAATCTTGCAGCACTACCATCTTGTCATAAACCACCACCTATACAATATTGCAGCACTCCCATCATGCCCACAACCACCACCTATACAACCTTGCAGCACTCCCATCTTGTCATCTACCACCACCTATACAATATTGCAGCACTCCCATCTTGTCATCAACCATCACCTATACAACCTTGCAGCACTCCCATCTTGTCATCTACCACCACCTATACAATATTGCAGCACTCCCATCTTGTCATCTACCACCACCTATACAATATTGCAGCACTCCCATCTTGTCATCAACCATCACCTATATAATCTTGCAGCACTACCATCTTGTCATAAAACACCACCTATACAATATTGCAGCACTCCCATCATGCCCACAACCACCACCTATACAACCTTGCAGCACTCCCATCTTGTCATCTACCACCACCTATACAATATTGCAGCACTCCCATCTTGTCATCAACCATCACCTATACAACCTTGCAGCACTCCCATCTTGCCATCTACCACCACCTATACAATATTGCAGCACTCCCATCTTGTCATCTACCACCACCTATACAATATTGCAGCACTCCCATCTTGTCATCAACCATCACCTATATAATCTTGCAGCACTACCATCTTGTCATAAACCACCACCTATACAATATTGCAGCACTCCCATCATGCCCACAACCACCACCTACACAATATTGCAGCACTCCCATCTTGTCATCAACCACCACCTATACAATGTTGCAGTACTCCCATTTTGTCATCAACCACCACCTACACAATGTTGAAGCACTCCCATCTTGTCATCTACCACCACCTACACAATATTGCAGCACTCCCATCTTGTCATCAACCACCACCTACACAATATTGCAGCACTCCCATCTTGTCATCAACCATCACCTACACAATGTTGCAGCACACCCATCTTGTCATCAACCACCACCTACACAATGTTGCAGTACTCCCATCTTGTCATCAACCATCACCTACACAATGTTGCAGCACTCCCATCTTGTCATCAACCACCACCTACACAATGTTGCAGCACTCCCATCTTATCATCAACCACCACCTACACAATGTTGCAGCACTCCCAAGTAGCCATCAATCACTACCTACACAATGTTGCAGCACTCCCATCTTGTAAACAAACACCACCTACACAATGTTGCAGTACTCCATCTTGTCATTAACCACCACCTACACAATGTTGCAGCACTCCCATCTTGTAAACAAACACCACCTACACAATGTTGCAGCACTCCCATCTTGTAAACAACAACCACCTACACAATGTTGGCAGCACTCCCATCTTGTAAACAAACACCACCTACACAATGTTGCAGAATTCCCATCTTGTCATCAACCAGTACCTACACAATGTTGCCAGAATTCCTATCTTGTCAACAACCACCACCTACACAATGTTGCAGCACTCCCATCTTGTCATCAACCACCACCTACACAATGTTGCAGAATTCCCATCTCGTAAACAACCACCACCTACACAATGTTGCAGCACTCCCATCTTGTAAACAACCACCACCTACACAATGTTGCAGCACTCCCATCTTGTAAACAACCACCACCTACACAATGTTATCTGTGATAGATGTAAAACTATAAACTGACATTATCTGTGATAGACGTAAACTATAAACTGACATTATCTGTGATAGATGTGAAATAAAACTGACATTATCTGTGATAGATGTGAACTATAAACTGACATTATCTGTGATAGATGTAAACTATAAACTGACATTATCTGTGATAGATGTAAACTATAAACTTACATTATCTGTGATAGATGTAAACTATAAACTGACATTATCTGTGATAGATGTGAACTATAACTGACATTATCAGCGATAGATGTGAACTATAAACTGACATTATCTGTGATAGATGTAAACTATAAACTGACATTATCTGTGATAGACGTGAACTATAAACTGACATTATCAGCGCTAGATGTGAGCTATAAACTGACATTATCTGTGATAGATTTGAACTATAAACTGACATTATCTGTGATAGATGTGAAACTATAAACATATCTGCTACAGAATATCTCACAAATTCTATCGTCGTTAAACTTCTGTGCTTGTGTATCATAGGAGGAGAATGTGTGTTTACAGCACTCAGAAAATAATAATAATAATCAACAACAGAAAAAAACACAGAAAAATATATGGTCTGAAGCAGGGTCGAACCCGTACTCCATAGCACTGCGCCTAGTCACGAGAAGCCAAACGCTAGGGATCACTACCAATTAACTAAAAAATTAGCCTTCATTGGCGATGTCTTTCACTTGGGTGTTCTCATGACTATAGCATAAGGTTACGATCGCAGCTTGGGAATAAATTGTATTTCTGTATTTTCCTATTAAGTAAAGCAAGTATCTTCTGGTAGGGCTCAATACTTGTGTTGCAGACAAACATTTATAGGACGAAACCGCATGCATAGTTGTTTCCAGTGGTTTTATACTGGAGACAAATAATAATACATGAATATTATTATAGAGGAAAACATCCGAGGCAATAAATCAGAGAATCATAGGAGGAGGAGATATGTTCACAGCACTAGGGAAAAAATGACAAACAATCAACAACAGAAAAAAACAACCCATGAACAATATGTCGTCCGAAGCAGGATTGAATCCGTGCTCCATTACACAGCGCCTTACCACGAGAATCCAGATGCTAGGGAACACTGACCAGACAGCGCCTTACCACGAGAAGCCAGATGCTAGGGAACACTGCCACACAGAGCCTTACCACGAGAATCCAGATGCTAGGAAACACTGCCACATACCGCCTTACCACGAGAAGCCAGATGCTAGGGAACACTGCCACACAGAGCCTTACCACGAGAATCCAGATGCTAGGGAACACTGCCAAACAGCGCCTTACCACGAGAAGCCAGATGCTAGGGAACACTGCCACACAGCGCCTTACCACGAGAAGCCAGATGCTAGTAAACACTGCCACACAGAGCCTTACCACGAGAATCCAGATGCTAGGGAACACTGCCACACAGCGCCTTACCACGAGAAGCCAGATGCTAGGGAACACTGCCACACAGCGCCTTACCACGAGAATCCAGATGCTAGGGAACACTGCCAACAGCGCCTTACCACGAGGAATCCAGATGCTAGGGAACACTGCCACACAGCGCCTTACCACGAGAATCCAGATGCTAGGGAACACTGCCACACAGCGCCTTACCACGAGAATCCAGATGCTAGGGAACACTGCCACACAGCGCCTTACCACGAGAAGCCAGATGCTAGGGAACACTGCCACACAGCGCCTTACCACGAGAATCCAGATGCTAGGGAACACTGCCACACAGCGCCTTACCACGAGAAGCCAGATGCTAGGGAACACTGCCACACAGAGCCTTACCACGAGAATCCAGATGCTAAGGAACCTGCCACACGGCGAACTAAACAACTCCAATTTTTGTGTCAACCACCACCTACACAATGTTGCAGCACTTCCATCATGTCCACAACCACCACCTATAAAATATTGTAGCACTCCCATCTTGTCATCAACCACCACCTATAAAATATTGCAGCACTTCCATCATGTCCACAACCACCACCTATACAATATTGCAGCACTCCCATCATGTCCACAACCACCACCTATACAATTTTGCAGCACTCCATCATGTCCACAACCACCACCTACACAATCTTGCAGCACTCCCATCTTGTCATCAAATACCACCTATACGATATTGCAGCACTCCCATCTTGTCATCAACCATCACCTATATAATCTTGCAGCACTCCCATCTTGTCATAAACCACCACCTATACAATATTGCAGCACGCCCATCATGTCCACAACCACCATTTATACAACCCTGCAGCACTCCCATCTTGTCATCAACCACCACCTTTACAATATTGCAGCACTTCCATCATGTCCCCAAACCACCACCTATACAATATTGCAGCACTCCCATCATGTCCACAACCACCACCTATACAATATTGCAGCACTCCCATCATGTCCACAACCACCACCTAAACAATCTTGCAGCACTACCATCTTGTCATAAACCACCACCTATACAATATTGCAGCACTCCCATCATGCCCACAACCACCACCTATACAACCTTGCAGCACTCCCATCTTGTCATCTACCACCACCTATACAATATTGCAGCACTCCCATCTTGTCATCAACCATCACCTATACAACCTTGCAGCACTCCCATCTTGTCATCTACAACCACCTATACAATATTGCAGCCTCCCATCTTGTCATCTACCACCACCTATACAATATTGCAGCACTCCCATCTTGTCATCAACCATCACCTATATAATCTTGCAGCACTACCATCTTGTCATAAACCACCACCTATACAATATTGCAGCACTCCCATCATGCCCACAACCACCACCTTTACAACCTTGCAGCACTCCCATCTTGTCATCTACCACCACCTATACAATATTGCAGCACTCCCATCTTGTCATCAACCATCACCTATACAACCTTGCAGCACTCCCATCTTGCCATCTACCACACCACCTATACAATATTGCAGCACTCCCATCTTGTCATCTACACCACCACCTATACAATATTGCAGCACTCCCATCTTGTCATCAA
Organism: Megaustenia siamemsis; assembly: GCA_032433765.1. Lineage (NCBI taxonomy): Eukaryota > Metazoa > Mollusca > Gastropoda > Stylommatophora > Ariophantidae > Megaustenia > Megaustenia siamemsis. Next base: position 81,343,933 of record JAVIAB010000117.1, on the reverse strand, counting down.
CCATCACCTATATAATCTTGCAGCACTACCATCTTGTCATAAACCACCACCTATACAATATTGCAGCACTCCCATCATGCCCACAACCACCACCTACACAATATTGCAGCACTCCCATATTGTCATCAACCACCACCTATACAATGTTGCAGTACTCCCATTTTTGTCATCAACCACCACCTACACAATGTTGCAGCACTCCATCTTGTCATCTACCACACCACACATACAATATTGCAGCACTCCCATCTTGTAAACAAACACCTCCTACACAATGTTGCAGCACTCCCATCTTGTCATTAACCACCACCTACACAATGTTGCAGAATTCCCATCTTGTCATCAACCACCACCTACACAATGTTGCAGAATTCCCATCTTGTCAACAACCACCACCTACACAATGTTGCAGCACTCCCATCTTGTCATCAACCACCACCTACACAATGTTTCAGAATTCCCATCTTGTCATCAACCACCACCTACACAATGTTGCAGCACTCCATCTGTCATCAACACCACCTACACAATGTTGCAGCACTCCCATCTTGTCAACAACCACCACCTACACAATATTGCAGCACTCCCATCTTGTCAACAACCACCACCTATACGCACATTACAGCACTCCCATCTTGTCATCAACCACCACCTACACAATGTTGCAGCACTCCCATCTTGTCATCAACCACCACCTATACAATATTGCAGCACTCCCATCTTGTCATCAGCCACCACCTACACTATATTGCAGAACTACCATCTTGTCATCAGCCATCACCTACACTATATTGCAGCACTCCCATCTTGTCATCAGCCACCACCTACACTATATTGCAGCACTCCCATCTTGTCATCAACCACCACCTACACAATTTTGCAGTACTCCCATCTTGTCATCAACCAGTACCTATACATTCTTGTAGCACTCCCATCTTGTCATCAACCACCACCTACACAATGTTGCAGCACTCCCAAGTAGCCATCAACCACTACTACACAATATTGCAGCACTCCCATCCCATCATCAACCACCACCTACACAATGTTGCAGCACTCCCATCTTGTAAACACCACACCACCAATACACAATGTTGCAGCACTCCCATCTTGTAAACAACCACCACCTACACAATGTTATCTGTGATAGATGTAAACTATAAACTGACATTATCTGTGATAGACGTAAACTATAAACTGACATTATCTGTGATAGATGTGAACTATAAACTGACATTATCTGTGATAGATGTGAACTATAAACTGACATTATCTGTGATAGATGTAAACTATAAACTGACATTATCTGTGATAGATGTAAACTATAAACTTACATTATCTGTGATAGATGTAAACTATAAACTGACATTATCTGTGATAGATGTGAACTATAAACTGACATTATCAGCGATAGATGTGAACTATAAACTGACATTATCTGTGATAGATGTAAACTATAAACTGACATTATCTGTGATAGACGTGAACTATAAACTGACATTATCAGCGCTAGATGTGAGCTATAAACTGACATTATCTGTGATAGATTTGAACTATAAACTGACATTATCTGTGATAGATGTGAACTATAAACATATCTGCTACAGAATATCTCACAAATTCTATCGTCGTTAAACTTCTGTGCTTGTGTATCATAGGAGGAGAATGTGTGTTTTACAGCACTCAGAAATAATAATAATAATCAACACAGAAAAAACACAGAAAAATATATGGTCTGAAGCAGGTCGAACCCGTACTCCATAGCACTGCGCCTAGTCACGAGAAGCCAAACGCTAGGGATCACTACCAATTAAACTAAAAAAATTAGCCTTCATTGGCGATGTCTTTCACTTGGGTGTTCTCATGACTATAGCATAAGGTTACGATCGCAGCTTGGGAATAAATTGTATTTCTGTATTTTCCTATTAAGTAAAGCAAGTATCTTCTGGTAGGGCTCAATACTTGTGTTGCAGACAAACATTTATAGGACGAAACCGCATGCATAGTTGTTTCCAGTGGTTTTATACTGGAGACAAATAATAATACATGAATATTATTATAGAGGAAAACATCCGAGGCAATAAATCAGAGAATCATAGGAGGAGGAGATATGTTCACAGCACTAGGGAAAAAATGACAAACAATCAACAACAGAAAAAAAACCCATGAACATATGTCGTCCGAAGCAGGATTGAATCCGTGCTCCATTACACAGCGCTTACCACGAGAATCCAGATGCTAGGGAACACTGACCAGACAGCGCCTTACCACGAGAAGCCAGATGCTAGGGAACACTGCCACACAGAGCCTTACCACGAGAATCCAGATGCTAGGGAACACTGCCACATACCGCCTTACCACGAGAAGCCAGATGCTAGGGAACACTGCCACACAGAGCCTTACCACGAGAATCCAGATGCTAGGGAACACTGCCAAACAGCGCCTTACCACGAGAAGCCAGATGCTAGGGACACTGCCACACAGCGCCTTACCACGAGAAGCCAGATGCTAGTAAACACTGCCACACAGAGCCTTACCACGAGAATCCAGATGCTAGGGAACACTGCCACACAGCGCCTTACCACGAGAAGCCAGATGCTAGGGAACACTGCCACACAGCGCCTTACCACGAGAATCCAGATGCTAGGGAACACTGCCAAACAGCGCCTTACCACGAGAATCCAGATGCTAGGGAACACTGCCACACAGCGCCTTACCACGAGAATCCAGATGCTAGGGAACACTGCCACACAGCGCCTTACCACGAGAATCCAGATGCTAGGGAACACTGCCACAGCGCCTTACCACGAGAAGCCAGATGCTAGGGAACACTGCCACACAGCGCCTTACCACGAGAATCCAGATGCTAGGGAACACTGCCACACAGCGCCTTACCACGAGAAGCCAGATGCTAGGGAACACTGCCACACAGAGCCTTACCACGAGAATCCAGATGCTAAGGAACACTGCCACACGGCGAACTAAACAACTCCAATTTTTGTGTCAACCACCACCTACACAATGTTGCAGCACTTCCATCATGTCCACAACCACCACCTATAAAATATTGTAGCACTCCCATCTTGTCATCAACCACCACCTATAAATATTGCAGCACTTCCATCATGTCCACAACCACCACCTATACAATATTGCAGCACTCCCATCATGTCCACAACCACCACCTATACAATTTTGCAGCACTCCATCATGTCCACAACCACCACCTACACAATCTTGCAGCACTCCATCTTGTCATCAAATACCACCTATACGATATTGCAGCACTCCCATCTTGTCATCAACCATCACCTATATATCTTGCAGCACTCCCATCTTGTCATAAACACCACCTATACAATATTGCAGCACGCCCATCATGTCCACAACCACCATTTATACAACCCTGCAGCACTCCCATCTTGTCATCAACCACCACCTTTACAATATTGCAGCACTTCCATCATGTCCACAACCACCACCTATACAATATTGCAGCACTCCCATCATGTCCACAACCACCACCTATACAATATTGCAGCACTCCCATCATGTCCACAACCACCACCTAAACAATCTTGCAGCACTACCATCTTGTCATAAACCACCACCTATACAATATTGCAGCACTCCCATCATGCCCACAACCACCACCTATACAACCTTGCAGCACTCCCATCTTGTCATCTACCACCACCTATACAATATTGCAGCACTCCCATCTTGTCATCAACCATCACCTATACAACCTTGCAGCACTCCCATCTGTCATCTACAACCACCTATACAATATTGCAGCACTCCCATCTTGTCATCTACCACCACCTATACAATATTGCAGCACTCCCATCTTGTCATCAACCATCACCTATATAATCTTGCAGCACTACCATCTTGTCATAAACCACCACCTATACAATATTGCAGCACTCCCATCATGCCCACAACCACCACCTTTACAACCTTGCAGCACTCCCATCTTGTCATCTACCACCACCTATACAATATTGCAGCACTCCCATCTTGTCATCAACCATCACCTATACAACCTTGCAGCACTCCCATCTTGCCATCTACCACCACCTATACAATATTGCAGCACTCCCATCTTGTCATCTACCACCACCTATACAATATTGCAGCACTCCCATCTTGTCATCAACCATCACCTATATAATCTTGCAGCACTACCATCTTGTCATAAACCACCACCTATACAATATTGCAGCACTCCCATCATGCCCACAACCACCACCTACACAATATTGCAGCACTCCCATATTGTCATCAACCACCACCTATACAATGTTGCAGTACTCCCATTTTGTCATCAACCACCACCTACACAATGTTGCAGCACTCCATCTTGTCATCTACCACCACCTACACAATATTGCAGCACTCCCATCTTGTAAACAAACACCTCCTACACAATGTTGCAGCACTCCCATCTTGTCATTAACCACCACCTACACAATGTTGCAGAATTCCCATCTTGTCATCAACCACCACCTACACAATGTTGCAGAATTCCCATCTTGTCAACAACCACCACCTACACAATGTTGCAGCACTCCCATCTTGTCATCAACCACCACCTACACAATGTTTCAGAATTCCCATCTTGTCATCAACCACCACCTACACAATGTTGCAGAATTCCCATCTTGTCAACACCACCACCTACACAATGTTGCATCACTCCCATCTTGTCATCAACCACCACCTACACAATGTTGCAGCACTCCCATCTTGTCATCAACCATCACCTACACAATGTTGCAGCACTCCCATCTTGTAAACAACCACCACCTACACAATGTTGCAGCACTCCCATCTTGTAAACAACCACCACCTACACAATGTTGCAGCACTCCCATCTTGTAAACAACCATCACCTACACAAAGTTGCAGCACTCGATCTTGTAAACAACCACCACCTACACAATGTTGCAGCACTCCCATCTTGTCATCACCACCACCTACACAATGTTGCAGAATTCCATCTTGTCATCAACCACCACCTACACAATGTTGCAGCACTCCCATCTTGTCATCAACCACCACCTACACAATATTGCAGCACTCCCATCTTGTCAACAACCACCACCTATACAATATTACAGCACTCCCATCTTGTCATCAACCACCACCTACACAATGTTGCAGCACTCCCATCTTGTCATCAACCACCACCTATACAATATTGCAGCACTCCCATCTTGTCATCAGCCACCACCTACACTATATTGCAGAACTACCATCTTGTCATCAGCCATCACCTACACTATATTGCAGCACTCCCATCTTGTCATCAGCCACCACCTACACTATATTGCAGCACTCCCATCTTGTCATCAACCACCACCTACACAATTTTGCAGTACTCCCATCTTGTCATCAACCAGTACCTATACATTCTTGTAGCACTCCCATCTTGTCATCAACCACCACCTACACAATGTTGCAGCACTCCCAAGTAGCCATCAACCACTACCTACACAATATTGCAGCACTCCCATCCCATCATCAACCACCACCTACACAATGTTGCAACACTCCCAAGTAGCCATCAACCACTACCTACACAATATTGCAGCACTCCCTTCTTGTCATCAACCACCACCTACACAATGTTGCAGCACTCCCATCTTGCCATCAACCACCACCTACACAATATTGCAGTACTCCCATCTTGTCAACAACCACCACCTATACAATATTGCAGCACTCCCATCTTGTCATCAACCACCACCTACACAATATTGCAGCACTCCCATCTTGTTATCAACCACCACCTATACATATTGCAGCACTCCCATCTTGTCATCAGCCACCACCTACACTATATTGCAGAACTACCATCTTGTCATCAGGTACCACCTACACTATATTGCAGCACTCCCATCTTGTCATCAGCCACCACCTACACTATATTGCAGCACTCCCATTTTGTTATTAGCCACCACCTACACTATATTGCAGCACTCCCATCTTGTCATCAACCACCACCTACACAATTTTGTAGTACTCCCATCTTGTCATCAACCAGTACCTATACATTCTTGTAGCACTCCCATCTTGTCATCAACCACCACCTACACAATGTTGCAGCACTCCCAAGTAGCCATCAACCACTACCTACACAATATTGAGGCACTCCCATCCCATCATCAACCACCACCTACACAATGTTGCAGCACTCCCAAGTAGCCATCAACCACTACCTAAACAATATTGCAGCACTCCCTTCTTGTCATCTACCACCACCTACACAATGTTGCAGCACTCCCATCTTGCCATCAACCACCACCTACACAATGTTGCAGCACTCCCATCTTGTCAACAACCACCACCTACACAATGTCGCAGCACTCCCATCATGTCATCAACCACCACCTACACAATGTTGCAGCACTCCCATTTTGTCAACAACCACCACCTACACAATGTTGCAGCACTCCCATCTTGCCATCAACCACCACCTACACAATGTTGCAGCACTCCCATTTTGTCAACAACCACCACCTACACAATGTTGCAGCACTCCCATTTTGTCAACAACCACCACCTACAAAATGTTGCAGCACTCCCATTTTGACAACAACCACCACCTACACAATGTTGCAGCACTCCCATCTTGTCAACAACCACCACCTACACAATGTCGCAGCACTCCCATCTTGTTGTCAGCCACCACCTACACTATATTGCAGCACTCCCATCTTGTCATCAACCACCACCTATACAATATTGCAGTACTCTCATCATGTCCGCAACCACCACCTATACAATATTGCAGCACTCCCATTTTGTCATCAACCACCACCTATACAATCTTGCAGCACTCCCATCTTGTCATCAACCATCACCTACACAATCTTGCAGCACTCCCTCTTGTCATCAACCACCACCTATACAATATTGCAGCACTCCCATCATGCCCACAACCACCACCTATACAACCTTGCAGCACTCCCATCTTGTCTTCTACCACCACCTATACAATATTGCAGCACTCCCATCTTGTCATCAACCATCACCTATACAACCTTGCAGCACTCCCATCTTGCCATCTACCACCACCTATACAATATTGCAGCACTCCCATCTTGTCATCTACCACCACCTATACAATATTGCAGCACTCCCATCTTGTCATCAACCATCACCTATATAATCCTGCAGCACTACCATCATGTCATAAACCACCACCTATACAATATTGCAGCACTCCCATCATGCCCACAACCACCACCTACAGAATATTGCAGCACTCCCATCTTGTCATCAACCACCACCTACACAATGTTGCAGCGCTCCCATTTTGTCATCAACCACCACCTACACAATGTTGCAGCACTCCCATCTTGTCATCTACCACCACCTACACAATATTGCAGCACTCCCATCTTGTAAACAAACACCACCTACACAATGTTGCAGCACTCCCATCTTGTCATTAACCACAACCTACACAATGTTGCAGAATTCCCATCTTGTCATCAACCACCACCTACACAATGTTGCAGAATTCCCATCTTGTCAACAACCACCACCTACACAATGTTGCAGCACTCCCATCTTGTCATTAACCACCACCTACACAATGTTGCAGAATTCCCATCTTGTCATCAACCACCACCTACACAATGTTGCAGAATTCCCATCTTGTCAACAACCACCACCTACACAATGTTGCAGCACTCCCATCTTGTAAACAACCACCACCTACACAATGTTGCAGAATTCCCATCTTGTCAACAACCACCACCTACACAATGTTGCAGCACTCCCATCTTGTAAACAACCACCACCTACACAATGTTGCAGCACTCCCATCTTGTAAACAACCACCACCTACACAATGTTGCAGCACTCCCATCTTGTCATCAACCACCACCTACACAATGTTTCAGAATTCCCATCTTGTCATCTACCACCACCTACACAATGTTGCATCACTCCCATCTTGTCAACAACCACCACCTACACAATGTTGCAGCACTCCCATCTTGTCATCAACCACCACCTACACAATGTTGCAGCACTCCCATCTTGTCATCAACCACCACCTACACAATGTTGCAGCACTCCCATCTTGTAAACAACCACCACCTACACAATGTTGCAGCACTCCCATCTTGTAAACAACCACCACCTACACAATGTTGCAGCACTCCCATCTTGTAAACAACCACCACCTACACAATGTTGCAGCACTCCCATCTTGTAAACAACCACCACCTACACAATGTTGCAGCACTCCCATCTTGTAAACACCACCACCTACACAATGTTGCAGCACTCCCATCTTGTAAACAACCACCACCTACACAATGTTGCAGCACTCCCATCTTGTCATCAACCACCACCTACACAATGTTGCAGAATTCCCATCTTGTCATCAACCACCACCTACACAATGTTGCAGAATTTCCATCTTGTCAACAACCACCACCTACACAATGTTGCAGCACTCCCATCTTGTCATCAACCACCACCTACACAATGTTGCAGAATTCCCATCTTGTCAACAACCACCACCTACACAATGTTGCAGCACTCCCATCTTGTCATCAACCACCACCTACACAATGTTGCAGCACTCCCATCTTGTCATCAACCACCACCTGCACAATATTGCAGCACTCCCATCTTGTCAACAACCACCACCTATACAATATTGCAGCACTCCCATCTTGTCATCAACCACCACCTACACAATGTTGCAGCACTCCCATCTTGTCATCAACCACCACCTATACAATATTGCAGCACTCCCATCTTGTCATCAGCCACCACCTACACTATATTGCAGAACTACCATCTTGTCATCAGCCACCACCTACACTATATTGCAGCACTCCCCATCTTGTCATCAGCCACCACCTACACTATATTGTAGCACTCCCATTTTGTTATTAGCCACCTCTCTCTTTTTACCTTTAGCTCCTGGTGGAGCATAGGTCTTCAACTAACACTTTCCAAGTCGTTCTGTTTTTTGCCATTCTTTTAAGATCATTCCATGTCTTCCCCATCATCTTCATCTCTGCTTCTATCTGTCTTCTCCAAGAATTCCTTGGTCTTCCTCTTTGTCTTTTCCCCTGGGGATTCCAAAAAAGGGCCTGTTGGTAATACTCTCAGTTGGCTTCCGTAGTGTGTGTCCTATCCATCGCCATCGTCTTCGCTGTATCTCTTTATCCACTGGTATTTGACCGGTACATTTCCATAATTCCACGTTAGTGACTTTGTCCTGCCATTTCCATCCCTTTATTCTGCGCAGCATCCATTATGAAAGTCTGTACTTTCGTGATTGTCAATTTTGTCATTCTCCATGTTTCACAGCCATATAATAGGACCGACTTAACATTTGAGTTGAAAATTTTATTTTTGTATTTAGCCTAATTTCTTTGGATTTCCATATGTTTCCCAGTGCAATGAAAGCTCCTCTTGCTTTTGATATCCTTATTTTGGTATCATTTTCTGTTCCTCCCTCTTTATCTATATTACTGCCCAGATATATATAAGATTGTACGTCTAGTAGAGGTATTTCTCCTAGTTTTATATGGTTATTGCCAACTGCATTAATTCTCATAATATTGGTCTTATCTCTATTAATCTTTAGTCCTAGCTGTTGTGATCTCTCATCTAATATACTCATTTTATCCTGCATCTGTTGATGGCTGTGTGATAGGAGAGCTATGTCATCAGCAAAGTCTAAATCATCAAGTTGTTTGGTCAGTGACCACTGGATCCCATTTCTGTTGTTTTGAGTTATTTTCATAATCCAATCTATGGCCAGTAGAAAGAGAAATGGAGACAGGAGGCATCCTTGCCTTACTCCTGTTCTTATTTCAAATGCTTCTGTAAGCTGTCCTTCATGCACCACACTACATTTTGTTCCTTCATACATTGTTTTTTATCAGGTTAATAAACTTTATGGGGATTCCGTAATGACTCAGCAACTTCCAAAGCATTCTTCTGTCTAAACTATCAAATGCCTTTTCGTAATCTATGAATCCAATATATAGTGGGGATTTTAGTTCTAAACTTTGTTCAACTATTATACGTAGGGTAGTTATTTGATCAGCACATGATCTGTTCTTCCTAAAACTGCTTGTTCATCTCTCAAGTGTTTCTCTATAGCCTCTTTTAGTCTCTCCAGAATGATTCTGCCTAATATTTTTCCTGGCACTGATAGTAGCATAATTCCCTATTAGCCACCACCTACACTATATTGCAGCACTCCCATCTTGTCATCAACCACCACCTACACAATTTTGCAGTACTCCCATCTTGTCATCAACCAGTACCTATACATTCTTGTAGCACTCCCATCTTGTCATCAACCACCACCTACACAATGTTGCAGCACTCCCAAGTAGCCATCAACCACTACCTACACAATATTGCAGCACTCCCATCCCATCATCAACCACCACCTACACAATGTTGCAGCACTCCCAAGTAGCCATCAACCACTACCTACACAATATTGCAGCACTCCCTTCTTGTCATCAACCACCACCTACACAATGTTGCAGCACTCCCATCTTGCCATCAACCACCACCTACACAATGTTGCAGCACTCCCATCTTGTCATCAACCACCACCTACACAATGTTGCAGCACTCCCATCTTGTCATCTACCACCACCTACACAATATTGCAGCACTCCCATCTTGTAAACAAACACCACCTACACAATGTTGCAGCACTCCCATCTTGTCATTAACCACCACCTACACAATGTTGCAGAATTCCCATCTTGTCATCAACCACCACCTACACAATGTTGCAGAATTCCCATCTTGTCAACAACCACCACCTACACAATGTTGCAGCACTCCCATCTTGTAAACACCACCACCTACACAATGTTGCAGAATTCCCATCTTGTCAACAACCACCACCTACACAATGTTGCAGCACTCCCATCTTGTAAACAACCACCACCTACACAATGTTGCAGCACTCCCATCTTGTAAACAACCACCACCTACACAATGTTGCAGCACTCCCATCTTGTCATCAACCACCACCTACACAATGTTTCAGAATTCCCATCTTGTCATCTACCACCACCTACACAATGTTGCATCACTCCCATCTTGTCAACAACCACCACCTACACAATGTTGCAGCACTCCCATCTTGTCATCAACCACCACCTACACAATGTTGCAGCACTCCCATCTTGTCATCAACCACCACCTACACAATGTTGCAGCACTCCCATCTTGTAAACAACCACCACCTACACAATGTTGCAGCACTCCCATCTTGTAAACAACCACCACCTACACAATGTTGCAGCACTCCCATCGTGTAAACAACCACCACCTACACAATGTTGCAGCACTCCCATCTTGTAAACAACCACCACCTACACAATGTTTGCAGCACTCCCATCTTGTAAACAACCACCACCTACACAATGTTGCAGCACTCCCATCTTGTAAACAACCACCACCTACACAATGTTGCAGCACTCCCATCTTGTCATCAACCACCACCTACACAATGTTGCAGAATTCCCATCTTGTCATCAACCACCACCTACACAATGTTGCAGAATTTCCATCTTGTCAACAACCACCACCTACACAATGTTGCAGCACTCCCATCTTGTCATCAACCACCACCTACACAATGTTGCAGAATTCCCATCTTGTCAACAACCACCACCTACACAATGTTGCAGCACTCCCATCTTGTCATCAACCACCACCTACACAATGTTGCAGCACTCCCATCTTGTCATCAACCACCACCTACACAATATTGCAGCACTCCCATCTTGTCAACAACCACCACCTATACAATATTGCAGCACTCCCATCTTGTCATCAACCACCACCTACACAATGTTGCAGCACTCCCATCTTGTCATCAACCACCACCTATACAATGTTGCAGCACTCCCATCTTGTCATCAGCCACCACCTACACTATATTGCAGAACTACCATCTTGTCATCAGCCACCACCTACACTATATTGCAGCACTCCCATCTTGTCATCAACCACCACCTACACAATGTTGCAGCACTCCCATCTTGTAAACAACCACCACCTACACAATGTTGCAGCACTCCCATCTTGTAAACAACCACCACCTACACAATGTTGCAGCACTCCCATCTTGTAAACAACCACCACCTACACAATGTTGCAGCACTCCCATCTTGTAAACAACCACCACCTACACAATGTTGCAGCACTCCCATCTTGTAAACAACCACCACCTACACAATGTTGCAGCACTCCCATCTTGTAAACAACCACCACCTACACAATGTTGCAGCACTCCCATCTTGTCATCAACCACCACCTACACAATGTTGCAGAATTCCCATCTTGTCATCAACCACCACCTACACAATGTTGCAGAATTTCCATCTTGTCAACAACCACCACCTACACAATGTTGCAGCACTCCCATCTTGTCATCAACCACCACCTACACAATGTTGCAGAATTCCCATCTTGTCAACAACCACCACCTACACAATGTTGCAGCACTCCCATCTTGTCATCAACCACCACCTACACAATGTTGCAGCACTCCCATCTTGTCATCAACCACCACCTGCACAATATTGCAGCACTCCCATCTTGTCAACAACCACCACCTATACAATATTGCAGCACTCCCATCTTGTCATCAACCACCACCTACACAATGTTGCAGCACTCCCATCTTGTCATCAACCACCACCTATACAATATTGCAGCACTCCCATCTTGTCATCAGCCACCACCTACACTATATTGCAGAACTACCATCTTGTCATCAGCCACCACCTACACTATATTGCAGCACTCCCATCTTGTCATCAGCCACCACCTACACTATATTGTAGCACTCCCATTTTGTTATTAGCCACCTCTCTCTTTTTACCTTTTAGCTCCTGGTGGAGCATAGGTCTTCAACTAACACTTTCCAAGTCGTTCTGTTTTTTGCCATTCTTTTAAGATCATTCCATGTCTTCCCCATCATCTTCATCTCTGCTTCTATCTGTCTTCTCCAAGAATTCCTTGGTCTTCCTCTTTGTCTTTTCCCCTGGGGATTCCAAAAAAGGGCCTGTTGTGTAATACTCTCAGTTGGCTTCCGTAGTGTGTGTCCTATCCATCGCCATCGTCTTCGCTGTATCTCTTTATCCACTGGTATTTGACCGGTACATTTCCATAATTCCACGTTAGTGACTTTGTCCTGCCATTTCCATCCCTTTATTCTGCGCAAGCATCCATTAATGAAAGTCTGTACTTTCGTGATTGTCAATTTTGTCATTCTCCATGTTTCACAGCCATATAATAGGACCGACTTAACATTTGAGTTGAAAATTTTTATTTTTTTATTTAGCCTAATTTCTTTGGATTTCCATATGTTTCCCAGTGCAATGAAAGCTCCTCTTGCTTTTGATATCCTTATTTTGGTATCATTTTCTGTTCCTCCCTCTTTATCTATATTACTGCCCAGATATATATAAGATTGTACGTCTAGTAGAGGTATTTCTCCTAGTTTTATATGGTTATTGCCAACTGCATTAATTCTCATAATATTGGTCTTATCTCTATTAATCTTTAGTCCTAGCTGTTGTGATCTCTCATCTAATATACTCATTTTATCCTGCATCTGTTGATGGCTGTGTGATAGGAGAGCTATGTCATCAGCAAAGTCTAATCATCAAGTTGTTTGGTCAGTGACCACTGGATCCCATTTCTGTTGTTTTGAGTTATTTTCATAATCCAATCTATGGCCAGTAGAAAGAGAAATGGAGACAGGAGGCATCCTTGCCTTACTCCTGTTCTTATTTCAAATGCTTCTGTAAGCTGTCCTTCATGCACCACACTACATTTTGTTCCTTCATACATTGTTTTTATCAGGTTAATAAACTTTATGGGGATTCCGTAATGACTCAGCAACTTCCAAAGCATTCTTCTGTCTAAACTATCAAATGCCTTTTCGTAATCTATGAATCCAATATATAGTGGGGATTTTAGTTCTAAACTTTGTTCAACTATTATACGTAGGGTAGTTATTTGATCAGCACATGATCTGTTCTTCCTAAAACCTGCTTGTTCATCTCTCAAGTGTTTCTCTATAGCCTCTTTTAGTCTCTCCAGAATGATTCTGCCTAATATTTTTCCTGGCACTGATAGTAGCATAATTCCCTATTAGCCACCACCTACACTATATTGCAGCACTCCCATCTTGTCATCAACCACCACCTACACAATTTTGCAGTACTCCCATCTTGTCATCAACCAGTACCTATACATTCTTGTAGCACTCCCATCTTGTCATCAACCACCACCTACACAATGTTGCAGCACTCCCAAGTAGCCATCAACCACTACCTACACAATATTGCAGCACTCCCATCCCATCATCAACCACCACCTACACAATGTTGCAGCACTCCCAAGTAGCCATCAACCACTACCTACACAATATTGCAGCACTCCCTTCTTGTCATCAACCACCACCTACACAATGTTGCAGCACTCCCATCTTGCCATCAACCACCACCTACACAATGTTGCAGCACTCCATCTTGTCATCAACCACCACCTACACAATGTTGCAGCACTCCCATCTTGTCATCTACCACCACCTACACAATATTGCAGCACTCCCATCTTGTAAACAAACACCACCTACACAATGTTGCAGCACTCCCATCTTGTCATTAACCACCACCTACACAATGTTGCAGAATTCCCATCTTGTCATCAACCACCACCTACACAATGTTGCAGAATTCCCATCTTGTCAACAACCACCACCTACACAATGTTGCAGCACTCCCATCTTGTAAACAACCACCACCTACACAATGTTGCAGAATTCCCATCTTGTCAACAACCACCACCTACACAATGTTGCAGCACTCCCATCTTGTAAACAACCACCACCTACACAATGTTGCAGCACTCCCATCTTGTAAACAACCACCACCTACACAATGTTGCAGCACTCCCATCTTGTCATCAACCACCACCTACACAATGTTTCAGATTCCCATCTTGTCATCTACCACCACCTACACAATGTTGCATCACTCCCATCTTGTCAACAACCACCACCTACACAATGTTGCAGCACTCCCATCTTGTCATCAACCACCACCTACACAATGTTGCAGCACTCCCATCTTGTCATCAACCACCACCTACACAATGTTGCAGCACTCCCATCTTGTAAACAACCACCACCTACACAATGTTGCAGCACTCCCATCTTGTAAACAACCACCACCTACACAATGTTGCAGCACTCCCATCGTGTAAACAACCACCACCTACACAATGTTGCAGCACTCCCATCTTGTAAACAACCACCACCTACACAATGTTGCAGCACTCCCATCTTGTAAACAACCACCACCTACACAATGTTGCAGCACTCCCATCTTGTAAACAACCACCACCTACACAATGTTGCAGCACTCCCATCTTGTCATCAACCACCACCTACACAATGTTGCAGAATTCCCATCTTGTCATCAACCACCACCTACACAATGTTGCAGAATTTCCATCTTGTCAACAACCACCACCTACACAATGTTGCAGCACTCCCATCTTGTCATCAACCACCACCTACACAATGTTGCAGAATTCCCATCTTGTCAACAACCACCACCTACACAATGTTGCAGCACTCCCATCTTGTCATCAACCACCACCTACACAATGTTGCAGCACTCCCATCTTGTCATCAACCACCACCTACACAATATTGCAGCACTCCCATCTTGTCAACAACCACCACCTATACAATATTGCAGCACTCCCATCTTGTCATCACCACCACCTACACAATGTTGCAGCACTCCCATCTTGTCATCAACCACCACCTATACAATATTGCAGCACTCCCATCTTGTCATCAGCCACCACCTACACTATATTGCAGAACTACCATCTTGTCATCAGCCACCACCTACACTATATTGCAGCACTCCCATCTTGTCATCAGCCACCACCTACACTATATTGCAGCACTCCCATTTTGTTATTAGCCACCTCTCTCTTTTTACCTTTTAGCTCCTGGTGGAGCATAGGTCTTCAACAAACACTTTCCAAGTCGTTCTGTTTTTTTGCCATTCTTTTAAGATCATTCCATGTCTTCCCCATCATCTTCATCTCTGCTTCTATCTGTCTTCTCCAAGAATTCCTTGGTCTTCCTCTTTGTCTTTTCCCCTGGGGATTCCAAAAAAGGGCCTGTTGTGTAATACTCTCAGTTGGCTTCCGTAGTGTGTGTCCTATCCATCGCCATCGTCTTCGCTGTATCTCTTTATCCACTGGTATTTGACCGGTACATTTCCATAATTCCACGTTAGTGACTTTGTCCTGCCATTTCCATCCCTTTATTCTGCGCAAGCATCCATTAATGAAAGTCTGTACTTTCGTGATTGTCAATTTTGTCATTCTCCATGTTTCACAGCCATATAATAGGACCGACTTAACATTTGAGTTGAAAATTTTTATTTTTTTATTTAGCCTAATTTCTTTGGATTTCCATATGTTTCCCAGTGCAATGAAAGCTCCTCTTGCTTTTGATATCCTTATTTTGGTATCATTTTCTGTTCCTCCCTCTTTATCTATATTACTGCCCAGATATATATAAGATTGTACGTCTAGTAGAGGTATTTCTCCTAGTTTTATATGGTTATTGCCAACTGCATTAATTCTCATAATATTGGTCTTATCTCTATTAATCTTTAGTCCTAGCTGTTGTGATCTCTCATCTAATATACTCATTTTATCCTGCATCTGTTGATGGCTGTGTGATAGGAGAGCTATGTCATCAGCAAAGTCTAAATCATCAAGTTGTTTGGTCAGTGACCACTGGATCCCATTTCTGTTGTTTTGAGTTATTTTCATAATCCAATCTATGGCAGTAGAAAGAGAAATGGAGACAGGAGGCATCCTTGCCTTACTCCTGTTCTTATTTCAAATGCTTCTGTAAGCTGTCCTTCATGCACCACACTACATTTTGTTCCTTCATACATTGTTTTTATCAGGTTAATAAACTTTATGGGATTCCGTAATGACTCAGCAACTTCCAAAGCATTCTTCTGTCTAAACTATCAAATGCCTTTTCGTAATCTATGAATCCAATATATAGTGGGGATTTTAGTTCTAAACTTTGTTCAACTATTATACGTAGGGTAGTTATTTGATCAGCACATGATCTGTTCTTCCTAAAACCTGCTTGTTCATCTCTCAAGTGTTTCTCTATAACCTCTTTTAGTCTCTCCAGAATGATTCTGCCTAATATTTTTCCTGGCACTGATAGTAGCATAATTCCCTATTAGCCACCACCTACACTATATTGCAGCACTCCCATCTTGTCATCAACCACCACCTACACAATTTTGCAGTACTCCCATCTTGTCATCAACCAGTACCTATACATTCTTGTAGCACTCCCATCTTGTCATCAACCACCACCTACACAATGTTGCAGCACTCCCAAGTAGCCATCAACCACTATCTATTGACCTTTCGAGCCGTAACCGGCCCATAGGGCGTAGACCAAGATACACCTTCTCCTATATGAATTTTTGTACTAGCAGTTTTCTTTTAAAGATATTTTATCAAATCTCGCCATCTGTCTCTGTTCTGTGCAAGCAGTTCTATCTCATTGAGGGCCGATTCCTGCTGCTCTTGCCTCTCTCATCAATGTTCTTCTCAGTGTCTCCCTGGGTCTTCCTCTTTTTCTTTTACCTGTTGTTTCCCATATGAGGGCTTGCTTTGCTATTCGATTATTATCTCTTCTCATCACATGTCCAACGTATGACCATCGTCTTTTCTTTATTACTGAAGATATTAGTGGTTGATTGGCGATCGATTTCTCTAATTTCCTCGTTTGTTTTGAATTCGTTCCATTCTATACCAAGTATTTTCCTTAGACATTTATTTTCGAATGCGTTCAACTTTGTTTCTATATCTCTTGTTGTTTTCCAGCTTTCACATGCATACGTAAGGGTTGATAGTACATTTGATTTGAATAGCCTAAGTTCAACCACTACCTACACAATATTGCAGCACTCCCATCCCATCATCAACCACCACCTACACAATGTTGCAGCACTCCCAAGTAGCCATCAACCACTACCTACACAATATTGCAGCACTCCCTTCTTGTCATCAACCACCACCTACACAATGTTGCAGCACTCCCATCTTGCCATCAACCACCACCTACACAATGTTGCAGCACTCCCATCTTGTCATCAACCACCACCTACACAATGTTGCAGAATTCCCATCTTGTCAACAACCACCACCTACACAATGTTGCAGCACTCCCATCTTGTCATCAACCACCACCTACACAATATTGCAGCACTCCCATCTTGTCATCAACCACCACCTACACAATGTTGCAGCACTCTCATCTTGTCATCAACCACCACCTACACAATGTTGCAGCACTCCCATCTTTATGATAAACCACAACCTACACAATGTTGCAGCACTCCCATATTTCTGATAAACCACCACCCTACACAAAGTTACATCACTCCCATCCTTATGATAAACCACCACCCTACACAAAGTTGCAACACTCCCATTCTTATGATAAACCAACACCCTACACAAAGTTGCAACACTCCCATCTTCTGATTAACCACAACCTACAAAAAGTTGCAGCACTCCCATCTTTATGATAAACCACAACCTACACAAAGTTGCAGCACTCCCATCTTTATGATAAACCACAACCTACACAAAGTTGCAGCACTCCCATCTTTATGATAAACCACAACCTACACAAAGTTGCAGCACTCCCATCTTTATGATAAACCACAACCTGCACAAAGTTGCAGCACTCTCATCTGTTTATCATACATAACGTACACAATCTTACAGCACACTCATTAATCGAAAAGTATACAGAAGTAAACAAACCAAAGGACTTCCGTTGTAAAGATGGTGGATCTAGGTCACGTTCTCTTGATCGCTGCAGAAAGTGCATTCGGGATCGGATTAATTTCGGTTCTCCATTGCACTTTTCTGCGTTAAAGTAAAAATGATAATCTACTTATTACATCTGCGCTGCTAAAGCGATGTATTACGCCGGCAATAGTCTCTTTTTGACAAATCAAGTGTTGTAAATGAGACCTTCCAACGTCTAGACTTGATCTGCGCTTTACGTCACATTGGTGCTGTTCATGACCGTTGTTGGAATTCCTTGACGCAAGTTATTTCCAAGTTACTCATTAATGTAAACTACTTCGTCATCCGAAGTTTTATCTCTTTAGGGAATTTTCACCGTGCTTTGTTCGTCGTAGGCTGCTTTCACTAGAGTAATCATAAATCTAAAGGGAGCGAAATTATGTGTACGACATTGGTGTGTGCTACGTCATCGTAATGGCTCATCGTACATCCCTAGACCGGCCGTACGCTAATCTTACGGTCTGTTGTTTGATGTGCGACGGGGATAATCTGACGACTAACTGTGTGTCTATATGTTCGGAATTGGAGTCAACAACGATGGCCTAACATCATCAAGCGCTATACATTTTTTAAAAATACGACGATAATCATTTTCAAGAGGACGTGAACTCCCGGTATGTGGTGGATAGGCGGCGGGAACAATTGAAGGCTATGCATGAAACGTGTTCCTTGGAGTTTCCTCATATTGCAAGTCCGGCTTGTTGCACGAGCAACTGAGTTAAGTGCTCTGTGCACACCGTGAGCTGTGTATCTCATCTGTTTTGGTCATGTTTCGATATTCCAATTGTTTACGATGAATGATGATATCGTATGACAGGGAACAGTTGGCTGTGTTCACTTTCTGCGCGGTTTCGCCTTATGTCTTTTGGCGTGTGCTGAGACTGCGACGATGGGGACGACAGTTACCTTTCTTTGTTTGTGAGATGAGATTCGGATGATTACGCTGGCACGGGCGGTTGAGCAATTATGGATTTTAATTCGTTTGCAGTGATACCGGGCCTTCCATAACCAGATAACCAAACAAACCAATATATGACTGCTTCATAGGTTGCGTTAAAGCTTTTGATAGAATACACCATAAACAACATATAGACTGCCTAATATATATATATATATATATATATATATATATATATATATATATATCTAGATGACACAGACATACGACTAATATATAATTTATACTGGGAGTAAACAGCAATAATAAAATATAACAAAGAGAACTCTACACCCATTTGATATAAAAAGAGGAATAAAACAGAGATGCATCCTATCACCAAGCTTGTTCAATCTATACACTGAGCAAATCTTTAAAAACATCACAGAGATGCCATGACTACAAATTAATGGAAAGATAATCAATAACCTAAGCTATTCTGATGAAATATAAGGTGTATTCTATCAAAAGTTTTGGTGTAGTCTATGAAGCAGGCATATATGAAGCAGGCATATATTGGTTTGTTTACTTCTATGTACTTTTCATCAATGTCCTTATGCTGAATATGGCTTCTTTTGCGACACTGTTTTTCCTGAATCCAAATTGCTGCTCCTCTAATTTAGTATTAATTTTTTTTCTGAATCCTTCCTTGTATAACTTTCAGCAAGATTTTTATTACAAGACTCATTAGGCATTTTGTTCTAAATTCACTGCATTCAACTGCACCATTCTTTTTAGGCAATGCAATGAAAGTTATGTTGTTAGTTCATTTGGTATGTATCATGTATGATATATGTCGTTGTATATGTCTGTGATCACTTCAATGCCAAGATCTTCTAGTGCCTGTATCATCTCTAACTGTATATTGTTAGGTCCTTATGACTCTTTTATATCAAAGAGCTAAGGAGTCACCCAACTACATAACTAGAAATAATTTGTATCCTTATACTATATATTTACTTAGTGTACTAAATAGTGTAACTATTGTAATGTTATATAATATCCACTATATGTTGTGTTATATATCTACTGAGATAATAAAAGAATAACATATATCTTTGTTTTCTGTTTTATATTGAATGTCATTATTATTCATTGATGTTGTATAAACTACTAAACTATCATAAGGTATTTGTCTTAATTTCATTGTATCTGCCCACGTCTGTACAAAACCCTTGGTTGATCACATATACCGACGAGACAATGTTATCCGTCTGCTATGAATCCAATAAGTGGAGGTCCTACACTCACATACAAAAATAACTATCACATTATTTCCCTATTTAATTTACTATCGATCTTTGTTAAATAACAATGGTCCATTTGTGTATCTCCCCTTACCAGATACGGTCAGCTCCTCCTGTGCCTTCTGTGCTTAAGGCGCTATCTATATATTGCTATATATCTTTGTTAATTTTTGGTTCAAATAATATCAAATGCACCCTGCTATACTACTGGTGCGTATGTCTGTATTATTGCTATGTCAAATAGCTTTGCCTTTATTTTTAACAGTGTAATCTGCCCACGGCTGCCAGGTAAAAATGGATTAACACGCAAAATTCAGTTTCTAGTCTGTAGGGACTTCGTCAGAGTTGAAAGCTGGCGAAGCAACAACAACAACAACAACAACAACAACAACAACAACAACAACAACAACAACAACAACAACAACAACAACAACAATAGTATAATCCTATCATTGTATGTCCTGTGGGTATTTATATATTTTGGTAGCTCACGTTTTATTAGTATGCCTACCCCTCTATGATGTTCTGTTGTGTTACTTGAATATATCAATGTATATTTATCGTCTTGTATGTATCCCCCTTCTTTTCATCTTGTTTCTGATATGCCTAAAATATCCATGTTTAATTGTTCTGCTTCTAAAATTAGATTTTCTAATTTTTCTTCTTGGTATAAGGTCCTAACATTCTATGTACTTATTTTAGCTCGTTCTTATGACAATAGTACGAATTCCTCTCATTGGCTTTCTTTGGAATGTTACGTGATGAGGCTCCAATCTCTTTCACGGTGGTCTGCCATATTCGTCTTTCGTGTCCTGAATATGCCTCATGTGTACCACACACTTTGCTGTTTTCGCTTTCTGTGCTGTTGATCACTTCTGATTCTTCCGCCCCATCCACCGTCACAGTTTTTTTTACATCCGGGTTGGACATTCGCGCCTTGCGCCATTGTTGTCGGACCATGTGTTAGCCTGTCTGACCATGTGTTAGCCTGTCTGACCATGTGTTAGCCTGTCGGACCATGTGTTAGCCTGTCGGACCATGTGTTAGCCTGTCTGACCATGTGTTAGCCTGTCGGACCATGTGTTAGCCTGTCGGACCATGTGTTAGCCTGTCGGACCATGTGTTAGCCTGTCGGACCATGTGTTAGCCTGTCGGACCATGTGTTAGCCTGTCGGACCATGTGTTAGCCTGTCGGACCATGTGTTAGCCTGTCGGACCATGTGTTAGCCTGTCGGACCATGTGTTAGCCTGTCGGACCATGTGTTAGCCTGTCGGACCATGTGTTAGCCTGTCGAACCGCGAACACACGACACAAAGAAGAATACATTAATCAGGTGCAAAGATTATTAACCCATTTTCATTCCGATAGCAATGTGTCTCTAGAATGCTTTGTTGTTGTTGTGTCTGTTGTTGTTGTTGTGTCTGTTGTTGTTGTGTCTGTTGTTGGTGTTGTTGTGTATGTTGTTGTGTCTGTTGTTGTTGTTGTGTCTGTTGTTGTTGTGTATGTTGTTGTTGTTGTGTCTGTTGTTGTTGTGTCTGTTGTTGTTGTGTCTGTTGTTGTTGTTGTGTCTGTTGTTGTTGTGTCTGTTGTTGTTGTTGTTGTGTCTGTTGTTGTTGTTGTGTCTGTTGTTGTTGTTGTATCTGTTGTCTGTTGTTGTTGTGTCTGTTGTTGTTGTTGTTGTGTCTGTTGTTGTTGTGTCTGTTGTTGTTGTTGTGTCTGTTGTTGTTGTGTCTGTTGTTGTTGTGTCTGTTGTTGTTGTTGTTGTTGTGTCTGTTGTTGTTGTTGTTGTGTCTGTTCTTCATTTTCATGATTGGGTGCAAGAGCTTCAGGATATTTTATTCTTCAGATCTAAGATGGCAACTGCCAGGAACGATTTGCTCCAAACAGAGGAAACCACAAATTCTCCACAGTTTCGATAATCCATATACCTTTGTATTTTGATATCTTTGATTATAATATTCCTCAAATAAATAATATGATGACGACAAAGACGTCTGCAAGAAGCCTTATAGAACGGGAGCCATGAAATAATCGTCTCATAAGATAATTGGATCTCACTTGGAGGAACAGGGTTCTGTGGACAACATAGTTGTTATCAATGTGAACATGAAGCCAGAAATAACAAATATCATGTCATCAATGTCTAAGAAAATAGGACATAAGCTGAACCAAGAAAGGACAAGTGTCATGGAAAACCAAATTCGTTCAAATAAAATAATTTACTTGGAAGGAAATGCAGTGGAAGAAGTCGATCGGTTTGTAGATCTTGGAAGCTGTCTGGATCAGAAGAAAGACACGACAACAAACGCTGGAGGAAAATACTTCGTATACCGTGGAGTGAGTTCAAGAGAAATGACAAAGCTTTCAATAATATCAGCAATAATGAAGAGAAGAAGATGGTCACTTGTTCAAGTGATAATAAGAGACTCCAAGAGAATCTCAAAGCAGGGCCTTAAATGGGAACAAGACCGACCTAGAGAAACATTTAAAAGAACATTAAAGCGAGAGGTATCAACAGGGAGCATCAGCTCCCTAGCCAAGATTGAGCAACTCGCACTGAACAGAGCCGTGTGTCGAGACAACGCTGATCCTGTACAAGGTCTGACAGTTGAAAGATTGTCGGACACAAGAGTCTAGAATCTCTTCATAAATAGATAGTTGGATAGATAGATAGATAGATAGATAGATAGATAGATAGATAGATAGATAGATAGATAGATAGATAGATAGATAGATAGATAGATAGATAGATAGATAGATAGATAGATAGATAGATAGATAGATAGATAGATAGATGGTATGTAGGTAAACTTTACATCATGTAATCAACACTTGTTTATGACACTTTACATCAGGTATTCAAAACTTGTTTATGACACTTTACATCAGGCAATAAACATTTGTTTATGACACCTTACTTCGGGTAATCAACACTTGTTTATGACAATTTCCTTCAGGTAATCAACACTTGTTTATGACACTTTACATCAGGTAATCAACACTTGTTTATGACACTTTACATCAGGCAATCAACACTTGTTTATGACACTTTACATCAGGTAATCAACACTTGTTTATGACACTTTACATCAGGCAATCAACACTTGTTTATGACACTTTCCATCAGGTAATCAGCACTTGTTTATGACACTTTCCATCAGGTAATCAACACTTGTTTATGACACTTTCCATCAGGTAATTAACACTTGTTTATGACACTTTCCATCAGGTAATCAACACTTGTTTATGACACTTTCCATCAGGTAATTAACACTTGTTTATGACACTTTCCATCAGGTAATCAACACTTGTTTATGACACTTTCCATCAGGTAATCAGCACTTGTTTATGACACTTTCCATCAGGTAATCAACACTTGTTTATGACACTTTCCATCAGGTAATTAACACTTGTTTATGACACTTTCCATCAGGTAATTAACACTTGTTTATGACACTTTCCATCAGGTAATCAACACTTGTTTATGACACTTTCCATCAGGTAATTAACACTTGTTTATGACACTTTCCATCAGGTAATTAACACTTGTTTATGACACTTTCCATCAGGTAATCAACACTTGTTTATGACACTTTCCATCAGGTAATTAACACTTGTTTATGACACTTTCCATCAGGTAATTAACACTTGTTTATGACACTTTCCATCAGGTAATTAACACTTGTTTATGACACTTTCCATCAGGTAATCAACACTTGTTTATGACACTTTCCATCAGGTAATTAACACTTGTTTATGACACTTTCCATCAGGTAATCAACACTTGTTTATGACACTTTCCGTCCTGGAGAGAGATTTATTTAGGGAACCAGTACTCGAAGGTCCAAAAAAAAACAAACATGCAGGGCTACTTCCGGCAACTGTAAACAGGAATCGTGAGATTAAATGTGCTCTCAGTTGAGCTCATATATTTGTGTTCCCTGGAGCAAAACAACAGCACTCTGTGCTGGTAGGGGCAAGCCCATTTACAAGGATAATCCAGCGGGGTATGGCCGAGAAGATTTAATGATGGGAGTACCTGAGGCGTGTACCTCGCGGTGGGACTTGGCAGAAGGAAAACATGAGCTCATCAGCTATAGGTGGCTGGCAGAGCCAAGCATAAAGATAGAGAAATGATGTCAGGCTAGGATATATCTTCACAATAACATCAACACTTAATTATGGTATTAACGCCCAATCAAAACTGGGTCGAAGGTTTACAGAGAAGTTTATTGACATACATAGATTTATTCTGTTAGTGTATGTTGACATAGACAGATTTATTCTGTTAGTGTATGTTGACTTACATAGATTTATTATGTTAGTGTATGTTGACATAAACAGATTTATTATGTTAGTGTATGTTGACATACATAGATTTATTCTGTTAGTGTATGTTGACATAGATAGATTATTCTGTTAGTGTATGTTGACATAGATAGATTTATTCTGTTAATGTATGTTGACATACATAGATTTATTATGTTAGTGTATGTTGACATAGACAGATTTATTCTGTTAGTGTATGTTGACATACATAGATTTATTCTGTTAGTGTATGTTGACATACATAGATTTATTCTGTTACTGTATGTTGGCATAGACAGATTTATTCTGTTAGTGTATGTTGACATAGATAGATTTATTCTGTTAGTGTATGTTGACATATATAGATTTATTCTGTTAGTGTATGTTGACATAGACAGATTTATTCTGTTAGTGTATGTTGACATAGATAGATTTATTCTGTTAGTGTATGTTGACATAAATAGATTTATTCTGTTAGTGTATGTTGACATAGATAGATTTATTCTGTTAGTGTATGTTGACATACATAGATTTATTCTGTTAGTGTATGTTGACATACATAGATTTATTCTGTTAGTGTATGTTGACATAGATAGATTTATACTGTTAGTGTATGTTGACATAGATAGATTTATTCTGTTAGTGTATGTTGACATAGATAGATTTATTCTGTTAGTGTATGTTGACATAGATAGATTTATTCTGTTAGTGTATGTTAACATAGATAAATTTATTCTGTTA
Source organism: Megaustenia siamemsis (assembly GCA_032433765.1). NCBI lineage: Eukaryota > Metazoa > Mollusca > Gastropoda > Stylommatophora > Ariophantidae > Megaustenia > Megaustenia siamemsis. Next base: position 81,317,718 of record JAVIAB010000117.1, on the reverse strand, counting down.
GTGTATGTTGACATAGACAGATTTACTCTGTTAGTGTATGTTGACATAGATAGATTTATTCTGTTAGTGTATGTTGACATTGATATATTTATACTGTTAGTGCATGTTGACATAGATAGATTTATTCTGTTAGTGTATGTTGACATAGATAGATTTATTCTGTTAGTGTATGTTGACATACATATATTTATTATGTTAGTGTATGTTGACATACATAGATTTATTCTGTTAGTGTATGTTGACATAGATAGATTTATTCTCTTAGTGTATGTTGACATACATAGATTTATTCTGTTAGTGTATGTTGACATAGATATATTTATTCTGTTAGTGTATGTTGACATAGATATATTTATTCTGTTAGTGTATGTTGACATAGATAGATTTATTCTGTTAGTGTATGTTGACATAGATAGATATATTCTGTTAGTGTATGTTGACATAAATAGATTTATTCAGTTAGTGTATGTTGCCATAGATAAATTTGTCATGTTAGTGTGTGTTGGCAGAGATAAATTTGTCATGTTAGTGTGTGTTGTCAGAGATAGATTTGTCATGTTAGTGTGTGTTGTCAGAGATAAATTTGTCATGTTAGTGTGTGTTGTCAGAGATAAATTTGTCATGTTAGTTTGTGTTGGCAGAGATAAATTTGTCATGTTAGTGTGTGTTGTCAGAGATAGATTTGTCATGTTAGTGTGTGTTGTCAGAGAAAGATTTGTCATGTTAGTGTATGTTGTCAGAGATAGATTTGTCATGTTAGTGTATGTTGTCAGAGAAAGATTTGTCATGTTAGTGTGTGTTGTCAGAGATAGATTTGTCATGTTAGTGTGTGTTGTCAGAGATACATTTGTCATGTTAGTGTGTGTTGTCAGAGATAGATTTGTCATGTTAGTGTGTGTTGTCAGAGATATATTTGTCATGTTAGTGTATGTTGTCAGAGATAGATTTGTCATGTTAGTGTGTGTTGTCAGAGATAGATTTGTCATGTTAGTGTATGTTGTCAGAGAAAGATTTGTCATGTTAGTGTGTGTTGTCAGAGATAGATTTGTCATGTTAGTGTGTGTTGTCAGAGAAATGTTTGTCATGTTAGTGTGTGTTGTCAGAGAAAGATTTGTCATGTTAGTGTGTTTTGTCAGAGATAGATTTGTCATGTTAGTGTGTGTTGTCAGAGAAAGATTTGTCATGTTAGTGTATGTTGTCAGAGATAGATTTGTCATGTTAGTGTGTGTTGTCAGAGATAAATTTGTCATGTTAGTGTGTGTTGCCAGAGATAGATTTGTCATGTTAGTGTGTGTTGTCAGAGATAGATTTGTCATGTTAGTGTGTGTTGTCAGAGAAATATTTGTAATGATAGTGTGTGTTGTCAGAGATAGATTTGTCATGTTAGTGTGGGTAGTCAGAGATAGATTTGTCATGTTAGTGTGTGTTGGCACTGATAGATTTTTCAAGTTAGTGTGTGTTGTCAGAGATAGATTTGTCATGTTAGTGTGTGTTGTCAGAGAAAGATTTGTCATGTTAGTGTGTGTTGGCACTGATAGATTTGTCATGTTAGTGTGTGTTGTCAGAGATAGATTTGTCATGTTAGTGTGTGTTGTCAGAGAAAGATTTGTCATGTTAGTGTGTGTTGGCACTGATAGATTTGTCATGTTAGTGTGTGTTGTCAGAGAAAGATTTGTCATGTTAGTGTGTTTTGTCAGAGAAAGATTTGTCATGTTTGTGTGTTTTGTCAGAGAAATATTTGTCATCTTAGTGTGTGTTGTCAGAGAAAGATTTGTCAAGTTAGTGTGTGTTTGGAGAGATAGAGTTGTCACGTTAGTGTGTGCTGTCAGAGAAAGATTTGTCATGTTAGTGTGTTTTGACAGAGATAGATTTGTTATGTTAGTGTATGTTGACATAGATAGATTTATACTGTTAGTGTATGTTGACATAGATAGATTTATTCTGTTAGTGTATGTTGACATAGATAGATTTATTCTGTTAGTGTATGTTGACATAGATAGATTTATTCTGTTAGTGTATGTTAACATAGATAAATTTATTCTGTTAGTGTATGTTGACATAGACAGATTTACTCTGTTAGTGTATGTTGACATAGATAGATTTATTCTGTTAGTGTATGTTGACATTGATATATTTATACTGTTAGTGCATGTTGACATAGATAGATTTATTCTGTTAGTGTATGTTGACATAGATAGATTTGTTCTGTTAGTGTATGTTGACATACATATATTTATTATGTTAGTGTATGTTGACATACATAGATTTATTCTGTTAGTGTATGTTGACATAGATAGATTTATTCTCTTAGTGTATGTTGACATACATAGATTTATTCTGTTAGTGTATGTTGACATAGATATATTTATTCTGTTAGTGTATGTTGACATAGATATATTTATTCTGTTAGTGTATGTTGACATAGATATATTTATTCTGTTAGTGTATGTTGACATAGATAGATATATTCTGTTAATGTATGTTGACATAAATAGATTTATTCAGTTAGTGTATGTTGCCATAGATAAATTTGTCATGTTAGTGTGTGTTGGCAGAGATAAATTTGTCATGTTAGTGTGTGTTGTCAGAGATAGATTTGTCATGTTAGTGTGTGTTGTCAGAGATAAATTTGTCATGTTAGTGTGTGTTGTCAGAGATAAATTTGTCATGTTAGTTTGTGTTGGCAGAGATAAATTTGTCATGTTAGTGTGTGTTGTCAGAGATAGATTTGTCATGTTAGTGTGTGTTGTCAGAGAAAGATTTGTCATGTTAGTGTATGTTGTCAGAGATAGATTTGTCATGTTAGTGTATGTTGTCAGAGAAAGATTTGTCATGTTAGTGTGTGTTGTCAGAGATAGATTTGTCATGTTAGTGTGTGTTGTCAGAGATACATTTGTCATGTTAGTGTGTGTTGTCAGAGATAGATTTGTCATGTTAGTGTGTGTTGTCAGAGATATATTTGTCATGTTAGTGTATGTTGTCAGAGATAGATTTGTCATGTTAGTGTGTGTTGTCAGAGATAGATTTGTCATGTTAGTGTATGTTGTCAGAGAAAGATTTGTCATGTTAGTGTGTGTTGTCAGAGATAGATTTGTCATGTTAGTGTGTGTTGTCAGAGAAATGTTTGTCATGTTAGTGTGTGTTGTCAGAGAAAGATTTGTCATGTTAGTGTGTTTTGTCAGAGATAGATTTGTCATGTTAGTGTGTGTTGTCAGAGAAAGATTTGTCATGTTAGTGTATGTTGTCAGAGATAGATTTGTCATGTTAGTGTGTGTTGTCAGAGATAAATTTGTCATGTTAGTGTGTGTTGCCAGAGATAGATTTGTCATGTTAGTGTGTATTGTCAGAGATAGATTTGTCATGTTAGTGTGTGTTGTCAGAGAAATATTTGTAATGATAGTGTGTGTTGTCAGAGATAGATTTGTCATGTTAGTGTGGGTAGTCAGAGATAGATTTGTCATGTTAGTGTGTGTTGGCACTGATAGATTTTTCAAGTTAGTGTGTGTTGTCAGAGATAGATTTGTCATGTTAGTGTGTGTTGTCAGAGAAAGATTTGTCATGTTAGTGTGTGTTGGCACTGATAGATTTGTCATGTTAGTGTGTGTTGTCAGAGATAGATTTGTCATGTTAGTGTGTGTTGTCAGAGAAAGATTTGTCATGTTAGTGTGTGTTGGCACTGATAGATTTGTCATGTTAGTGTGTGTTGTCAGAGAAAGATTTGTCATGTTAGTGTGTTTTGTCAGAGAAAGATTTGTCATGTTTGTGTGTTTTGTCAGAGAAATATTTGTCATCTTAGTGTGTGTTGTCAGAGAAAGATTTGTCAAGTTAGTGTGTGTTTGGAGAGATAGAGTTGTCACGTTAGTGTGTGCTGTCAGAGAAAGATTTGTCATGTTAGTGTGTTTTGACAGAGATAGATTTGTTATGTTAGTGTATGTTGGCAGAGTTAGATTTATTCTGTTAGTGTATGTTGACAGAGATAGATTTATTTTGTTAGTGTATGTTGGCAGAGATAGATTTGTCATGTTAGTGTGTGTTTGCAGAGATAGAGTTGTCACGTTAGTGTGTGTTGTCAGAGAAAGATTTGTCATGTTAGTGTGTGCTGTCAGAGAAAGATTTTTGTCACGTTAGTGTGTGTTGTCAGAGAAAGATTTGTCACGTTAGTGTGTGTTTGCTGAGATAGAGTTGTCACGTTAGTGTGTGCTGTCAGAGAAAGATTTGTCATGTTGGTGTGTGCTGTCAGAGAAAGATTTGTCACGTTAGTGTGTGCTGTCAGAGAAAGATTTGTCACGTTAGTGTGTGCTGTCAGAGAAAGATTTGTCACGTTAGTGTGTGCTGTCAGAGAAAGATTTGTCATGTTGGTGTGTGCTGTCAGAGAAAGATTTGTCACGTTAGTGTATGTTGACAGTGAGAGATTTATTCTGTTAGTTATTAAGTTATTTGCGGGTCATCATCATTGCACTCCGAACATGTCCATAGGTGCTCAGATCCCCTCCTCAGCAATTCCCTCAGTGTCCAGCGACTGACGACTCCAGTTCTATGTTGGTTGATAAGTCTTCTTACACGGCCACTAAGTTTCTCACTTCTGGCTGTGCTCATCTTAACTCCCATTTCTATCATCCGAAGAAGTGACGTGGATCTGTGTTTGTCGAAGTCCTGTGCTTTTCCCACATCTCGGTGGGCATTGATGATGTCCGCCCGATCCATTGGTTGCCCGTCCTCAACGACAGCGCAGCTAGCCAACCTGTCCGCTCTTTCATTTCCCCGCACTCCCGCATGTCCAGTGACATAGACGAAGGTGACCTTACGTATTTTGGATTTCTGCAACCACTCTACCCATTGCATGCGTACAGAGCCCGCCTCCACTTTTTTTATCATTCTCATCGGATCACTCAGTATCCATGCGTGGGTGTAGTCTTGTGACTCTAACCATTTGAATGCCTTGGTCACTGCCATCGCCTCCATTGTCATGCTACTCGTGGTCATGACGTATGCACCACTGTCTTCCTTGGCTATTCTGCCTGCCGAGCGTGCTGTAAATGCCCATGCACTTCTTTGGTGTCGTCTTACAGATCCGTCTGTATAGATGACTGCATCTTTCTCATCGGTGTTATCGGAGATGAGACCGTTGACCTCAGCATTATCCACGACCGGGTTCTGTTCCCTATTTTTCCTGTCGAGTGTGACAATACATGAGAAAGTCCCCTTGAATGACGCAGGCGCCGGTATCCACTCCTCACCAACGCTGATATTGGTAAGCCAACAGACCTGTTTCATGACATCTTCTGCTCGGCCCACCCATGATTTGCCTCTTTTTAGCCTGGCACCTTTCACTGTGTTGAGCACGTGGTGCAATGGATGCTCTGTATCTGTACTAATCTTCAGGTATGCTCGTGCTCTCCAGATCTTGATTCTGTCATCCATGGTTGGGAAGTCAAGAAGATACCTCATTGCTACACAGGGAGTGTCCCTCGTACATTCCAGGATAATGCGCATGGCTTCATTTTGTATTTTCTCCAGCCTATCAATTTGAGTCGTACTGACAGTAAGAATTGCCAGGGCATACTCGATTGGTGCGAGGACTAATCCCTGGAACAGAAGAGTAAGTAGCCTCTGCTCGATGTTGGCAGCTGCCATGACCTTCAAGGCGGCTAATCCTTTGCGGGATTTTGTTATCACATGGTCGACGTGGTCCCGAAAACACAGGCTGCGATCAAACTTAACTCCGAGGTATGTCAACAACTTGTCCCTGGTCACCTCATCAGCTCCCATTCCTACTATCGGTGTGGTCGTATTAACGATATGATTGTTAAGGGAGAACCATGAAACTGATGCTTTATTAGGATTAACCAAGGCACCTGAAACCCCACACCAGGAAGAAATGCGATCGAGTTCGTCTTGCATTGTGGAGGCGATTCCCCGTCTGTCTCTTCCCTGTCGATATACCAGAATATCATCAGCAAAAGTCATAGTTCTTCCCACCCCATCCAGCTGTTGTTCCGTGATCGTTATTGTGTACACGTCAAATAGAACTGGTGACAATGGTGAGCCTTGTGGCAGCCCTGGACAAATGGATGTTGGCTCGGAAGACCAACTTCCACATCTGAGTATCACCTTCCTCTGAAACAGTGCGGCGGCGATCCATCTAATGAGGAAGGGATGCACCGCCAGTTTGAGGAGCATATGCATGAGATATTCAAATGGTACCCTGTTGTATGCATCCTCAAGATCTATAGCAGCAACAAATGCCTCCTCTCGTCTGTTGAGGCCTTCGAAGACGTCATAGACAAAGTTCTGTTAGTGTATGTTGGCAGAGATAGATTTATTCTGTTAGTTTATGTTGGCAGAGATAGATTTGTCATGTTAGTGTGTGTTTGCAGAGATAGATTTGCCATGTTAGTGTGTGTTGGAAGTGATAGATTTTTCATGTTAGTGTATGTTGACAGAGAAAGATTTGTCATGTCAGTGTATGTTGGCAGAGATAGATTTGTTCTGTTAGTGTATGTTGGCAGAGATAGATTTGTTCTGTTAGTGTATGTTGGCAGAGATAGACTTGTATGTTGGCAGAAATAGATTTGTTCTGTTAGTGTATGTTGGCAGAGATAGACTTGTATGTTGGCAGAAATAGATTTGTTCTGTTAGTGTATGTTTGCAGAGATAGACTTGTATGTTGGAAGAGATAGATTTGTTCTGTTAGTGTATGTTGACAGAGATATATTTGTTCTGTTAGTGTATGTGGGCAGTGATAGATTTGTATGTTGGCAGAGATAGATTTGTCATGTTAGTGTATGTTGACAGAGATAGATTTGTTCTGTTAGTGTATGTTGACAGAGATAGATTTGTTCTGTTAGTGTATGTGGGCAGTGATAGATTTGTTCTGTTAGTGTATGTTGACGGAGTTAAATTTGTAATGTTGGTGTGTGTTGGCAGAGATAGATTTGTCATGTTAGTGTGTGTTGACAGACATAGATTTATACTCTCAGAGTATGTTGACAGAGATAGATTTGTTATGTTAGTGTATGTTGGCAGAGTTAGATTTATTCTGTTAGTGTATGTTGACAGAGATAGATTTATTTTGTTAGTGTATGTTGACAGAGATAGATTTATTATGTTAGTGTATGTTGACAGAGTTAGATTTATTCTGTTAGTGTATGTTGACAGAGATAGATTTATTTTGTTAGTGTATGTTGGCAGAGATAGATTTGTTCTGTTAGTGTATGTTGACAGAGATAGATTTATTCTGTTAGTGTATGTTGACAGAGATAGATTTATTTTGTTAGTGTATGTTGACAGAGATAGATTTATTTTGTTAGTGTATGTTGGCAGAGATAGATTTGTTCTGTTAGTGTATGTTGACAGAGATAGATTTATTTTGTTAGTGTATGTTGACAGAGATAGATTTATTTTGTTAGTGTATGTTGACAGAGATAGATTTGTTCTGTTATTGTATGTTGACAGAGATAGATTTGTTCTGTTAGTGTATGTTGACAGAGATAGATTTATTTTGTTAGTGTATGTTGACAGAGATAGATTTATTCTGTTAGTGTATGTTGGCAGAGATAGATTTATTTTGTTAGTGTATGTTGACAGAGATAGATTTATTCTGTTAGTGTATGTTGACAGAGATAGATTTGTTCTGTTAGTGTATGTTGACAGAGATAGATTTATTTTGTTAGTGTATGTTGACAGAGATAGATTTATTTTGTTAGTGTATGTTGACAGAGATAGATTTGTTCTGTTAGTGTATGTTGATAGAGATAGATTTATTCGGTTAGTGTATGTTGACAGAGATAGATTTATTCTGTTAGTGTATGTTGGCAGAGTTAGATTTATTCTGTTAGTGTATGTTGGCAGAGATAGATTTGATCTGTTAGTGTATGTTGACAGAGATAGATTTATTCGGTTAGTGTATGTTGACAGAGATGGATTTATTTTGTTAGTGTATGTTGACAGAGATAGATTTATTCGGTTACTGTATCTTAACAGACAAAGTTTTGTCATATTAATGAATGTTGACAGATAAAGATTTTTCATGTTAGTGTATGTTGACAGAGATAGATTTATTCTGTTAGTGTATGTTGAGAGAGATAGATTTATTCTGTTAGTGTATGTTAAGAGTGATAGATTTATTCTGTTAGTGTATGTTGACAGAGATAGATTTATTCTTTTAGTGTATGTTGACAGAGATAGATTTATTCTTTTAGTGTATGTTGACATACATAGATTTATTCTTTTAGTGTATGTTGACAGAGATAGATTTATTCTTTTAGTGTGTGTTGACAGAGATAGATTTATTCTTTTAGTGTATGTTGACATAGATAGATTTATTCTTTTAGTGTATGTTGACAGAGATAGATTTATTCTTTTAGTGTATGTTAGCTGTGATACATTTAATCTGTTAGTGTGTCTTGGCAGAGATAGATTTATTCATGTATCTATTATATATATTTTAAAATAGATTTTGGTGAAGATATGTAGAATATATAGAATAATATGGAAGACCATGATCGCCAACGGCAGCCTGCATGGCACATGATGATGACATTTGTTCTGGTAATGTTTGCTGTCACAGATGGCTTTGTTCTCATAGAGTTGTCTGACTTCTTTCTATCTAGCAATAGATTTGCTTTGTGTGTTTTCTCGTTCGAGATTTGCTCTTTTTTGTTGAGTAGATTCAATCATGGCTGATTTTATTGTGCAGATTCTATCATGGCTGGTTTTGTTGAGTAGATTCTATCATGGCTGGTTTTGTTGAGCAGATTCTATCATGGCTGGTTTTGTTGAGTGGATTCTATCATGGCTGGTTTTGTTGAGCAGATTCTATCATGGCTGATTTTGTTGAGTAGATTCTATCATGGCTGATTTTGTTGAGTGGATTCTATCATGGCTGGTTTTGTTGAATGGATTCTATCATGGCTGGTTTTGTTGAGCAGATTCTATCATGGCTGATTTTGTTGAGCAGATTCTATCAGGGTTGATTTTGTTGAGTAGATTCTATCATGGCTGGTTTGGCAGGTCCTGCTATGGAATGTGAGTCTGAACACTGAACTTGTTGTCCGCTTAATTGGCTGCCCTCTTTACTCGTGCGTCTTCTCATCTTCATGGCAAGCAGAATGCCTGGTTTGGGTGTAGAAATCAACCAAGGGCATGTTGTGACAAATTTGGAAAGAAAAATGTAAATGGAAACGTGATGAAACGTAATTCTGTTTAGATCTCCAGACTTGTGCATCTCCTTCCTTGTCTTACCTACCCACAACGATGGGGAAGCTGTCAAACATCAACAGGTAGGTAGGACATTCTCGCAACACCGGCACGGCGCTCTCCTGGCTTCAGCTTCCAGACGAGGGGCGGGGATAAATCTCGTTCGACATTCAAAGATGACGAGAGGGCGGGACTATGCGGCCTTAGACAATTACATCTGTAAGATTTTGGCTTATCAGACATTGAGAGATGATGAAGGAGGGGTTTAGGAGCTGACAGATGCAGCGTTCTAGGGATGCGAGACGCGATGAATGTGGACTCAATTCCCAACAATGAAATATTTCAGTCAAATCTTCACCATGTTCGACTCTTGTATCTTCAATCGTTCTGGAATATTTTGCTGACAATTAACTGCCAAAAGTGATTTTTTTCCCCCTTTATTCGAAGAATATTTGTTTTCTAAATTGACAACAAGCTAAGACTTGTTACTGGATGGATCGTGACGTAGATCTGGTTGTTTGTGCATGGACATTTCTGGTGGACATGAAGGGTCGCTGATTTGTTAGTCAAACCTGAGACAACTGAATATTGACATTGATTACTCATTACAAAACTTGAACAACTGAATATTGACATTAATTGCTCATTATATTGGCCACATTTTAGCTTAGATCTTGCGACATTCTGTCATCAGGATTGTCAGACAATCATGATTGTTAATTTCACCGAGAACCAGGGAAAACATTTGCAAGATTGTTTCAGTTCGAACCCTTACTTCTGTGAGGCTGACTCGGTGTCCGAACAGGCTAGTTCTTGTCAGGAGATTGTTGGCGGAGGCGGCAGCGCGTCCTACCAGAATTGCTCCATGGCAGGCAGGGAGAGGCCGCCTACTTGGAGCTCTAGGGAGCGCCTTGACAGCAGCTGTATGGAACAGCCTGCCCAGAACTGTGCGAGAAAGAGTCAGACTAGTTTCCCTGGAAAGACCTACTCTTCTGTGGAATCTTCCTTCCTGCAAAGTCACAACAGCAACAGCAACAGCAACTTAAGTGAAGCTGGCAGCCCAGACATCTCCAGCTTCCCGTCTTCGTTCATGGACTTCAGCTCGCCGTACTCCATGTACACGTCAGCACATTACGCTAGCCCCTACCACGCCGATGGGGGCCAGGGCCACGGACCTCAGGCATATAATTCTGTAACGTTCTCTTCTTTCTTCCACGATTCAGCAGCTGTTGATCCTGTCACAGGTAAACGGAAGTCACCTAAGTGTTACGAGCTGTCCAGAGTGGGAGCCACAGAGCGCGAGCGAACCAGAATGCACATGTTGAACGACGCATTTGACGAGCTGAGAAAAGTCGTTCCAAAGTCGAACCTCAGCGAGCACCAGAAGTTGTCAAAGATCGCAACCTTGCGCCTGGCCATTCACTACATCTCTGCTTTAGCTGCCACCTTGAAGGCTACCGGAACTGAGATTCGCGTGGTCAAGGACACGGGTGTGTGTGACAGAAGAGGAAGACGCCGCGGTAGAGGTGGCAGAAGGAATCGGATAGCACAGCACACGCTCCCGTGCCCGACTGTCACCATGGCCCGTAACGACATCCCGCCAGGAGCTGGCTACTACAGTCAACATCTTCACTACCACTCCAACAGCCACATCAAACACTTTCCGGGTGGACAACTTCAGCACCCACATTTACATCCACATCATCATCATCACGTTTCTCAGCATCACCAATTGCAGCAACAGCAGCAACAGCAGCAACAACAGCAGCAACAACAGCAGCAGTACATTCAACTTCATGGTCGTTGCCAGGAAAGCGTTGAAAAGCTAAGAACATTTGAGGAAAACCCAAACAGGCAACTGCTATGCTCGTTGTAGCTGGTAACAAGGACACTACTGTGCTCGTGGTAACTGGCAACAAGGACACTACTGTGCTGGTGGTAACTGGCAACAAGGACACTACTGTGCTGGTAGTAGCTTGCAACAAGGACACTACTGTGCTCGTGGTAACTGGCAACAAGGACACTACTGTGCTCGTGGTAACTGGCAACAAGGACACTACTGTGCTGGTGGTAGCTGGCAACAAGGACACTCCTGTGCTGGTAGTAGCTGGCAACAAGGACACTACTGTGCTCGTGGTAGCTGGTAACAATGACACTACTGTGCTGGTGGTAGTTGGCAACAAGGACACTACTGTGCTGGTGGTAGTTGGCAACAAGGACACTACTGTGCTGGTGGTAGCTGGCAGCAAGGACACTACTGTGCTCGTGGTAGCTGGTAACAATGACACTACTGTGCTGGTGGTAGTTGGTAACAACGACACTACTGTGCTCGTGTTAGCTGATAACAAGGGCACAACTGTGCTGATTGTAGCTGGCAACAATGACACTACTGTGCTCGTGGTAGCTGGCAACAAGAACACTACTGTGCTCATGGTAGCTGGCAACAAGGACACTACTGTGCTGGTGGTAGCTGGCAACAAGTAGACTACTGTGCTGATTGTAGCTGGCAACAATGACACTACTGTGCTCGTGGTAGCTGGCAACAAGGACACTACTGTGCTCGTGGTAGTTGGCAACAAGAACACTACTGTACTCGTGGTAGCTGGCAACAAGTAGACTACTGTGCTGATTGTAGCTGGCAACAAGGACACTACTGTGGTCGTGGTAGCTGGCAACAAGGACACTACTGTGCTCGTGGTAGCTGGCAACAAAGACACTACTGTGCTCGTGGTAGCTGGCAACAAGGAAGGACACTACTGTGCTCGTGGTAGCTGGCAACAAGGACACTACTGTGCTCATGGTAGCTGGCAACAAGGACACTACTGTGCTCGTGGTAGCTGGCAACAAGGACACTACTGTGCTCGTGGTAGCTGGCAACAAGGACACTACTGTGTTCGTGGTAGCTGGCAACAAGGACACTACTGTGCTCGTGGTAGCTGGCAACAAGGACACTACTGTGCTGATTGTAGCTGGCAACAAGGACACTACTGTGCTGGTGGTAGCTGGTAACAAGGACACTACTGTGCTGGTGGTAGCTGGCAACAAGGACACTATTGTGCTCGTGGTAGCTGGCAACAAGGACACTACTGTGCTCGTGGTAGCTGGCAACAAGGACACTACTGTGTTCGTGGTAGCTGGCAACAAGGACACTACTGTGCTCGTGGTAGCTGGCAACAAGGACACTACTGTGCTGGTAGTAGCTGGCAACAAGGACACTACTGTGCTGGTGGTAGCTGGCAACAAGGACACTACTGTGCTGGTGGTAGCTGGTAACAAAGACACTACTGTGTTCGTGGTAGCTGGTAACAAGGACACTACTGTGCTGGTGGTAGCTGGTAACAAGGACACTACTGTGCTGGTGGTAGCTGGTAAAAAGGACACTACTGTGCTCGTGGTAGCTGGCAACAAGGACACTACTGTGCTGGTGGTAGCTGTTAACAGGGACACTTCTTTGCTCGTGGTAGCTGGTAACAAGGACACTAATGTGCTGGTGGTAGCTGGCAACAAGGACACTATTGTGCTCGTGGTAGCTGGCAACAAGGACACTACTGTGCTGGTAGTAGCTGGCAACAAGGACACTATTGTGCTCGTGGTAGCTGGCAACAAGGACACTACTGTGCTGGTAGTAGCTGGCAACAAGGACACTACTGTGCTGGTAGTAGCTGGCAACAAGGACACTACTGTGCTCGTGGTAGCTGGCAACAAGGACACTACTGTGCTGGTAGTAGCTGGCAACAAGGACACTACTGTGCTCGTGGTAGCTGGCAACAAGGACACTACTGTGCTGGTAGTAGCTGGCAACAAGGACACTACTGTGCTGGTGGTAGCTGGCAACAAGGACATTACTGTGCTGGTGTTAGCTGGCAACAAGGACACTACTGTGCTCGTGGTAGCTGGTAACAAGGACACTACTGTGCTGGTGGTAGCTGGCAACAATGACACTACTGTGCTCGTGGTAGCTGGCAACAAGGACACTACTGTGCTGGTAGTAGCTGGCAACAAGGACACTACTGTGCTGGTGGTAGCTGGCAACAAGGACACTACTGTGCTGGTGGTAGCTGGTAACAAGGACACTACTGTGCTCGTGGTAGCTGGTAACAAGGACACTACTGTGCTGGTGGTAGCTGGTAACAAGGACACTACTGTGCTGGTGGTAGCTGGTAACAAGGACACTACTGTGCTCGTGGTAGCTGGCAACAAGGACACTACTGTGCTCGTGGTAGCTGTTAACAAGGACACTTCTTTGCTCGTGGTAGCTGGTAACAAGGACACTACTGTGCTGGTGTAGCTGGCAACAAGGACACTACTGTGCTGATTGTAGCTGGCAACAAGGACACTACTGTGCTGATTGTAGCTGGCAACAAGGACACTACTGTGCTGGTGGTAGCTGGCAACAAGGACACTACTGTGCTCGTGGTAGCTGGTAACAAGGACACTTCTGTGCTGGTGGTAGCTGGTAACAAGGACACTACTGTGCTCGTGGTAGCTGGTAACAAGGACACTACTGTGCTCGTGGTAGCTGGTAACAAGGACATTACTGTGCTGGTGGTAGCTGGTAACAAGGACACTACTGTGCTGGTAGTAGCTGGTAACAAGGACACTATTGTGCTTCATCTTCTCACAGATCGTCTCTGTGTCAGTTTCTCTTTGATTAGACATTTATTTGTACAAAGAATGTTTCATTATCATCTGCCGTGGACACTTATTTACGCAGGAATGTCAATCGTGTACTGTGGACATTCCTTTCTACTGGGATGATGATATCTGCCGGTAGACTCTGCTCGTGGACAGTCAACAGGAGCTACTGGTCGGTACACGTTATCTCTTTCCTTACACTTGAGCCTGGCTTACTTCGGCTCACTAGCATCCCTGATTGAACCTTTTAGTAGAGCACTTGTAGTATGTTCATAATTGTTTGTCGTTGTTTAGCAATGTATTTCTCAGCATTGTGAAGTCAAATTTGTTTAAAATACATAATTATATCATAGTCAACCCTGTGTTACATTTGTTTCCCTCCTGTCTGGTATTTAGGAAAGTTGTTTTCTTCTGCTTCGAGATAAGAAATATATGGTGATCTTTGCTTCCTTACTATTTATTTGTATTACATTGTGTTTATTTGTATTACATTGCGTTTATTTGTATTACAGTACATAGTCTTTTAGACTCGCTGAAAATTGGCGTTCATGATGTGCAACTTCATTCAGGATTTTCTAAAGAGAAACCTGACTTGCGGTATTTTAACGGGCGTGTGGTTGCTACCACAATATGGGATGTCAAACTCATTAATAGTAAACCAATCCAGGATTACCATATATTTTCTGTATCTCGGAAAGAACAAAATCTGTCCTCATTGACAGAAGGTAACAATTATGACATAGAGTTGACGATAATGTGTACGTTCAGCGACTTCACCACAGCTGGGATAAGTTGTTATCATAAACAGAAGTGTGAAACAGCGGCAAACATTAGTGAACTCACTTCAGTGTCCAACGTTCATGGGGCAAGTGTTTATTGTGAATCATTTTGTCAAAGAGAAATAGTGTTTCGGTTGAAATATGTCTGGTGTGTCCAGTGTTTAGGCTGAAATATATCTGGTGTGTCCAGTGTTTAGGCTGAAATATGTCTGGTGTGTCCAGTGTTTAGGTTGAAATATGTCTGGTGTGTCGAGTGTTTAGGTTGGAATATGTCTGGTGTGTCGAGTGTTTAGGCTGAAATATGTCTGGTGTGTCGAGTGTTTAGGTTGGAATATGTCTGGTGTGTCGAGTGTTTAGGTTGAAATATGTCTGGTGTGTCGAGTGTTTAGGCTGAAATATGTCTGGTGTGTCGAGTGTTTAGGTTGGAATATGTCTGGTGTGTCGAGTGTTTAGGTTGGAATATGTCTGGTGTGTCGAGTGTTTAGGTTGGAATATGTCTGGTGTGTCGAGTGTTTAGGTTGAAATATGTCTGGTGTGTCGAGTGTTTAGGTTGGAATATGTCTGGTGTGTCGAGTGTTTAGGCTGAAATATGTCTGGTGTGTCGAGTGTTTAGGTTGGAATATGTCTGGTGTGTCGAGTGTTTAGGTTGAAATATGTCTGGTGTGGTCGAGTGTTTAGGTTGGAATATGTCTGGTGTGTCGAGTGTTTAGGTTGGAATATGTCTGGTGTGTCGAGTGTTTAGGTTGAAATATGTCTGGTGTGTCGAGTGTTTAGGCTGAAATATGTCTGGTGTGTCGAATGTTTAGGCTGAAATATGTCTGTTGTGTCGAGTGTTTAGGCTGAAATATGTCTGGTGTGTCGAGTGTTTAGGTTGGAATATGTCTGGTGTGTCGAGTGTTTAGGCTGAAATATGTCTGGTGTGTCGAATGTTTAGGCTGAAATATGTCTGGTGTGTCGAGTGTTTAGGTTGGAATATGTCTGGTGTGTCGAGTGTTTAGGCTGAAATATGTCTGGTGTGTCGGGTGTTTATTCCGACTTCGTGTATTGAACGAGTTTCAAACTTGTTTGAGGCCGTGTATTTATATTTTTTCCAAGAGAGTCCATTAAACTCTGTATGTGGTAACATCAAATATGTATCATCATAATATATAGATGTTAACTCATCATCGTTCACTTCTTTGACGAGAATCAGAATGTGTTGCCAATGTCTCGGTAATATTTCTCGAGCGCCCGTGCAGAGACCTCACCCGGAACTTCCTAATGAAACCAAAAGCCAACCTATCTTCGTTATGAGAATAGTTCATCTGCCAGCTTGGCTAAGACAATCCAGTGCACAGTCTCTACACATTCTGTGGGTAACGACTTCATTTCACAATATGGCTTGTGTCTTCATTTATGTGGAGAATTCAGTTGAACTTTCATTGTGACAGTTCTCCATTGGCTTTCATAGTAACAGTTCTCCGAAAACTTTCATAGTGACAGTTCTCCATGGGCTTTCATAGTAACAGTTCTCCGAAAACTTTCATAATGACAGTTCTCCGTGGGCTTTCATAGTGACAGTTCTCCGAAAACTTTCATAGTGACAGTTCTCCATGGCCTTTCATAGTAACAGTTCTCCGAAAACTTTCATTGTGACAGTTCTCCATGGCCTTTCATAGTAACAGTCTCCGAAAACTTTCATAGTGACAGTTCTCCGTGGGCTTTCATAGTAACAGTTCTCCGAAAACTTTCATAGTGACAGTTCTCCGTGGGCTTTCATAGTGACAGTTCTCCGAAAACTTTCATAGTGAGAGTTCTTCGTGGACTCTCATAGTGATAGTTCTACGTGGACTTTCATAGTGACAGTTCTCCGTGGAATTTCCATAGCGGTAGATCTCCGTAGAATTTCATAGTGACAGTTCTAAATGGGCTTTCATAGTGACAGTTCTCCGTGGACTTTCATAGTGACAGTTTTCCGTGGACTTTAAGAGTGATAGTTCAACGTGGACTTTCATACTGACAGTTCTCCGAAACTTTCATATGACAGTTCTCCGTGGGCTTTCATGGTAACAGTTCTCCGAAAACTTTCATTCTGACAGTTCTCGTCGAAACTTTCATAGTGACAGTTTTCCGTGGGCCTTTTTTGGTAATAGTTCAACGTGGACTTTCATAGTGACAGTTCTCCCGAAACTTTCATATGAGAGTTCTCCGTGGACTTTCATAGTGATAGTTCTACTACGTGGACTTTCATAGTGACAGTTCTCCGTGGACTTTCATAGTGACAGTTTTCCGTAGACTTTCAGAGTGATAGTTTCAACGTGGACTTTCATACTGACAGTTCTCCGAAAACTTTCTTAGTGACAGTTCTTCGTGGACTTTTATATTGACAATTCTCTCCGTGGACCTTCATAGTGACAGTTCTCTGTTGACTTTCATAGTGACAGTTCTACGTGGACTTTCATAGTGACAGCTCTCTGTGAGCTTTCATAGCGGTAGTTCTCCGTGGACTTTCATAGTGACAGCTCTCTGTGAGCTTTCATAGCGGTAGTTCTCCGTGGACTTTCATAGTGACAGCTCTCTGTGAGCTTTCATAGCGGTAGTTCTCCGTGGACGTTTATAGTGACAGTTCTCTGTGACTTTCATATGTGACGTTCTACGTGGACTTTCATAGTGACAGTTCTCCGTTGACTTTCATAGTGACAGTTCTACGTGGACTTTCATAGTGACAGTTCTGCCGTGACTTTCACAGTGACAGTCTCCGTGACTTCCATAGTGACAGTTCTCCGTGGACTTTCATAGTGACAGTTCTCCGTGGACTTTCATCGTTACACTTCTCCTTGGACTTTCATAGAGACAGCGTTCTGGTCAAGTCTAATAGGTGGTTATAGAGGGTGGGTTCTGGTGGGTGGGTGCTGGTGGGTGGGTTCTATCAAGTCTATTTGGCGGGTTCTGGTGGGTTGGTTCTGGTGTGTGGGTTCTGGTGGGTGGGTTCTGGTCAAGTCTAATAGGTGAGTTTCTGGTAGGTGGGTTCTGGTGGGTGGGTTCTGGTCAAGTCTAATAGGTGGGTTCTGATAGGTGGGTTCTGGTGGGTGGGTTTCTGGTGTGTGGGTTCTGATAGGTGGGTTCTGGTGGGTGGGTTCTGATAGGTGGGTTCTGGTCACGTCTAATAGGTGGGTTCTGTGGTGGGTTCTGGTATGGAGGGGTGGGTCTGGTAGGTGGGTTCTGGTCACGTCTAATAGGTGGGTTCTGATAGGTGGGTTCTGTTCACGTCTAATAGGTGGGTTCTGGTCACGTCTAATAGGTGGGTTCTGGTCACGTCTAATAGGTGGGTTCTGATAGGTGGGTTCTGGTGGGTGGGTTCTGGTGGGTGAGTTCTGGTGGTGGGTTCTGGTGGGTGGGTTTTCTGGTGGTGGGTTCTGGTCAAGTCTAATAGATGAGTTCTTGTGGTTGGTTCTGGTGGGTGGGTTCTGGTGGGTGGGTTCTGGTGGTTGAGTTCTGGTGGTGAGTTCTGGTCAAGTCTAATAGGTGGGTTCTGATAGGTGGGTTCTGGTGGTGGGTTCTGGTGGGTGGTTCTGGTGGTGGGTCTGATAGGTGGTGTTCTGGTCACGTCTTAATAGGTGGGTTCTGTTCAGTCCTAATAGGTGGGTTCTGGTAGGTGGGTTCTGGTAGGTGGGTTCTGGTAGGTGGTTCTGTCACGTCTAATAGGTGGTTCTGATAGGTGGTGTTGGTCACGTCTATAGGTGGGTTTCTGATAGGTGGGTTCTGGTCACGTCTAATAGGTGGGTTCTGATAGGTGGGTTCTGGTCACGTCTAATAGGTGGTTCTGATAGGTGGGTTCTGATAGGTGGGTTCTGGTCACGTCTAATAGGTGGGTTTCTGGTCACGTCTAATAGGTGGTTCTGGTCACGTCTAATAGGTGGGTTCTGATAGGTGGGTTCTGGTCACGTCTAATAGGTGGGTTCTGGTCACGTCTAATAGGTGGGTTCTGATAGGTGGTTCTGGTCACGTCTAATAGGTGGGTTCTGGTCACGTCTAATAGGTGGGTTCTGGTCACGTCTTAATAGGTGGGTTCTGGTCACGTCTAATAGGTGGGTTCTGATAGTGGGTTCTGGTCACGTCTAATAGGTGGGGTAAGTTAGGTCGAGCAGGTGGGATGTGACTGTACTTGTGTTTTAACTGAACGACAGACTAAATGATTGTTGCTGAAGAAGACTTTGTTAATGACAGACCAGATGATTATTGCTGAAGAAGACTTTGTTAATGACAGACTAAATGATTGTTTGCTGAAGAAGACTTTGTTAATGACAGACTAAATGATTGTTGCTGAAGAAGACTTTGTTATTGACGACCCAATGATAGATTGCTGAAATAGACTTTGTTAATGACAAGTTAAATGAATATTGCTGAAGAAGACTTTGTTAATGACGGACTAAATGATTGTTGCTGAAGAAGTCTGTTAATGACAGACTAAATGATTTTTGCTGAAGGAAGACTTTGTTAATGACAGACTAAATGATTGTGCTGAAGAAGACTTTTTATTGACGGACCAAATGATAATTGCTGAAATAGACTTTGTTAATGACAAGTTAAATGAATATTGCTGAAGAAGACTTTGTTAATGACGGACTAATGATTGTTGCTGAAGGAGTCTGTTAATGACAGACTAAATGATTGTTGCTGAAGAAGACTTTGTTAATGACAGACTAAATGATTATTGCTGAGAAGACTGTTAATGACGGACTAAATGATTGTTGCTGAAGAAGACTTTGTTAATGTCAGACTAAATAATTATTGGCTGAAAAAGATTTGTAAATGACGACTAAAGGATTGTTGCTGAAGAAGACTTTTGTTTAATGACAGACTAAATGATTGTTGCTGAAGAGGGACTTTGTAGATGATGGTCGGACTAAACGACTGTTGCTGAAGAAGACTTTGTTAATGACAGGGAAAATAATTGTTGCTGAAGAAGACTTTGTTAATGACAGGCTAAATGATTGTTGCTGAAGAAGACTTTGTTAATGACAGGGAAAATAATTGTTGCTGAAGAAGACTTTGTTAATGACAGGCTAAATGATTGTTGCTGAAGAAGACTTTGTTATGACGCGTTAAAAGATTGTTGCTGAATAGAAGACTTTGTTAATGACAGGGAAAATAATTGTTGCTGAAGAAGACTTTGTTAATGACAGGCTAAATGATTGTTGCTGAAGAGACTTTGTTATGACGGACTAAACGACTGTTGCTGAAGAAGACTTTGTTAATGACAGACTATATGATTATTGCTGAAGAAGACTTTGTTAATGACAGACTATATGATTATTGCTGAAGAGAACATGTTAATGACAGACTAAATGATTATTGCTGAAGAAACATTCGTAAATGACAGGCTAATTGATTGTTGCTGAAGAAGACTTTGTTAATGCCAGACTAAATGATGTGTTGCTGAAGAAGACCATGCTAATGACAGGCTAAATGATTGTTGCTAAGAAGACCATGTTAATGACAGACTAAATGATTGTTGCTGAGAAGACCATGTTAATGACAGACTAAATGATTGTTGCTAAGAAGACCATGTTAATGACAGACTAAATGATTGTTGCTGAAGAAGACCATGTTAGTGACAGACTAAATGATTGTTGCTGAAGAAGACCATGTTAATGACAGGCTAAATGATTGTTGCTGAAAAAGACTTTATTAATGACAGACTAAATGATTGTTGCTGAAGAAGACCATGTTAGTGACAGACTAAATGATTGTTGCTGAAGAAGACCATGTTAGTGACAGACTAAATGATTGTTGCTGAAGAAGACCATGTTAATGACAGGCTAAATGATTGTTGCTGAAAAAGACTTTATTAATGACAGACTAAATGATTGTTGCTGAAGAAGACCATGTTAGTGACAGACTAAATGATTGTTGCTGAAGAAGACCATGTTAGTGACAGGCTAAATGATTGTTGCTGAAAAAGACTTTTATTAATGACAGACTAAATGATTGTTGCTGAAGAAGACCATGTTAGTGACAGACTAATGATTTTTTCTGAAGAAGACCATGTTGATGACAGGCTAAATTATTTTTCTGAAGAAGACCATGTTAATGACAGGCTCAATGATTGTTGCTGAAAAAGACTTTATTAATGACAGACTAAATGATTGTTGCTGAAGAAGACCATGTTATGTGACAGACTAAATGATTGTTGCTAAGAAGACCATATTAATGACAGACTAAATGATTTTTTCTGAAGAAGACCATATTAATGACAGACTAAATGATTTTTTTCTGAAGAGACCATGTTAATGACAGGCTAAATTATTTTTCGGAAGAAGACCATGTTAATGATAGGCTCAATGATTGCTGATGAAAAAGACCTTATTAATGACAGACTAAATGATTGTTGCTGAAGAAGACTTTGTTAATGACAGACTAAATGATTGTTGCTGAAGAAGACCGTTAATGACAGACTAAATGATTGTTGATGAAGAAGACTTTATTAATGACAGGCTAAATGATTGTTGCTGAAGAAGACTTTGTTAATGACAGGCTAAATGATTGTTGGTGAAAAATACTTTTTAATGACAGGTTAAATGATTGTTGCTGAAGAAGACGTTATTAATGACAGGCTAAATGATTGTTGATTAAAAAGACTTTTTTAATGACAGGTTAAATGATTGTTGCTGAAGAAGACCATGTTAATGACGGACTAAATGATCGTTGCTGAAGACGACTTTGTTAATGACAGACTAAATGATCGTTGCTGAAGAAGACTTTGTTAATGATGGACTAAATGATCGTTGCTGAAGAAGACTTTGTTAATGACGGACTAAATGATCGTTGCTGAAGACGACTTTGTTAATGACAGACTAAATGATCGTTCCTGAAGAAGACTTTGTTAATGACAGACTAAATGATTGTTGCTGAAGAAGACTTTGTTAATGACGGACTAAATGATTGTTGCTGAAGAAGACTTTGTTAATGACGGGCTAAATGATTGTTGCTGAAGAAGACCATGTTAGTGACAGACTAAATGATTGTTGCTGAAGAAGACCATGTTAGTGACAGGCTAAATGATTGTTGCTAAGAAGATCATATTAATGACAGACTAAATGATTTTTTCTGAAGAAGACCATGTTAATGCCAGACTAAATGATTGTTGCTGAAGAAGACCATATTAATGACAGACTAAATGATTTTTCTGAAGAAGACCATGTTAATGACAGGCTCAATGATTGTTGCTGAAAAAGACTTTATTAATGACAGACTAAATGATTGTTGCTGAAGAAGACCATATTAATGACAGACTAAATGATTTTTTCTGAAGAAGACTTTTTTAATGACAGGTTAAATGATTGTTGCTGAAGAAGACCATGTTAGTGACAGGCTAAATGATTGTTGCTAAGAAGACCATGTTAATGACAGGCTAAATTATTTTTCTGAAGAAGACCATGTTAATGACAGGCTAAATTATTTTCTGAAGAAGACCATGTTAATGATAGGCTCAATGATTGCTGATGAAAAAGACTTTATTAATGACAGACTAAATGATTGTTGCTGAAGAAGACTTTGTTAATGACAGACTAAATGATTGTTGCTGAAGAAGACTTTATTAATGACAGACTAAATGATTGTTGCTGAAGAAGACTTTGTTAATGACAGACTAAATGATTGTTGCTGAAGAAGACCGTTAATGACAGACTAAATGATTGTTGATGAAGAAGACTTTATTAATGACAGGCTAAATGATTGTTGCTGAAGAAGACTTTGTTAATGACAGGCTAAATGATTGTTGGTGAAAAATACTTTTTTAATGACAGGTTAAATGATTGTGCTGAAGAAGACGTTATTAATGACAGGCTAAATGATTGTTGATTAAAAAGACTTTTTTAATGACAGGTTAAATGATTGTTGCTGAAGAAGACCATGTTAATGACGGACTAAATGATCGTTGCTGAAGACGACTTTGTTAATGACAGACTAAATGATCGTTGCTGAAGAAGACTTTGTTAATGATGGACTAAATGATCGTTGCTGAAGAAGACTTTGTTAATGACAGACTAAATGATCGTTGCTGAAGACGACTTTGTTAATGACAGACTAAATGATCGTTGCTGAAGAAGACTTTGTTAATGACAGACTAAATGATTGTTGCTGAAGACGACTTTGTTAATGACAGACTAAATGATCGTTGCTGAAGAACACTTTGTTAATGACAGACTAAATGATTGTGCTGAAGAAGACTTTGTTAATGACGGACTAAATGATTGTTGCTGAAGAAGACTTTGTTAATGACGGGCTAAATGATCGTTGCTGAAGAAAACTTTGTTAATGACAGACTAAATGATTGCTGCTGAAGAAAACTTTGTTAATGACGGACTAAATGATTGTTGCTGAACAAAACTTTATTAATGACAGGCTAAATGATTGTTGCTGAAGAAGATTTTTGTTAATACAAACTGGTTAATTTCTCAGTGCGTCGAATTGGTTTGCTTTATCGGGACAAACTTGGCTGTATTCTTGGCTTTGTTCCCTGTTGTTGGATTAGTCAGTTGTTTTGTTATTTATTGAAAACCTGGACAAACTGTTGGCATTGTTCTATGTTTGTTGGATTAGTCAGTTGTTTTGTTTATTTATTGAAAACCTGGACAAACTGTTGGCATTGTTCTATGTTTGTTGGATTAGTCAGTTGTTTTGTTTATTTATTGAAAACCTGGACAAACTGTTGGCATTGTTCTATGTTTGTTGGATTGTTTTGTTTAGAAAGTTGGTGAAGAGTTCACTTTTGTTTACCAGCAGAAATATTGACCAACCTTAGTCAAAAAGGAGAAACTCTTCCTTTTTTTGCCCTGAGAGATTTACTAAATTCTTCTCTCTCTTCCATGAGAGATTTACTAAATTCTTCTCTCTCTTCCATGAGAGATTTACTAAATTCTTCTCTCTCTTCCATGAGAGATTTACTAAATTCTTCTCTCTCTTCCATGAGAGATTCAACGACTTTGTCAATGGAGGTGGAAATGGTTCCGTTTGATTTATTTCTGTTTATTCAGCGAGTGTGTCGGCTAAGTTGTGAGGTCCAGTATCCTTGGCTGCGTCACCGGTAGATCGCTCTAGCTGCGTATCTATGGCGACATGAGCCATGTTCGTCACTTGTAGATCGCTCTAGCTGTGTGTCCATGACATGAGCCATGTTCGTCACTTGTAGATCGCTCTAGCTGTGTGTCCATGACGACATGAGCCATGTTCGTCACTGGTAGATCGCTCTAGCTGTGTGTCCATGACGACATGAGCCATGTTCGTCACTTGTAGATCGCTCTAGCTGTGTGTCCATGACGACATGAGCCATGTTCGTCACTTGTAGATCGCTCTAGCTGTGTGTCCATGACATGAGCCATGTTCGTCACTTGTAGATCGCTCTAGCTGTGTGTCCATGACATGAGCCATGTTCGTCACTAGGAGATCGCTCTAGCTGCGTATCTATGGCGACATGAGCCATGTTCGTCACTTGTAGATCGCTCTAGCTGTGTGTCCATGACATGAGCCATGTTCGTCACTTGTAGATCGCTCTAGCTGTGTGTCCATGACGACATGAGCCATGTTCGTCACTGGTAGATCGCTCTAGCTGTGTGTCCATGACGACATGAGCCATGTTCGTCACTTGTAGATCGCTCTAGCTGTGTGTCCATGACGACATGAGCCATGTTCGTCACTTGTAGATCGCTCTAGCTGTGTGTCCATGACATGAGCCATGTTCGTTCACTTGTAGATCGCTCTAGCTGTGTGTCCATGACATGAGCCATGTTCGTCACTGGTAAATCGATCTAACTGTGTGTCCATGACATGAGCCATGTTCGTCACTTGTATATCGCTCTAGCTGTGTGTCCATGACGACATGAGCCATGCTCGTCACTAGGAGATCGCTCTAGCTGTGTGTCCATGACGACATGAGCCATGTTCGTCACTGGTAGATCGCTCTAGCTGTGTGTCCATGGCGACATGAGCATGTTCGTCACTGGTAAATCAATCTAGCTGTGTGTCCATAACGACATGAGCCATGTTCGTCACTGGTAGATCGCTCTAGCTGTGTGTCCATAAACGACATGAGCAATGTTCGTCACTGGTAAATCGATTTAGCTGTGTGTCCATGACGACATGAGCCATGTTCGTCACTAAGAGATCGCTCTAGCTGTGTGTCCATGACATGAGCCATGTTCGTCACTGGTAAATCGATCTAGCTGTGTGTCATAACGACATGAGCCAAGTTCGTCACTAGGAAACCGCGCTAGCTGTGTGTCCATAACGACATGAGCCAAGTTCGTCACTAGGAGATCTCGCTAGCTGTGTGTCCATAACGACATGAGCCAAGTTCGTCACTAGGAGACCTCGCTAGCTGTGTGTCAATAACGACATGAGCCAAGTTCGTCACTAGGAGACCGCGCTAGCTGTGTGTCCATGACGACATGAGCCAAGTTCATCACTAGGAGACCGATCTAGCTGTGTGTCCATAACGACATGAGCCAAGTTCGTCACTAGGAGACCTCGCTAGCTGTGTGTCCATGACGACATGAGCTAAGTTCATCACTAGGAGACCGCTCTAGCTGTGTCCATAATGACATGACCCAAGTTCATCACTAGGAGACCACTCTTGCTGTTTGTCCATAACGACATGAGCCAAGTTCATCACTAGGAGACCGCTCTAGCTGTGTGTCCATAACGACATGAGCCAAGTTCATCACTAGGAGACCTCGCTAGCTATGTGTCCATAACGACATGAGCCATGTTCATCACTAGAGAGACCGCTCTAGCTGTGTGTTCATGACGACATGAGCCAAGTTCGTCACTAGGAGATCACTCTAGCTGTGTGTTCATGACGACATGAGCCAAGTTCATCACTAGGAGACCGCTCTAGCTGGTGCAAATAACGACATGAGCCAAGTTCATCTAGGAGACCACTCTAGCTGTGTGTTCATGATGACATGAGCCAAGTTCGTCACTAGGAGATCACTCTAGCTGTGTGTTCATGACGACATGAGCCAAGTTCATAACTAGGAGACCGATCTAGCTGTGTGTCCATAACGACATGAGCCAAGTTCATCACTAGGAGACCGCGCTAGCTGTGTGTTCATAACGATAGGAGCCATGTCCGTCACTGGGAGACCGCGCTAGCTGTGTGTTCATAACGATAGGAGCCATGTCCGTCACTGGGAGACAGCGCTATCTGTGTGTTCATAACGACATGAGCCATGTCCGTCACTGGGAGACCGCGCTAGCTGTGTACATGACGATAGGAGCCATGTCCGTCACTGGGAAACCGCGCTAGCTGTGTGTACATGACGACAGAGCCATGTCCGTCACTGGGAGACCACGCTAGCTGTGTGTACATAACGACATGAGCCATGTCCGTCACTAGGAGACCGCGCTAGCTGTGTGTTCATAACGACATGAGCCAAGTCCGTCACTGGGAGACCGAGCTAGCTGTGTGTTCATAACGACATGAGCCATGTCCGTCACTGGGAGACCGCGCTAGCTGTGTGTTCATAACGACATGAGCCAAGTCCGTCACTAGGAGACCGCGCTAGCTGTGTGTACATGACGACAGGAGCCATGTCCGTCCTGGGAGACCGCGCTAGCTGTGTGTTCATAACGACATGAGCCATGTCCATCACTGGGAGATCGCGCTAGCTGTGTGTTCATAACGACATGAGCCATGTCCGTCACTAGGAGACCGCGCTAGCTGTGTGTACATGATGACATGAGCCTTGTCCGTCACTGGGAGACCGCGCTAGCTGTGTGTACATGATGACATGAGCCTTGTCCGTCACTGGGAGACCGCGCTAGCTGTGTGTTCATAACGACATGAGCCATGTCCGTCACTAGGAGACCGCGCTAGCTGTGTGTTCATAACGACATGAGCCAAGTCCGTCACTAGGAGACCGCGCTAGCTGTGTGTACATAACGACATGAGCCATGTCCGTCACTAGGAGACCGCGCTAGCTGTGTGTTCATAACGACATGAGCCATGTCCGTCACTGGGAGACCGCGCTAACTGTGTGTACATGATGACATGAGCCATGTCCGTCACTGGGAGACCGCGCTAACTGTGTGTGTACATGATGACATGAGCCATGTCCGTCACTGGGAGACCGCGCTAATTGTGTGTACATCACGACAGGAGCCATGTCCGTCACTGGGAGACCGCACTAACTGTGTGTACATGATGACATGAGCCATGTCCGTCACTGGGAGACGCGCTAACTGTGTGTACATGATGACATGAGCCATGTCCAGTATGTTTGATGTACTGAAACTGAAGACAAATAGCATGTAATCAATTACAATACGCCACTAGTGATGCCACTTTTAAACGTTGCATAAATGTTACCCATATTAGAATGTTCGTGATCTATAGAACAGTAGATTCTTGACTTGTATTGAATATTGAATTTTTAAAAATATTTGTTACGAATTAATTACATATTTTTTCATAAATGAATATCACACGAGTCACCCTTTCCATTCTTGTCAGCTGACAGTAAACCTGAGGTGGTTTTGTACGCCTGGACGTCAATTTAACGGATCTCGAGTAACGTGACCCACTTAATGTATGCCACAACAATTATGTGTATGTCAAAGGCTACACATCATATGTAACTATAATTCAGTGGAGATCGGACATATGTTTTATTTCTTTGTCTTTCTATCTCATGCTTGTCATCAAGGAAAATAAGAGAATATTTAGTTCGAGTTCGGCACAAAAACAGGGGGGAATAGTTTTAATGGTTTGCTTATTCTTTAAGCTTTATTATTGTATTATTTGGCAAACACAAACATTAAACATTTTAATGAGAGAAAACGACGTTTAATATATGATCTTGCAGTTAATAAACAACCTCTTGTAATTATCACCTTTTATTAATTTGGTGTTTCCGATTTTTATTCAAAGTGTGTATGTTCAAATTTGATCTGTGTTGTGTAAATATGTACCGCGTATGAATACATCGTCCTGAAAGAAAAAAAATCTTATTGATCTTATTGAAATATAAAACTCAAACAATTTGATCCTTTGTTGTTCTTAGCTGGCACTGGACCAACCATTTTTCGGGTTGAAAAAAGTGATGTCTAAATTAAATGACAATCAATAACCGTTAGTTTCAAGTGCTTGATCAAATGATCATGAAAGTGCTCTATTAATTCTCTAATATTTGCATCTGTCTCACAGTCATCATTTACCACATGTTTTCATTCCTTAACCTTCACAAAATCAGTCACTATTCACCACAAGGATTCATTTCTTATCTTCATTAAAATAGTCACCATTTACCACAAGGATTCATTTCTTACCTTCATTAAAACAATCAACAATTATCACAAGGATTCATTTCTTATCTTCATTAAACAATCAACAATTATCACAAGGATTCATTTCTTATCTTCATTAAAACAATCAACAATTATCACAAGGATTCATTTCTTACCTTCATTAAAACAATCAACAATTATCACAAGGATTCATTTCTTATCTTCATTAAAACAATCAACATTATCACAAGGATTCATTTCTTACCTTCATTAAAACAATCAACAATTATCACAAGGATTCATTCTTATCTTCATTAAAACAATCAACAATTATCACAAGGATTCATTTCTTATCTTCATTAAAACAATCAACATTTATCACAAGGATTCATTTCTTACCTTCATTAAAACAATCAACAATTACCACAAGGATTCATTTCTTATTTTCATTAAAATAGTCACCATTTATCACAAGGATTCATTCTTACCTTCATTAAAACAATCAACAATTACCACAAGGATTCATTTCTTACCTTCATTAAAACAATCAACAATTACCACAAGGATTCATTTCTTACCTTCATTAAAACAATCAACAATTACCACAAGGATTCATTTCTTATCTTCATTAAAATTGAGGTGCGCGTGGCCGTGCGGCTAAAACCACCGTTCCGCTGGCTAAAAAAGCTGACGTACGGTGTTCGAAGCTCGCGGTGGACAGAAAGGATTTTTTTCTATCGGGGGTGAAATAAAAATCCTGAGTCGCACACGCCGTGGCGACTGCTTGACCAAGCGGCCTTATCTAACTGGTTCTATCGTTGCCCCCCCCCCCCCCCCCCCCCCCCGACATACACCAGCAATGGTACTATGTGTCGTAAAAATAGTTTTTTTATTAAAATAGTCACCATTTACCACAAGGATTCATTTCTTACCTTCATTACAAGATCTCTCATTCTTGACACGACTTGAGTCAGGGACATTTGGCTAAGACAGAAAAGTGTGACAAGAAAGATCATTTCTCTGGCTAAAGAGCTGCCAGTTCTACAGCTGTTGGTGCTGGCTGTCCAAAGAGCTGCCAGTTCTACAGCCTGTTGATGCTGGCTGTCCAAAGAGCTGCCAGTTCTACAGCCTGTTGGTGCTGGCTGTCCAAAGAGCTGCCAGTTCTACAGCCTGTTGGTGCTGACTGTCCAAAGAGCTGCCAGTTCTACAGCCTGTTGGTGCTGGCAGTCCAAAGAGCTGCCAGTTCTACAGCCTGTTGGTGCTGGCTGTCCAAAGAGCTGCCAGTTCTACAGCCTGTTGGTGCTGGCTGTCCAAAGAGCTGCCAGTTCTACAGCCTGTTGGTGCTGGCTGTCCAAAGAGCTGCCAGTTCTACAGCCTGTTGGTGCTGGCTGTCCAAAGAGCTGCCAGTTCTACAGCCTGTGGTGCTGGCTGTCCAAAGAGCTGCCAGTTCTACAGCCTGTTGGTGCTGGCTGTCCTGGGTTAGAGGCTTGAGCTGAAGGCGTTGAGAAGCTGAGGTTGGACACATTGAAAGTGATCAGATTTTAATGGAAAATTAAATCAACTACTTCAAGCACTTCTCGATGGCAATAATGTGTTGAGATAAGTCTCTATTTGTTGTTTACTGCACTCTCTTCGCGTAGCTGAAGCTTGTATGATGAAGCCGTTCGGAGATCAGGCGCCCTCTAGTCAAACATGACCAAGTTTCAATGGTTCTCCGATGTCTAGAAATAGGAATTACTGTTTTCTGTTGACACAAAAATATATCAATAATGAGTAAGGAAAACACTTGCTTTTTTTCAAATATCAATTAATAAAAAGAATCAATATAATATAGACTGAAACACATTAATATTAGTCTGTGTGTATGATGTGTGTGTGTGGTGTCAGTGCGTATTCTCTATTATACCGCAGCTACCGCCGGTAGTCTGAACATATTAACGAAATACAAAAGGAAATGATAATTTATTATACATTTCTTTATAATTATATTACACATTTTTGAATATTCTATTACACATTTCGTAGGCCAATATGATTTATTTGCTCTGATTTGCATTTATTAAAGCAAGGTTTTCCCCTGGCCACTATAACGTTTGTGAATGTTATAACTATTCTACGTTGAAGCCTCTAGGAGCCAGCAGTACATTTTTCCTCTATGCGGACAAAGTATTACGACCTTGACATTCAAAAATGGGAATCACAATTTATTTAGGGGTATTGCCGCTAGATGAATGAGGTTTCATGGGTTATTTTTAGCTTTAGCCAATCAGAATCGTCACAAGTGAAAGTGAAACTATGTCTCATTACCGGAACTTCCTTAGCTATTTATAACTACGCTATGCGCATCAGCATCTGTAGAAGAACTTGTTCTGCTCTCAAGAGAATCAAATCTTATTGTCGCTCAACTCAGACACAAGAACGCTTATCTGGTTTGGCATTAATGCCCATTGAGAAATTATTTTCTCAGAAACTTAGAAACCAACCCAACAGTACTTTCAATGACAAGTCATCAAGATATTTTCGTCCCAAACAGACGGATATAATTAACATAAATAAGTAAGTAATTTAAAATGTAGTTATGTCATTAGAAAATATTACTTTATGTTAGCTACAGAAATAATGTATGTTTTTATTTATTATGTCAGCGGTAGCCAGACCCCAAAACCAATATACGCCACTGGTGTGTGTGTGTGATGTTGTGTCTGTGTGTGTGCGATGTGTGTGTGTGTGTGTATGTGTGATGTGTGTGTGTTCTGTGTGGTGTGATGTGTGTGTTTGTTGAAATCATCGGAGTTGTTGCCTTGACTCATCCTACCATTGTTGGAAGCCATCTTCATGTTTCAAACGACGAAACAACTGCCTACACCTAGTTCTAGATCTACGTCACAGCTCGTTCATCTTCATTAAGAAGATTAGGCTATTCTCACGTATAAAAGATTACATCAACGTTAAAAGTAAGAATGTTAATCTCTCCACAAATAGAGAGAGAGAGATCACTCTATAGATTGAGACCACCTGTACACCAAGCAATGAACCTTGACGGAAGTTTCAAATCTCAGACAAGATCAAAGGAAAGCACAACTACCTGTACGTCTCGTTGAGTAAAGTTGAAATGTTGGAGCATTTCTGTGTTGACATTGTAAGTGTGCGTGTCTTTGCACGTGTGTGCGACATTGTGAGTGTGTGTGACATTGTGGGTGTGTGTGACATTGCGAGTGTGTGTGACATTGTGAGTGAGTGTGTGTGACTTTGTGAGTGTGTGTGACATTGTGAGTGTGACATTGTGAGTGTGTGTGCCTTTGCACGTGTGTGTGACATTGTGAGTGTGTGTGACTTTGCGAGTGAGTGTGACATTGTGAGTAAGTGTGACATTGTGAGTGAGTGTGTGTGACATGTGAGTATGTGTGACATTGTGTTTGTGACATTGTGAGTGAGTGTGTCTTTGCATGTGTGTGTGACATTGTGAGTGTGTGTGACATTGTGTGTGTGACATAGTGAGTGTGTGTGACATTGCGAGTAAGTGTGACATTGTGAGTGAGTGTGTGTGACATTGTGAGTGTGTGTGACATTGTGTGTTTGACATTGTGAGTGTGTGTCTTTGCACGTGTATGTGACATTGTGAGTCTGTGTGACTTTGCGAGTGAATGTGACATTGCGAGTAAGTGTGACATTGTGAGTGAGTGTGTGTGACATTGTGAGTGTGTGTGACAGTGTGTGTGTGACATTGCGAGTGATTGTGCGTGACATTGTGAGTGTGTATGTGATTTTGTGGGTGTGCGTGTGATTTCATGAGTGTGTGTGTGTGACATTGTGAGTAAGCGTGTGCGTGACATTGTGAGTGTGTGTGACATTGTGAGTGTCCGTGACATTGTGAGTGTGTGTGTGACTGTGAATGAGTGTGAGTGACATTATGAGTGTATGTGTGCCTTTGTGAGTGAGTGTCCGTGACATTGTGAGTGTTTTTAAATTATGAGTGTGTGTGACATTGTGAGTGTGTGTGACATGAGTGTGTTTCACATTGGGAGTGTCCGTGCATTGTGTATGTGTGACATTATGGTTGTGTGTGTGTGACATTGTGAGTGTGTGACATTTTTGAGTGTGTGTGACATTATGGGTGTGTGAGACATTGTGAGTGTATGACATTGTGAGTGTGTGTGACATTGTGAGTGCGTGTGACATTGTGAGTGTGTGTGTGACATTGTGAGTGGGTGTGACATTGTGAGTGTCCGTGTCATTGTGAGTGTGTGACATTGTGAGTGTGTGTGACATTATTGGTGTGTGTGTGACATTGTGAGTGTGTGACATTGTGAGTATGTGTGACATTGTGAGTGTGTGTGACATTGTGAGTTTGTGTGTGACATTATGAGTGTGTTTGACATTGTTAGTGTGTGTGTGTGACAGTATGAGTGTGTTGACATTGTGGAGTGTCCGTGTCATTGTGTGTGTGTGTGACATTATGGGTGTGTGTGTGACATTGTGAGTGTGTGTGACATTATGAGTGTGGTGTGTGAAATGTGAGTGTGTATGACATTGTGAGGTGTGTGTGACATTGTGAGTGTGTATGGCATTGTGAGTGTCCGTTTAATTGTGGTGTGTGTGCGACATTATGAGTGCGTGTGTGACATTGTGAGTATGTGTGTGACATTATGGGTGTGTGTATGATATTGTGAGTGTGTTTGATATTGGTGTGTGTGTGACATTGTGAGTGTGTGTGTGACATTGTGAGTGCCCATATCATGTGAGTGTGTGTGACATTATGAGTGTGTATGACATTGTGAGTGTGTGTGACATTGTGAGTGCGTATGACATTGTGAAGTCCGTGTCATTGTGAGTATGTGTGACATTGTGAGTGTGTGTTTGACATTATGGGTGTGTGTGAACAAGACCTCAGTAAGAAGATTTCTCAGTAACATGACCTCAATAACATGACCTCAGTAACAAGATCTCAGTAACAAGATCTCAGTAACATGACCTCAGTAACATGACCACAGTAACATGATCTCAGTAACAAGACCTCAATAACAAGACCTCAGTAACAAGGTCTCAGTAACAATATCTCAGTAACATATCTCAGTAACATGACCTCAGTAACAAGACCTCAGTAAGATGACCTCAGTAAGAAGATCTCAGTAACAATACCTCAGTAACAAGGCCTCAGTAACACGACCTCAGTAACATGACCTCATTAAGAGATCTCAGTAACATGACATCATTAAGAAGATCTCAGTAACATGACCTCAGTAACATGACCTCAGTAATAAAACCTCAGTAACATAACATCAGTAAGAAGATCTCAGTAACAGGACCTCAGTAACACGGCCTCAGTAACATGACCTCAGTAACTCCACAAGAGTTGTCTTTTTGAGCAGCAGTGCAAGAGTACTCGTGTTAGACCTACGTCAGCAGTCATGTGACTGCACTCATCAACAACACACGTGACCACGTTCACAGATTGCGATCTTAAAGCAACAAATGCTCGCCGTCTTCCGTTCGATCTCACGCAACCACAACCACGTGATCCACACACAGATAAAAATAAATATTGGAAATCACGTGATCCATACACAGTAATAACAAACCTTGGGTGCAGTTTGAGAAATCTGAGAGAGCACGCAGTCATCAAAAATGGCGAGGAACATTCTGGAGGGTGCAGGAATTATTTTATGCTGCATTTGTGCGACGATTATTTGACTTTCAATGGGCGTTTTGTGGGCGTAGGTTGCGCTATTTTACGTTGTCTCTTACAACAGGCTGTAGTTTTAAGCGCATTTCATCCCAATAAATCCGCACTTCGTCGGGGTGTTTTTGCAGGACCGGATTTATCTTGCCTCAACAATCCTTATGTGACCATGAATCCAACAGCATCACGCAAGAGAAGAAGGTGGGCATGTTTCCTCCATTCAACGAGAAGCGACAACAAAGATAATCTCAAATCCGTGAATGGAGACAGAAGGCAAATAGAAAAAGTGGCGGACCTACAATAAAAAGAGCACTGATAGGAAAAGCAACAATAGCGGGCATTATTTCCCTTGTCGAGGTTGACTAGCTCACCCAGTCTTATACAAAGTCTGAAACTAAGTAGAAGTTGTCTGACTCTAAGTAGAAGAAGTTGTCTGACTCTAAGAAGAAGAAGTTGTCTGACTCTAACTAGAAGACGTTTTATGACTACAAATAGAAGTTGTCTGACTCTAAGTAGAAGAAGTTTTCTGACTACAAGTAGAAGAAGTTGTCTGACTCTAAGTAGAAGTTGTCTGACTCTAAGTAGAAGTTGTCTGACTACAAGTAGAAGTTGTCTGACTCTAAGTAGAAGTTGTCTGACTCTAACTAGAAGACGTTTTATGACTACAAATAGAAGTTGTCTGACTCTAAGTAGAAGTTGTCTGACTCTAAGTAGAAGTTGTCTGACTCTAAGTAGAAGTTGTCTGACTACAAGTAGAAGAAGTTGTCTGACTCTAAGTAGAAGTTGTTCTGACTCTAACTAGAAGACGTTTTATGACTACAAATAGAAGTTGTCTGACTCTAAGTAGAAGAAGTTTTCTGACTACAAGTAGAAGAAGTTGTCTGACTCTAAGTAGAAGTTGTCTGACTCTAAGTAGAAGAAGTTTTATGACTCTAAGTAGAAGAAATTGTCAGACTCTAAGTAGAAGTTGTCTGACTCTAAATGTAGAAGAAGTTGTCTGACTCTAAGTAGAAGTTGTCTGACTCTAAGTAGAAGAAGTCGTCTACTCTAAGTATAAGAAGTTTTCTGAATACAAGTAAAAGAAGTTGTCTGACTCTAAGTAGAAGAAGTTTCTGATTACAAGTAAAAGAAGTTGTCTGACTCTAAGTAGAAGAAGTTTTCTGATTACAAGTAAAAGAAGTTGTCTGACTCTAAGTAGAAGAAGTTTTCTGATTACAAGTAAAAGAAGTTGTCTGACTCTAAGTAGAAGAAGTTTTCTGATTACAAGTAAAAGAAGTTGTCTGACTCTAAGTAGAAGAAGTTTTCTGATTACAAGTAAAAGAAGTTGTCTGACTCTAAGTAGAAGAAGTTTTCTGATTACAAGTAAAAGAAGTTGTCTGACTCTAAGTAGAAGAAGTTGTCTAACTCTAAGTAGAGAATTTGTCTGACGCTAAGTAGAAGAATTTCTTTAACTCTAAGTAGAAGAAGTTGTCTAACTCTAAGTAGAAGAAGTTGTCTTACTCTAAGTAGAAGAAGTTGTCTAACTCTAAGTAGAAGAAGTTGTCTTACTCTAAGTAGAAGAAGTTGTCTTACTCTAAGTAGAAGAAGTTGTCTTACTTAAGTAGAAGAATTTGTCTGACTCTAAGTAGAAGAAGTTGTCTAACTCTAAGTAGAAGAAGTTGTCTTACTCTAAGTAGAAGAAGTTGTCTAACTCTAAGTAGAAGAAGTTGTCTTACTCTAAGTAGAAGAAGTTGTCTAACTCTAAGTAGAAGAAGTTGTCTAACTCTAAGTAGAAGAAGTTGTCTTACTCTAAGTAGAAGAAGTTGTCTTACTCTAAGTAGAAGAATTTGTCTGACTCTAAGTAGAAGAAGTTGTCTGACTCTAAGTAGAAGAAGTTGTCTACTGTAAGTAGAGAAGTTGTCTGACTCTAAGTAGAAGAAGTTGTCTACTGTAAGTAGAAGAAGTTGTCTGACTCTAAGTAGAAGAAGTTGTCTACTGTAAGTAGAAGAAGTTGTCTGACTCTAAGTAGAAGAAGTTGTCTACTCTAAGTAGAAAAAGTTGTCTACTCTAAGTAGAAGAAGTTGTCTACTCTAAGTAGAAGAAGTTGTCTACTCTAAGTAGAAGAAGTTGTCTACTCTAAGTAGAAGAAGTTGTCTGACTCTAAGTAGAAGAAGTTGTCTACTCTAAGTAGAAGAAGTTGTCTACTCTAAGTAGAAAAAGTTATCAGACTCTAAGTAGAAGAAGTTGTCTACTCTAAGTAGAAGAAGTTGTCTGACTCTAAGTAGAAGAAGTTGTCTGACTCTAAGTAGAAGAAGTTGTCTGACTCTAAGTAGAAGAAGTTGTCTGACTCTAAGTAGAAGAAGTTGTCTGACTCTACATAGAAGAAATTGTCTGACTCTAAGTAGAAGAAGTTGTCTACTCTAAGTAGAAAAAGTTGTCTACTCTAAGTAGAAGAAGTTGTCTGACTCTAAGTAGAAGAAGTTGTCTACTCTAAGTAGAAGAAGTTGTCTACTCTAAGTAGAAAAAGTTGTCTGACTCTAAGTAGAAGAAGTTGTCTGACTCTAAGTAGAAGAAGTTGTCTGATTCTAAGTAGAAGAAGTTGTCTGACACTAAGTAGAAGAAGTTGTCTGACACTAAGTAGAAGAAGTTGTCTGACACTAAGTAGAAGAAGTTGTCTGATTCCTAAGTAGAAGAAGTTGTCTGATTCTAAGTAGAAGAAGTTGTCTGACACTAAGTAGAAGAAGTTGTCTGACTCTAAGTAGAAGAAGTTGTCTGACTCTAAGTAGAAGAAGTTGTCTGACACTAAGTAGAAGAAGTTGTCTGACACTAAGTAGAAGAAGTTGTCTGACACTAAGTAGAAGAAGTTGTCTGACACTAAGTAGAAGAAGTTGTCTGACACTAAGTAGAAGAAGTTGTCTGACTCTAAGTAGAAGAAGTTGTCTGATCTACATAGAAGAAATTGTCTGACTCTAAGTAGAAGAAGTTGTCTGACTCTACATAGAAGAAATTGTCTGACTCTAAGTAGAAGAAGTTGTCTGACTCTAAGTAGAAGAGTTGTCTGATTACAAGTAAAAGAAGTTGTCTGACTCTAATAGAAGAAGTTGTCTAACTCTAAGTAGAAGAAGTTGTCTGACTCTAAGTAGAAGAAGTGTCTGACTCTAAGTAGAAGAAGTTTTCTGATTACAAGTAAAGAAGTTGTCTGACTCTAAGTAGAAGAAGTTGTCTAACTCTAAGTAGAAGAATTTGTCTGACGCTAAGTAGAAGAAGTTGTCTGACTCTACATAGAAGAAGTTGTCTGACACTAAGTAGAAGAAGTTGTCTGATTCTAAGTAGAAGAAGTTGTCTGACACTAAGTAGAAGAAGTTGTCTGACACTAAGTAGAAGAAGTTGTCTGACACTAAGTAGAAGAAGTTGTCTGACACTAAGTAGAAGAAGTTGTCTGACACTAAGTAGAAGAAGTTGTCTGACACTAAGTAGAAGTGTTATAGGGTCGTCTTGTTCTTGTGGTATTGTATATATCTTGACAACACATTACATTGATGTTACTACATGTAACAGATAAGATCATGACAGAGTCGTTTCCTTTAATATATAATGATAATCACATTTATTGGATTTTCTGCTGGCACACATGATCTATAGTCTTGGATGCACGTTTAATTAATGTCACACAATTTGTTATAATTTATCTACTTACGACATGTAGATGAACACACACAATTCTGGAAACACTTTGGAAGTGGAACTCATCATTTCACTACTACTGTCATCATATTCTTGTCAACTTCTTTATCTAGTTTCTATCAATGTCAATTTCTACTGACTTGACTACTCAAGACTTCTACTCTTAACTTTCTAACTGTTCTGATTCTAACTGTTTCCAAACTGCTTAACTGCTTCTACTTCTAACGTCTGACTGACTCTTCTAAATCTCTGGCTAAACTTCTCTGTCCTAAATCCTTGTTCTTTCTGCGCCGGACTTTAAATACTCCTCAACTCTCTCTTCCACCTGAGGCTCAGCAGCCAATCAGCTGCTGCCGAGCACCCCTGCGACCCTATGATCCAAGTATTTGTCACTCAACGTTTACGTGTCCAGTGTCCACCATCTGTGACTCACCTGAACTTTCCAAATTTGGACAAAGCATCCTGTTTTCGCCTACTTGGTGACATAATGTTACCTCATGACAATGACCTCCCTGGAAGTTGGATGACCACTTATTATCAGCCGGGCCAAAGTCATGGGGTCAACGCATGCTCATCACAATAACAACCACTAGTTGTTGTGAACATGATGGACACTCGTGGAGATCTGACAATAACACCACGAGGTCGTTGCGTGATGGTCATCCTCACAACAACTGGTTGTATGTGTCGTTCCACTATTCTGGACCTCTCCTTCGGTGCGTGTCACTACCCACCCTCTACAACTGGTGAGTGGGGATCATGGAAAATCCCATCACTTCGTCCAATTACTCTGAACCTCACTCCTTCCTCCAGGTTACTACCCTTCTATAACCTCTACTGTACTAAACTTCTGACTCACTAGTT
The DNA here is from genome assembly GCA_032433765.1 of Megaustenia siamemsis. NCBI lineage: Eukaryota > Metazoa > Mollusca > Gastropoda > Stylommatophora > Ariophantidae > Megaustenia > Megaustenia siamemsis. The sequence continues at coordinate 81,279,633 of JAVIAB010000117.1, read as the reverse complement.
ATACCGAAATACCATCATTATAGTTAAATCTGCTGGTCGCCACTATATGATACTGCTCTCGTCCATTCAAAGAGCGGAAAGATTCAGTATCTGCTCTCTTTAGCATACTCTGTTACACTCCTCCCTTACAACATATGAGATTTATTTCTAAGTAAATAAATCTTAGTATCATCTACATAAAAATAGTAATAGAGTTATATGGAACATCATTAATTTACAAAAACAATCAGTAAAAAATACTTGTCACAATATCAACCAATCTTAAAACCATAGATCAACAATATCTTGGAGACAATAAGTACTGAACCACACACAATTCTTTAAAAAAAATTCTAAACAAAACTCAATTTTTTTTTTTATAGGGGACATAATTTTCAAAGTATGTCCAGTTGTGTCCCTTGAATGATTAACTCCACCATTTAATATAATGCAAGTCTTATTGAGAATGTTAACTATTCTTGACAATGACTGTTTGTCAGCTTCTTGAGGCTACATCACAGGCATCACCAGACCCTCTGTTGACTGGCATCTGTGATCCCAGTATCCAATCTAAAAATAGACTCATACAAATAAACCATTTACAACATTTATTATCATGCATCATTATTGCGAGTCTTTATGCTTTAGAACATATCCGCTCAATTGACATAGAACATATATGACAATACGTAGACAATTCACATATCTCCGGAGACCACAATCACAACACGATCACCAACCACACTTAGCTTGAGCAATAATATACATCAATATACATACATATATATCTTCAGACTTATCTATTTACAACATACCCTCTTTGAGCCTCATTTTAAAACTCAACTTCTTCATGATACTCTCTTTTAGTACTCCTCTCTACTCTCAATATCAGAATTATCTGGATACAGTCCACTTGACCAGCATCTGCTAGTCATTAATTTGACTCAGAATAATCTGCGATTAATCCATTAATCTCTTGTATTCACACAGGACTACTATTTAGTCTCAATAAATTCTGGAACTCTCAAGTTCCATCTTTTTCTATTCCTCATAATGCTCTATTTCTGTGTATGTATCTTCATATCTGTACAAACTTTGTCATTCGACAACAGAATATATATATCGCATCAACCTCTAGGTTCTCATTACTTCATCTCACTATCTTATATAGCTTCTCTTTTCATGTAACTTTTCTATGAGTTATCACTCAGTTACATGATTAATTTCACAACTTAGAATTCTCCTTGAGGTTCTCTCAATAATTCTCTCATTTCTCTGACTTCTTGTAAGTCTCCTATAATTCCCACATGTAACCTTTCTATGAGTTATCACTCGGTACATGTTTCACATGAGTCTCTTCCAGACTCCTTTTCTCATGATACTTCTCTTAGTATTCACATTTATAACCTAATTTCCTTAGGTCTCAATAAGCACAGGTATCATCACCTTGCTTCTCACTTCTCATTCTTCAACAACTCTTAAATTTCAATAACACTCTCATCTCCTTGCTACACACTTATATTGGTCAGTCGTTCCTTGGATTACCATCCAACTTCGCAAGTTTAAGAACTCTGACCACTCGTAGTTAGTACATATGTTTCATCGATACTCCTCTAAACTCTCTAGTTATCTGAGGTAATCTCTCTCTAATTCCTCAGCTATCTTGTCTTCTATATTCTCTTGACACTACTTCTCCATATCTATTTATAAATCAAATCCTGTGTACATAGTGTATATTATTAATATTAAAATACTTTATCCTTCTAATTAGTGAGTCATTACATCTCACTGTATTATCACATCTCCATGGGATGTTTACCCTTACTCTTGCTGGCATGCTCCAGGAACTCGCTCATTCTTCTAGTCTGCGAGCAAAAAACATGTCTGTCTTTACACGTTCATCATCTTGTCTTTTTCTTTCTTCTATTATCTTCGTCCTTTCTGGGGATCCCAGTGGCCAAAAGACTACTCCTGAATTAATATCTTCCTTTAAATCGTTATCTTTTACTGACACAAAACTGTAGCAACTTGTCTATCCTTTTTCTTCTTTGTCTTTGCTGTACATTTCTTGGAGGATTTCTGTCCTGTCGTATATCCTTGCGAGCCTTCCGATATAGTTACCTTACCGTCTTCTATCGTCGTCCCCCAATACTCTCTATGGATTTCATCATTGTCACTATCATAATCTACTGTGCACTGGTCTGGGTATAGTGGGTGCACATAACGTGGTCGATCTGAATCGGTAGGCCACAAATCAACATCTGTTTCTGATGGAATTTTCCTGGTTCTCACCGACTTTTGTCTCTCCGGATGGACCTTTACTTTCTGTCTAACATCTTCTGTGTCTGTCATCCTTGAAAATTTCTCTTGAAGCTGAAGTTTTTCATGCTCAGTTGTCCAATATATTCCTCCGCCTCCATTATATCAGTTTCTATTTTGTCTACTTCTTTCTTCAAGCCTTTGTTCTTCGTCTTTAGCTATCAACTGTCTCTGTCAATCTACAATCTTTTTATTATTTTTCTCATTAGTTTGCTTTAGTATCCTAATCTCATGATCTTGTTTTATTAATTTCTCATTTAATTCTTCTATTATTTTGTTACTTTCTTTATTCTTCTCTACCCATTTAGTTTCATATTCTTGCCATGTGTCACTGTCACTACCTACACAGGCATCTATATAGTCTTTAAAACTGTAGTCTCTACTTCAGTCTGTGTACTCCTTGTCTCTGGTTCTGTGTCTGTCTTTCTACTATCTTCTCTCTAATAATTCTGTTCGTTTTTAAACTATATAGTCTATAGTCTGGTTTAGCGTATGTTGTTGGATTAGTGTATGTATGTTTTTGTAATGGCCTATAAACCTTGACTGTTATCTTACTATTGTTGATCGTGTGCTCACTATTCAAAATCTTATTGACAATGTTACTATCTCTGTATAGAATTATGGCTCTGTTTGTCTCTTCTTCTGGCCTATCAATTAATTTCACAAATATTATTTCCCCAAAGGAACTAAAATAATCTCTAATAATTATGTCGTTAATGTTTTTATTTAAATTGGTTATCAATATTTTTCAGCTATTAGTATTTATATATTGTTTACAGTCCATGTCTCTTTAATATCTATATAATCAACTATTAGATGAATACTACTACATGCGAAGGACCCTTCAACTGTTGAAAGAACAAAAACAATTACAATTTATTATAGGTTATAAAATATAAGACTATAAAATATCAGCACTTTATGACTTTATGAACACCTCAGTTTCTGAAATAAATAGAAATTATTATTAATTTCCCTGTGGAATAAAACAGTGTAGTATAAAAATTATTATTATTTAATTTCCCTGTGGAATAAAACAATGTAGTATAGAAAATTATTATTATTTTATGTAGCCTTCATCATTCAATATATAAATATACTTATTTTTTTTTAAAATACAACCAGCATAGTTAAAAAAAACATGGTTTACACTCAATAGTTGCTGGTATGTCAAATCACCAATAATAATATTTTAAAATTACTTATTTAACCAACTTAACTGCATACTTACATACTACATAATAACAGAACACTATTTTAAAAAACTGTCAACCAGCTGTTTAAAAAAAACTTGTTTACAATATTCGCTGGTATATTTAATATAATACTTTCTAAAAATCATAATTAATTAATTACTTAACAAACTACTTAATAAATTAATTAATTACTAATTACTTAATAAATAAATTATTGTTTCTCAGCTGTTGATGATCGGTTCTTCCTTCTGGTCTTCTAATGGTCTAATGTCTAATGTTAATTTATCAACACTCGCGAATGGCCATTGTAATATCGTAACACTGAAATATTAACACTCTTACTTGTTACTTGACTTGTTTCTCTAAATAAAGACTACACCACTTGAAATTATTAATTATCAATCACAATTTCTCAATCAAATGACACATGAACTCATTACTCAACTTCAACACATGTGTGGGACAATTGCAATTGTGTCGGGAGTTATCTGACGATGACGATTTTCTGTTGAGAGTTATGCCTCTTCCTGACTAACTTTCAAAATAAACAAACTGTGATGGGTCACAGGTCAAAGGTCGGGATCATTGAATGAAATGAAACTTGAAACGATGATTTGTTGCAAACTTGACGCTATGACTGGATACCAACAAAACAGGTAATATTGATTGACAATTTGACAATCTCTTGGCTGGTCAGATTTAATGCTGACTAAAAATTTTAGTGCCTCTCTTAGACACTTGGCACAGGTAGAACTTGCGGTGTGTGTGAACTCTTGACCTCTGATTTATAAAATGAGAATTTTGGACACAGGTCAATTTTAGCAGTTGTACTTCAAGGCTTGTAACTTGACTCTTGACTGGAACAACAGGTATAACTTTAATTCATGGCTTCTAAACAGCTGGATAGACACAGGTAAATTTGTTGACGTGGGTGAAACTCTTGACCTCAACTATTGAACACGGTGATTTCTCGTTGAGACTGGCCAATGCACAGGTAGCTTGTTGGCATATACTTTTGTTCTCTCCGTTAAATTTTTTCTGTCACTCTTATTTGATTTCTCTCCGCGACAACTCAGGATTCGTTCTGCGTCACTGGACCAAATCAATAATGTTATAGAGTCGTCTTGTTCTTTGTTATAACTCTATCTTCTTCAATGGTCACAGCACATCACAACATTGAGGTAACATGTAACAGATAAGATCATGACAGAGTCGTTTCCTTTAATATATAATGATAATCACATTTATTGGATTTTCTGCTGGCACACATGATCTATAGTCTTGGATGCACGTTTAATTAATGTCACACAATTTGTTATAATTTATCTACTTACGACATGTAAGATGAACACACACAATTCTTGAAACACTTTGGAAGTGGAACTCATCACTCACTACTACTGTCATCATATTCTTGTCAACTTCTTTATCTAGTTTCTATCAATGTCAATTTCTACTGACTTGACTACTCAAGACTTCTACTCTTAACTTTCTAACTGTTCTGATTCTAACTGTTTCCAAACTGCTTAACTGCTTCTACTTCTAACTTCTGACTGACTCTTCTAATCTCTGGCTAAACTTCTCTGTCCTAACTCCTTGTTCTTTCTGCGCCGGACTTTAAATACTCCTCAACTCTCTCTTCCACCTGAAGTATTTGTCACTCAACGTTTACGTGTCCAGTGTCCACCATCTGTGACTCACCTGAACTTTCCCAAATTTGGACAAAGCATCCTGTTTTTCGCCTACTTGGTGACATAATGTTACCTCATGACAATGACCTCTCCTGGAAGTTGGATGACCACTTATTTATCAGCCGGGCCAAAGTCATGGGGTCAACGCATGCTCATCACAATAACAACCACTAGTTGTTGTGAACATGATGGACACTCGTGGAGATCTGACAATAACACCACGAGGTCGTTGCGTGATGGTCATCCTCACAACCACTGGGCGTATGTGTCGTTCCACTATTCTGGACCTCTCCTTCGGTGCGTGTCACTACCCACCCTCTACAACTGGTGAGTGGGGATCATGAAAATCCCATCACTTCGTCCAATTACTCTGAACCTCACTCCTTCCTCCAGGTTACTACCCTTCTATAACCTCTACTGTAACTAAACTTCTGACTCACTAGTTATACCGAAATACCATCATTATAGTTAAATCTGCTGGTCGCCATTATATGATACTGCTCTCGTCCATTCAAAGAGCGGTAACGATTCAGTATCTGCTCTCTTTAGCATACTCTGTTACAAGAAAAGTTGTCTGACGCTAAGTACAAGAAGTTGTCTAACATGGAGGGTCTGCCATTTATGCTAGCTCTTGGGAGTTCTAGCAGTACCATGTGGTTAGGGAGTTCTTGCAGTACCACGTGTTAGGGAGTTCTAGCAGTACCATGTGGTTAGGGAGTTCTTGCAGTACCAAGTGTTAGGGAGTTCTAGCAGTACCATGAGCTTAGGGAGTTCTTGTAGTACCATGTGGTTTAGGAGTTCTAGTAGCACCACGTGGTTTAGGAGTTCTAGTAGTACAACATGGTTTAGGAGTTTTAGCAGTACCATGTGGGTTAGGAAGTTCTAGCAGTACCATGTGATTAGAGAGTTCTATTAGTGCCCCGTGGTTTAGGAGTTCTAGTAGTACCATGTGAACAGAGAGTTCTAGAAACCAGGTGATTTAGGAGTTCTAGTAGTACCACGTAGTTAGGGAGTTCTAGTAGTACCACGTAGTTTAGGAGTTCTAGTAGACCACATGGTACTAGTAGAACTCCTAAACCACGTGGTACGACTAGAACTCCTAAACCACATGGTACTACTAGAACTCCTAAACGACATAGTACTACTAGTACCAAGTGGTTGCGGAGTTCTAGTAATACCATTGGTTGAGGATTTCTTGTAGTAGCATGTGGTTGAGGATTTCTAGTAGTACCATGTGGTTGAGGATTTCTAGTAGTACCATGTGGTTGAGGATTTCTTGTAGTAGCATGTGGTTGAGGAGTTCTAGTAATACCATGTGGTTGAGGATTTCTAGTAGTACCATGTGGTTGAGGAGTTCTAGTAGTACCATGTGGTTGAGGATTTCTTGTAGTAGCATGTGGTTAGGGAGTTCTAGTAGTACCACGTGGTTGAGGATTTCTAGTAGTACCATGTGGTTGAGGATTTCTAGTAGTACCATGTGGTTGAGGATTTCTAGTAGTACCATGTGGTTGAGGAGTTCTAGCAGTACCATGTGGTTGGAGAGTTCTAGTAGTACCATGTGGTTTGGGAGTTCTAGTAGTACCATGTGTTTGAGGAGTTCTAGTAGTACCATGTGGTTTGCGAGTTCTAGTAGTACCATGTGGTTGGGGAGTTATAGTAGTACCATGTGGTTGAGGAGTTCTAGTAGTACCATGTGGTTGGGAGTTATAGTAGTACCATGTGGTTTGGGAGTTCTAGTAGTACCATGTGGTTGGGGAGTTCTAGTAGTACCATGTGGTTGGGGAGTTCTAGTGTTACCATGTGGTTGGGGAGTTCTAGTAGTACCATGTGGTTGAGGAGTTCTAGTAGTACCATGTGGTTGAGGAGTTCTAGTAGTACCATGTGGTTTGGGAGTTCTAGTAGTACCATGTGGTTGAGGAGTTCTAGTAGTACCATGTGGTTGAGGAGTTCTAGTAGTACCATGTGGTTGGAGAGTTCTAGTAGTACCATGTGGTTGAGGAGTTCTAGTACTACCATGTGGTTTGGGAGTTCTAGTAGTACCATGTGGTTGGAGAGTTCTAGTAGTACCATGTGGTTGAGGAGTTCTAGTAGTACCATGTGTTGAGGAGTTCTAGTAGTACCATGTGGTTTGGGAGTTCTAGTAGTACCATGTGTTTGGGAGTTCTAGTAGTACCATGTGGTTGGAAAGTTCTAGTAGTACCATGTGTTGAGGAGTTCTAGTAGTACCATGTGGTTGGGAGTTCTAGTAGTACCATGTGGTTGAGGAGTTCTAGTAGTACCATGTGGTTGAGGAGTTCTAGTAGTACCATGTGGTTGAGGAGTTCTAGTAGTACCATGTGGTTGAGGAGTTCTAGTAGTACCATGTGGTTTGGGAGTTCTAGTAGTACCATGTGGTTGAGGAGTTTCTAGTAGTACCATGTGGTTGAGGAGTTTCTAGTGTTACCATGTGGTTGAGGAGTTCTAGTAGTACCATGTGGTTGAGGAGTTCTAGTAGTACCATGTGGTTGAGGAGTTCTAGTAGTACCATGTGGTTTTGGGAGTTCTAGTAGTACCATGTGGTTTGGCAGTTCTGGTAGTACCATTTGGTTATGGAGTTCTAGTAGTACATGTGGTTGAGGAGTTCTAGTAGTACCATGTGTTGAGGAGTTCTAGTAGTACCATGTGGTTTGGGAGTTCTAGTAGTACCATGTGGTTGAGGAGTTCTAGTAGTACCATGTGGTTGAGGAGTTCTAGTAGTACCATGTGGTTGAGGAGTTCTAGTAGTACCATGTGGTTGAGGAGTTCTAGTAGTACCATGTGGTTGAGGAGTTCTAGTAGTACCATGTGGTTGAGGAGTTCTAGTAGTACCATGTGTTTGAGGAGTTCTAGTAGTACCATGTGGTTGAGGAGTTCTAGTAGTACCATGTGGTTGGGGAGTTCTAGTAGTACCATGTGGTTGAGGAGTTCTAGTAGTACCATGTGGTTGAGGAGTTCTAGTAGTACCATGGGTTGAGGAGTTCTAGTAGTACCATGTGGTTGAGGAGTTCTAGTAGTACCATGTGGTTTGGGAGTTCTAGTAGTACCATTTGGTTATGGAGTTCTAGTAGTACCATGTGGTTTGAGGAGTTCTAGTAGTACCATGTGGTTGAGGAGTTCTAGTAGTACCATGTGGTTTGGGAGTTCTGGTAGTACCCCGCGGTTTAGGAGTTCTAGTAGTACCATGTGGTTGAGGAGTTATAGTAGTACCATGTGGTTGGGAGTTCTGGTAGTACCACGCGTTTAGGAGTTCTATTAGTACCATGTGGTTTGGGAGTTCTGGTAGTACCACGCGGTTTAGGAGTTCTAGTAGTACCATGTGGTTGGGGAGTTCTAGTGTTACCATGTAGTTGGGAGTTCTAGTAGTACCTTGTGGTTGAGGAGTTATAGTAGTACCATGTGGTTGGGGAGTTCTAGTGTTACCATGTAGTTGGGGAGTTATAGTAGTACCATGTGGTTGGGGAGTTCTAGTAGTACCTTGTGGTTGGTGAGTTCTAGTAATACCTTGTGGTTGGGGAGTTCTAGTAGTACCTTGTGGTTGGGAGTTCTAGTAGTACCTTGTGGTTGAGGAGTTATAGTAGTACCATGTGGTTGAGGAGTTCTAGTAGTACCTTGTGGTTGGGGAGTTCTAGTGTTACCATGTGGTTGGGGAGTTATAGTAGTACATGTGGTTGGGGAGTTCTAGTATACCTTGTGGTTGGGGAGTTCTAGTAGTACCTTGTGGTTGGGGAGTTATAGTAGTACCATGTGGTTGGGGAGTTATAGTAGTACCTTGTGGTTGGGGAGTTCTAGTGTTACCATGTGGTTGGGGAGTTATAGTAGTACCATGTGGTTGAGGAGTTATAGTAGTACCATGTGGTTGGGGAGTTATAGTGTTACCATGTGGTTGGGGAGTTATAGTAGTACCATGTGGTTGGGGAGTTCTAGTGTTACCATGTGGTTGGGGAGTTATAGTAGTACCATGTGGTTGGGGAGTTATAGTAGTACCATGTGGTTGGGGAGTTCTAGTGTTACCATGTGGTTGGGAGTTATAGTAGTACCATGTGGTTGGGGAGTTATAGTAGTACCATGTGGTTGGAGAGTTCTAGCAGCACCATGTGGTTGAGGAGTTATAGTAGTACCATGTGGTTGGGGAGTTCTAGTGTTACCATGTGGTTGAGGAGTTCTAGCAGCACCATGTGGTTGGGGAGTTATAGTAGTACCATGTGGTTGGAGAGTTCTAGCAGCACCATGTGGTTGGAGAGTTCTAGCAGCACCATGTGGTTGAGGAGTTCTAGCAGCACCATGTGGTTGAGAGTTCTAGCAGCACCATGTGGTTGAGGAGTTCTAGTAGTACCATGTGGTTGGAGAGTTCTAGCAGCACCATGTGGTTGAGGAGTTCTAGTAGTACCATGGTGGTTGGAGAGTTCTAGCAGCACCATTTGTTGGAGAGTTCTAGCAGCACCATGTGGTTGAGGAGTTCTAGTAGTACCATGTGGTTGGAGAGTTCTAGCAGCACCATGTGGTTGGAGAGTTCTAGCAGCACCATGTGGTTGAGGAGTTCTCTAGTACCATGTGGTTGGAGAGTTCAAGTAGTACCATGTGGTTGGAGAGTTCTAGCAGCACCATGTGGTTGAGGAGTTCTAGTAGTACCATGTGGTTGAGAGTTCTAGTAGTACCATGTGGTTGGAGAGTTCTAGTAGTACCATGTGGTTGGAGAGTTTCTAGCAGCACCATGTGGTTGAGGAGTTCTAGTAGTACCATGTGGTTGGAGAGTTCTAGTAGTACCATGTGGTTGGAGAGTTCTAGTAGTACCATGTGGTTGGAGAGTTCTAGTAGTACCATGTGGTTATGGAGTTCTGGTAGTACCACGCTGTTTAGGAGTTCTATTAGTACCACGTGGTTTTGGAATTATAGCAGTACCACGTGGTTAGGGAAGTCTAGCAGTACCACGTGGTTTAGGAGTTCTAGTAGTACCATGTGGTTGGGAGTTCTAGTAGTACCATGTGGTTGGGAGTTCTAGTAGTACCACGTGGTTAGGGAGTTCAAGTAGCACCATGTGGTTGGGGGTTCTAATAGTACCATGTGGTTAGAGGGTCCTAGTAGTACCACGTGGTTGGGAAGTTCTAACAGTACCACGTGGTTGAGGAGTTCAAGTAGTACCACGTGGTTGAGGAGTTCAAGTAGTACCACGTGGTTGAGGAGTTCTAGTAGTACCACGTGGTTGAGGAGTTCAAGTAGTACCACGTGGTTGAGGAGTTCAAGTAGTACCAACGTGGTTGGGAAGTTCTAGTAGTACCACGTGGTTGAGGAGTTCAAGTAGTACCACGTGGTTGAGGAGTTCAAGTAGTACCACGTGTTTGAGGAGTTCTAGTAGTACCACGTGGTTGAGGAGTTTCAAGTAGTACCACGTGGTTTGAGGAGTTCAAGTAGTACCACGTGGTTGAGGAGTTCAAGTAGTACCACGTGGTTGAGGATTTCTAGTAGTACCACGTGGTTGAGGAGTTCAAGTAGTACCACGTGGTTGAGGGTTCAAGTAGTACCACGTGGTTGAGGAGTTCTAGTAGTACCACGTGGTTGAGGAGTTCAAGTAGTACCACGTGGATGAGGAGTTTAAAGTAGTACCACGTGGTTGAGGGAGTTTCAAGTAGTACCACGTGGTTGAGGAGTTCAAGTAGTACCACGTGGTTGAGGAGTTCTTGTAGTACCACGTGGTTGAGGAGTTCTAGTAGTACCATGTGTTGGGGAGTTCTAGTAGTACCATGTGGTTGGGAGTTCTTTTAGTACCATGTGGTTGAGGAGTTCTAGTAGTACCACGTGGTTGAGGAGTTCTAGTAGTACCACGTGGTTGAGGAGTTCTAGTAGTACCACGTGGTTGAGGAGTTCTAGTAGTACACGTGGTTGAGGAGTTCAGTAGTACCACGTGGTTGAGGAGTTCTAGTAGTACCACGTGGTTGAGGAGTTCTAGTAGTACCACGTGGTTGAGGAGTTCTAGTAGTACCACGTGGTTGGGGAGTTCTAGTAGTACCACGTGGTTGAGGAGTTTCTAGTAGTACCACGTGGTTGGTGAGTTCTAGTAGTACCACGTGGTTGGGAGTTCTTGTAGTACCACGTGGTTGGGAGTTCTAGTAGTACCATGTGGTTGTGAGTTCTAGTAGTACCATGTGGTTGGGGAGTTCTTGTAGTACCATGTGGTTGGTGAGTTCTAGTAGTACCATGTGGTTGGGGAGTTCTTGTAGTACCATGTGGTTGGTGGTTCTAGTAGTACCATGTGGTTGGGGAGTTCTTGTAGTACCACGTGGGTGGAGTTCTAGTAGTACCATGTGGTTGGGGAGTTCTGTAGTACCACGTGGTTGGGGAGTTCTAGTAGTACCATGTGGTTGGGGAGTTCTTGTAGTACCATGTGGTTGGGGAGTTCTAGTAGTACCACGTGGTTGAGGAGTTCTAGTAGTACCACGTGTTGAGGAGTTCTAGTAGTACCACGTGGTTGAGGAGTTCTAGTAGTACCATGTGGTTGGGGAGTTCTAGTAGTACCACGTGGTTGAGGTTCTAGTAGTACCATGTGGTTTGGGAGTTCTAGTAGTACCATGTGGTTGGGGAGTTCTAGTAGTACCATGTGGTTGGGGAGTTCTAGTAGTACCACGTGGTTGAGAGTTCTAGTAGTACCATGTGGTTTGGGGAGTTTCTAGTAGTACCATGTGGTTGGGGAGTTCTAGTAGTACCACGTGGTTGAGAGAGTTCTAGTAGTACCATGTGGTTGGGGAGTTTCTAGTAGTACCATGTGGTTGGGGAGTTCTAGTAGTACCATGTGGTTTGGGAGTTTCTAGTAGTACCACGTGGTTGAGGAGTTCTAGTAGTACCATGTGGTTTGGGAGTTCTAGTAGTACCACGTGGTTGGGAGTTCTAGTAGTACCATGTGGTTGGGGAGTTCTAGTAGTACCATGTGGTTGGGGAGTTCTAGTAGTACCACGTGGTTGAGGAGTTCTAGTAGTACCATGTGGTTGGGGAGTTCTAGTAGTACCACGTGGTTGAGGAGTTCTAGTAGTAACCACGTGGTTGAGGAGTTCTAGTAGTACCACGTGGTTGGGGAGTTCTAGTAGTACCATGTGGTTGAGGAGTTCTAGTAGTACCATGTGGTTGGGGAGTTCTAGTAGTACCATGTGGTTGGGGAGTTCAAGTAGTACCACGTGGTTGAGGAGTTCTAGTAGTACAATGTGGTTGGGAGTTCTAGTAGTACCATGTGGTTGGGGAGTTCTAGTAGTACCATGTGGTTGGGGAGTTTCTAGTAGTACCATTGGTTGGGAGTTCTAGTAGTACCATGTGGTTGAGGAGTTCTAGTAGTACCACGTGGTTGAGGGTTCTAGTAGTACCACGTGGTTGAGGAGTTTCTAGTAGTACCATGTGGTTGGGGAGTTCTAGTAGTACCACGTGGTTGAGGAGTTCTAGTATACCATGTGGTTGGGGAGTTCTAGTAGTACCATGTGGTTGGGAGTTCTTGTAGTACCATGTGGTTGAGGAGTTCTAGTAGTACCATGTGGTTGGGGAGTTTCTGTAGTACCATGTGGTTGAGGAGTTCTAGTAGTACCATGTGGTTGGGGAGTTCTAGTAGTACCATGTGGTTGGGAGTTTCTGTAGTACCATGTGGTTGAGGAGTTCTAGTAGTACCATGTGGTTGGGGAGTTCTTGTAGTACCATGTGGTTGTGAGGAGTTCTAGTAGTACCATGTGGTTGGGGAGTTCTTGTAGTACCTGTGGTTGGGGAGTTCTAGTAGTACCATGTGGTGGGGAGTTCTAGTAGTACCACGTGGTTGAGGAGTTCTAGTAGTACCATGTGGTTGGGAGTTCTAGTAGTACCATGTGGTTGGGGAGTTCTAGTAGTACCATGTGGTTGGGAGTTCTAGTAGTACCACGTGGTTGAGGAGTTCTAGTAGTACCATGTGGTTGGGGAGTTCTAGTAGTAACATGTGGTTGGGTGATTTCTAGTAGTACCACGTGTGTTGAGGAGTTCTAGTAGTACCATGTGGTTGGGGAGTTCTAGTAGTACCATGTGTTGGGGAGTTCTAGTAGTACCATGTGGTTTGGGAGTTCTAGTAGTACCACGTGGTTGAGGAGTTCTAGTAGTACCATGTGGTTTGGGAGTTCTAGTAGTACCACGTGGTTGAGGAGTTCTAGTAGTACCATGTGGTTGGGGAGTTCTAGTAGTACCATGTGGTTGGGGAGTTCTAGTAGTACCACGTGGTTGAGGAGTTTCTAGTAGTACCATGTGGTTGGGGAGTTCTATAGTACCACGTGGTTGAGGAGTTCTAGTAGTACCACGTGGTTGAGGAGTTCTAGTAGTACCACGTGGTTGGGGAGTTCTAGTAGTACCATGTGGTTGAGGAGTTCTAGTAGTACCATGTGGTTGGGGAGTTCTAGTAGTACCATGTGGTTGGGGAGTTCAGTAGTACCACGTGGTTGAGGAGTTTCTAGTAGTACCATGTGGTTGGGAGTTCTAGTAGTACCATGTGGTTGGGGAGTTCTAGTAGTACCATGTGGTTGGGGAGTTTCTAGTATACCATGTGGTTGGGGAGTTCTAGTAGTACCATGTGGTTGGGAGTTCTAGTAGTACCACGTGTTGAGGAGTTTCTAGTAGTACCACGTGGTTGAGGAGTTCTAGTAGTACCATGTGGTTGGGAGTTCTAGTAGTACCACGTGGTTTGAGGAGTTCTAGTAGTACCATGTGGTTGGGAGTTCTAGTAGTACCATGTGGTTGGCGAGTTCTTGTAGTACCATGTGGTTGAGGTTCTCTAGTAGTACCATGTGGTTGGGGAGTTTCTTGTAGTACCATGTGGTTGAGGAGTTCTAGTAGTACCATGTGGTTGGGGAGTTCTAGTAGTACCATGTGGTTGGGGATTCTTGTAGTACCATGTGGTTGAGGAGTTCTAGTAGTACCATGTGGTTTGGGGAGTTCTTGTAGTACCATGTGGTTGAGGAGTTTAGTAGTACCATGTGGTTGAGGAGTTTTCTTAGTACCATGTGGTTGAGGAGTTCTAGTAGTACCATGTGGTTGAGGAGTTCTAGTAGTACCATGTGGTTGAGGAGTTCTAGTATACCATGTGGTTGAGGAGTTCTAGTAGTACCATGTGGTTGAGGAGTTCTAGTAGTACCATGTGGTTGAGGAGTTTCTAGTAGTACCAGTGGTTGAGGAGTTCTAGTAGTACCATGTGGTTGGGGAGTTCTAGTAGTACCATGTGGTTGAGGAGTTCTAGTAGTACCATGTGGTTGAGGAGTTCTAGTAGTACCATGTGGTTGGGG